>BPLQ01005920.1:0-276711 GCA_021605075.1 Caerostris darwini
ACTTCATTTAAAACTTTTTCATCCGCTAATACACATCCATGTACAACACGCGTCGAAATTTGTCTAATTTTGTAAAGTCCAGTTGTTTCCATCATCTGGTGTTTTGTTTTTTCTTACTTTATGTTTAGAATATTATTGTTTTTTCCTCCAAAAAGCATTTTTAGGAATTGTATTATAAAATTATTTTTTGAAAATTCCAGAGGTAAAAAAAAATCAACAGATCATACGCATTGGCCTATAGCGCATAATCCGTTATTAAGGAAATAACGGTACTTGTTGGCGATATAAATGTGTGAATTTTTTGAAATACTTACAGCAACCCGCTCTTTTCACGCATTTGAGAAAAAGCGTGGGAGGCAAAAAAAATAATAAATAAATAAAAGCTTCGACGAGGAAGTGGGGAGGACAGAGAAATTACTTCTTCTGTCGGCATGAAATTTCACAAACCCAACTCAGCAGTCAAACCCCCTGTGGAATCCCCTGCTAAAGCTTTTTAACTCCAACCCCCAACTCTCGTGGCCCGGGGATCTTTAAATGGGGGGTGTATTTGCCGGGGTCTTGCAATTTGCGCCTAAAAATTTTTCGGCAACTCTTCTCTTCTTCTTTGTTGGCAGCACTCTCCCCCCTTCTTCGTGATTTCTCCGGAGTATCCGCGTCAGGAATTTTAAGGAGGGAGGGATGGGGTGGGTGGGGTGGAAAGGGGGTGCACACTCCCCCCCCATTCCCTCTCGCCCCCCAGCATTAATCCGAGCGATCATTTGAAATGGAAATGAGATGTCACATTTCCATGCTAAAAAGACTACGGGTCGCACGTCGAGAGTGTTGGAGAGGCGGGGGTGGGAATAAGGGGGTAGAGGGTAGGGCTGGAGCTAGTAGGGGGGAAGGCAATCATCGTATTTGCGTGACGGATGTCGGATTTCTCTTCCCCCTTTGCGATGTTGTATGCCCAAATAACGCCGCGCGAACTATCATCAGCTTTTTGGTGATTTGGTGGATGGGAATCTATGAAAGGAGACTTTTCCTTTTGCACTTATTTTGATTTGTGAAATGTAAAGCCGGCTACATTGGGAGTGAATAGAATTTGAAATTCCCGATGACGATCGACGTCATTCGTAATATATGAAGTCGATGTTATTAATATAATACATAATGTAACTTCATACACTAGCCTATATGATCCTGGTATAGAAAATAATAATTTTTAGTTTTGGGTAAATTCTATCCCCAAAAAATAATATATCTATGCAGAATTAAAAATTTAAGGTTTTAAATATATTCTGCCTAAATAAAACAGTAATTCCAATAATTTTTTTTTCTCGTCTTTAATCTATTATCATTAATTTTTTTAAGAATAAAGTTACGTTAGTTTGGAAAATAGATTAAAAAAAAAAAAGCTATTACTGTAAATCCTCTGCCTTATTTTAATCCCAATACATTAAAAGGCGAAATACATAGTAGGGTAATAATAAATATTTTTCAAGTTACAGATCCTCTGTCCTAGTGCGATCAAGACCCCCCTCTGTCTAAAGTCCATACCTTAATCCCACTGAACATGCTGCCTGATGGCCAATGGGCTAGTGCTCTGGCCTTTGGTACCACAGGTTTCATCTTCGAATACTGGCTGTAGCATTGGCTGTTTGTTAGTAATTCGGAATCCACTTTAAGCAGTAGATCCCTGTCTAATTAGTGTAAGATGTGCACAATATGACCGTAGAGCGACAAACCAAATCCACTGAACATGTGTGCTATTATTTGCAGCAAAAAGCAATAGACACAATATTTCTAACAAGCAGGATTAAGAAGAAGTCTCCAAACAAGATCGAAGAGTGGGCCAAAATCCACTGATCATTTTGTGCAAAATTGATCAAATCTTTGCCAAATCGACTGCCAAAAATCATAAAGTGTAAGATAAAGTGCAAACCAGATTTACTAATCATACAATAAATATACATTGCGCATAACCTTCGGGGTCACGCGGGAGAAAAGTCATGTTCCAGGTCTGTGAAAATGAAACAGGAGTTTCTCGTTAACCATTTCGTAACATCACAGTTACTTTAATCGGATGCAGATTATAAATAGCTCGTACTAAAAATAATTATGCAACTAATCATTTTCGTAATTCTGAAAAATATATGCAGTAATTTCCTATAAAAGGAATTCGGAAATTTAGAAAAAAAAATCATTTGAAAAAGGATTTAATGTAAAAAATTTTAAGTAACAAAAATTGAGAAACAAATGCAAACATTTATTCATTTCATTTTATCATTTTTTCTCCCAGAAACACATGAAACACAAATGTCTTCGATAAACTATATTTGAGTCCAAAAAGGTACTAATATCAAACTAATCCTAGAATGGATGATATCGATTTGTTCAATTGATGATGATTGATCCTTGATTGTTCATTTCTTTCGATTAGTGTCATTAATTTTTAACAGTAATATTTAAATAAGTGTAATTAATACCAAAAGTTATATCTAGTCTATTAAAATATTTACAGCATTTTGGAAACCATATTGACCTATATGAGTTTTACTCCAAAGAAATATTCACAATTCTTCACAACACAATAACACAATTCTTCAACCTTTATTTATTTATAGGAAAAATACGATCACAAAGATCAGATTAATAAAAATTCACTCCGACAGAAAATTAAATGGATCGCAAATAAACCAAATGAAATATATTGTATGCAAGGCGAAACTGATGAATTTTACAAGATGGCGTAACTGCTACAGATTAGTTATTTCAACGAATTCAGCACAAGTTTGTTTTAACTATTATATTACTAATGAATGTTTCCAAGGTCCAAATGTAAGAATTTCACAATAATGTTATGGATATGAAAGATTTTAAATCTCTAATAAATTATAAATATTATTCAAACGCAGTATTTTCGGAAAATATCTATTCAAATTTTAAAAATAGAGTTAAAGAAACTGAAGTATACTTTTGCAGATTTAGAATGGTGGCCAACATTGGCTCGGGAAGTTATGTTGACTTAAAAAAATTTAAAAAAGCAAGATCATCGGCGCATGGCTCTCTGAATATTAAAAAAAAAAAATCCAGACAATTTTCTGGCGGGGAATTTTTCACTGTATAACCTTTGAACAATTTGCCCGTTTTTTGATCACCCACATATATCAGGAAATGAATATCAGTAAACCTGGAATTCGTGTAATGATGCATACTGTTCAAATTTTCCTACAAGGAATGAAACTTTACTATCTACATATCGACTTAAACGCAATATTTCTAAACTCCTACTCCCCAGACAAAAAAAAAAAAAGTTAATTTTGATTCTTTGTAATCACATTTATAATTCGGACACATATTTTCCAAGCACCCTCTATTATAAAATTGCAACAAATAAATAAAAACAAGTACTTACCCGCTTACTTCGGAACACTTTACAAGTAAAACCTTTAGCAATATAATCATTTCACTTCACTTCGTTTTGAAACAAAACTTGTATATTTATATATGTTGAAATAATTTTAAGTCGGAGTTGAGCTGAGTATTTGGGTATTAGAACGATTTCGAGATTCATCTTGAAGGGAAATTACAAACACGAAAAATCTTGTAGACTATCAAAAGTACTAGTAAATAATACAATAATAATAATCATAATAATAAATAAATAAATAAAATACTGTATACTTGGGTATAAGCAGAAATTTTCGAGATTTTTTTTGTATAAAGTTAAATTATGGCAGTCGGCTTATACACGGATCCGATAATCTCACAAACAAGTAATATAAAAACAAATTTTTTAAAGTCAATTCCTTCTTTTTTTTCACTATATTGAAGAAAGTCCTTTATAAATAATTTTCATTCATTTTTTTTTAGTCTATCAGGCGCCCTCTATTGGTAGATATATGCAACTTAAATCTAAAAAAAATAAAATTAATGAATTAAATTTAATTACTGAATTAATATTTGAAAAAACTGCATTAACATCCAGTGTCATCCACTACAAGTTCAAAAAAAAATGTATTTGAACTTGAATGGATGAATAAGAAGTATTTTATGAACGATTGAAAATTTGAACAAAATATATATAGGGAGAGCGTGAGCTAATAGAAGGAATTGAAAAAAAAAAAAAAAAAAAAAAAAAAGAACAGCAATCTCGAATTACAGCAAAATAATAAAAGCAAAAATTATAAAAGCAAATATAATAAAAGCAAATACATACGATAAAAATAATAAAAGCAAATATATTAGGCTGTATTTCAAATTTAATTAAAAACTTTTTGATCATTTAAAATTAAAAAATATAGAATACATTAACAAGAATACTCAAACACGATCATTTCAAATTTCAAACGTAAAAAATTAAGAATATTAGAGAGTTTTTGCATACCGTACGTTAGTTACCGTAGGACGTCCGTTAGCTTTTTCTCCCTAGCGCGCATGCTCAGTTTCCTATGAGCATGCGCTAAGGAGAAAAAGCTAACGGACGTCCTACGGTAACCAACGTACGGTATGCAAAAACTCTCTAATAATATCCAGAAAAATAAGCTGAATTAAAATCAGACGATTTTTTATATTATTGCCAATTTGTAATTACATCATTTTAAAAATTGAATAATATATATTAAATGAATAATAAAAATATTTGAAAATAAAATAATAATAATTAATAATTAAATTAATAAAAATAATTAATAAGCATTAATTAATTAATAATTAGTTACGAGAAAAAGAAATTGTTAACTAATTATTAATTAATTAATGATGAGAAAATGAGAAGAAAGAGCAGTGTGAATATATGAATATTTCTACCATATAAAACTAAAATTAATTAATTAAATATAATTAATGAATTAATATTTGAAAAAACTGTATTAACATCCAGTGTCATCCTCTACAAGTTCAAAAGAAATGTATTTGAACGTGAGTGGATGAATAAAAAGTATTTTATGAACGATTGAAAATTTGAACAAGATATATATAGGGAGAGTGTGAGCTAATAGAAGGAATTGAAAAAAATAAGTACTTTTCTTTTAGCCGGGCCCAACAGATAAATCTCCAAATCTAGCACGTTTTCATTTCTTTAGTTTTATATTTCTAAGGTTTATGAAGAAAAAAAATAGTTTTAAATGAAATGAGTTTATTCGTTTTATAAAAATGAGTTATTTTATTTTGAAAAAATTGTTTATATCATCGGTTTGTTGCGTCGTCGCCAAAACGAAAAATCTGATGTTGGCGAAATTTGCGTCCGGCTAAAAGAAAAAAAAACTAAAACGTACACCAGAAATAATAATAGAATTCTGTAAATGATTATCACATAAAAATAACAATGAAAAATGAAAATTACTTTAATCTTTTAACTTACTATTTGGTTGTTTTTGAGTAGCACAGATATTACAGATCATATGCAAGGTAACAACTGGACGAAAGCAATGTGTTAATTTCAGATAGGATTGCCATATCGTCTATCGTCGTCAGTATCTAGAGTTTTACTTTACAGTGATATGATTAAGAAAAATTATACATCTGTTTGACAACATTTTCTTCCTCATGATGTCATGTTTGAACATCACAGGAGTTTTTTTTTTTTTTTTTTTTCGTTTTTTTATTTCAACTTATATACGGGATTTGAATTTGGGTTAAATTTCTTTGAAGAAAAAACGCATTGTCGGCATATACAAGAATCAGCTTTTATACAGAAATTTTTTTTTTTTTTTTTTTTTTTTTAAATGAAGCAATTTACAAAGAAAGTTTATATATATGTATATATATATATAAATTTTCTTTGTAAATTCTTAAAAACAGATGAAATTCTATACATCGCAGGGAATATTGTTGTAAAAGTTGGCGGGTATAGAAATATTAACTTTTCATATGAATTTTGAACATACTCTAATTAAAAAATTTTTATCAATTCAAAATCTTTATGATAGCGAATATTCGTTTTAAATTTTAAACTCCCGACATGTAAAAAAAAAAAAATAATAATAAATACAAGACTAAATTTCTTCTATATGTGTTTTACATTTATTTATTACTCTGCATACAAGACTCGAATCTAGGCTCATCCAAATGCCCCTCGTTCCACCAGGACTCGAACCTGAAGTCTGTGGTACCAGAGGACAGAGCGCTCACTAGCCGATTGACCATCAGGCCGCGTAAATTGTTTGAAGAAAAAAGCATTGTCGGCTTATTAAAGCTGTCAGCTTTTATAGTTCTAAAAAAAACGAAGCAATTTACAGTATATATATATATATATTGAACATACTTTTATTTAAAAATTTTTTATTAATTCAAAATCTTCATCATATCGAATATCCATTTTAAATTTTACCACCATCCAAAAAAATAATAATAAATAAATAAACACATGACTAAACTTCTTCTATATATGTTTTACATCTATTTATTACTCTGCATACAAAACTCGAATCCACGCGCATCATCCGAAATGCCCCTCGTTCCAAAGACTTCCACAGCACGCATTAGCGCAGCCGATAAAACGATTCCGCCACCACCCCTAATCCCGCAGGCAGCGTAATTCCATCAGTTTATTAAGAGTTACCTCATTACACCCAAGAATAAAGACACCTGAGTGTGTGCTCTCTCTCCCATCTCCCAAACTGTGTGGTGTGGTGTGGTAAAATGATAACAATAAAAACAACACCATCCATTCCAGTTAGAAATTCCTTCACCCCTGTGCTCTCTGCTGATGATAAAGTAATTTATGATTTATGACTATACCCAAGTTCTCGTCTGCCGTTAAACTTCATTCTCTGTCCTTTCCATCCATCCCACCCCCTCTCTCCCCGTGTGTGGGTGGGTGGGAAAGGGGGCGTGGCGTGAGCAATCGTTCACCCGATACGCTGGCTACTGTCAGCTCCAGGCACGAGGCTATTTGCATAATTGTTCCTGTGGCGGCGACGTTCCTCAGTCATTGCCATGGTAACTGATGACGCCGGGAAACTTTGGGAAACATTTTCCAGGGGAAGATGATGACGCTTTACTGGAAGGAAGATGTGCCCTTTTACCCTCGCAAACCCTCCCGGAACGCGTCTCTGGAGGGTGGGGTGGGATGGAAGAGGGGTTAATGATCTCCGCGAGAGAGAGAACCCGGAGATGCTCCATCCTCGTTTTGGATGGAACAGTTTCGTGTCCATACACATAGGGATGAGGATGGGAAATTCTCTTCTCCCTCCATCCCTCCATCTCTTCTCTTTTCTCTCTCTAAAATCAAGGATCATCTGGATTTCCGGGAGAGTTGAATTTTTTTTTAAAGTTTTTATCAACGTTCTACTCAAATTTCTATTTTTTTGTAATGCGCTGCTGTGGCATATACATTAAATTGGAAATCAATTTATATAATTTTATTATCTCGCTACAGGGCCAGAGATAACGTATAGGTATGTGACGTACTGTTATAACGTATAGTATGTTACTAACGTATGTACTGTTAGATAACGTATTGGATTGCAGGACTAGGAAAACCAGGTTCGATAATGCACCAAGCATATCCGATCCGAACAGTCGAACTGAAAAACTTTGCCCGTGTTGTCACAATCACAATCGAGCCTGATCGTTTTTGAAAGCAGTTAGCACGTCATCGGCTGAATTCTTCTGCATGCTGCCGTTTGGCATGATAAATATATAGGCCGGAATGCTTACCATTTTTTTGGAGGAGGAAGTTACAAACACTTTAGATGCATTCCTGACGGATATTTGTCAAAAATTAGGGTAGCAAAATGTGAAGGCTTGCTGCCGATGATGCATCCTGGGTAACGCTGAATCGGCTACATATCTGCCCTTCTAGTGGGAAATGATTGAGATTAAAATGATTGACAATCGACAATAATAACCGTAACTCATATCTAACAGAATTTCAAAACAATTAAAAGGATGATGCAATAAAAATGGTACAAAATGAACAAGTACAGATAATATAAGGAAGCAAAAAAGGATAAAATTACCAAACATCAAAACCAGTGCATCCCGATACAATTAATACTGGTGTGAACTGCCTTATTTTAATGAAGCAAGATATAAATATACGCATAGTTCTTGAGAGGGTTTTATTTATTTATTTTTATTTTATTTTACTTTTTTTTGTGAATTCGTCTTATACTAAGCAAATACTTTTATAATAGACGTATATGGTTACAAAAATTATAGCATGAAAATAGCATATTTTTTATTTAAGAACATATCTTAAGAAAATAATATTAATCAAAAATATTGAGCATCATTTTATTCATCATCCCTATTAAATCATATAATTATTTTACGGAGATCAAAAATTAAATTCTAGCAAAATAGAACGCGTTTTAAAAATGGTGTTTTTTCAATTACCATCAAGCAATATTCAGGCCTACATATAAATTCACAAAATAAAAAGGAATATTTTACATTTTTTTAAAAAGATCCAGTTATATTACATATCCTAAAATTTGTTGTTCACATAAATATACAACAAATGATGGTATTGTGAAATACTTAAAGATTTAAAAAATGAAATATTAATAAAATAATATAATTATTCATTAAATGAGATATTTATTAAATTAAATATAAATTAATATAATTAATAAATATAATAAATTTTAATTAAATGAGATATTTATTAAATTAAATATAAATTAATATAATTAATAAATATAATAAATTTTAATTAAATGAAATATTTAATAAAATTAAAATCTATATTCAATTCTTACTGGATATACTGGCTGGATTCTTACTGGCAAATAAAAATAAATATGTCCTTTTTCAATTCCTACTATTAGTTCATACTCTCCCTATATATATCTTGTTCAAATTTTCAATCGTTCTTAAAATACTTTTTATTCATCCACTCAAGTTCAAATACATTTTTTTTAACTTGTAGTGGTAACTTGATGCTAGTACAGTTTCTTCAAATATTAATTCATTCCTTAAATTTAATTAATTAATTATAGGTTTTTTTTAGATTTAAGTTGCATGTATCTAATAATAGAGGGCGCCAGATGTAAGAGGAAAATTTCAACTTTATTTGTAAAGGACTTTTCTGCAATATAGTGAAAAAAATTGACTTAAAATTTTTTTTTATATTACATATTTTATTATTTTTTTTATAAAATCCTCTAATTATCCTATGTATTTTGTAAAATTAATCTGATAGTGATTGTTCTTAAATGTGATTATGTTCAGAGTAGAAAAGAGACTTGCGAAATCGAAATCTGGGCGACGGGCGTACCGGATACGGAGTTCCAAGGAGGTTTTAAGTACCACAATAATAGTTAAAAAATTTGCACAAAAATGAAGTTGCTTAAATTATAGAATATTAATAAATAAAATAAAACAATTTAAAATTTAAGAAAATCATCTCTTGCTTGAGAACAATTAAAGCAAGAGATCAAAAAAGTTAAGCTCTCGGTACAATTAGGAATCGGAACTCTAAAGTGCAGAATCTCCCATTAATCTTTCCTTACTGCGTTTTTTGTTAAACTATTTTCTAATTTCTGGGCATATTACTGTGTGCAAAAAGTAAGACCAACTTTCAATTTAAAATTCTTGGGGTTTATGGAGTTTCAATTTTTTTTTTTTATTTATTTATTATTATTTATTTTTTATTTTTATTTATTTATTTTTTTTTAGGCTGCTGGCACTGTCCTTGACATCTGTGCGAAATTTCACTTCAAAATATTCATTACTGTTTGAGTTACGCTTGGCCTTCTGAGACGTTAAAACTGATTCCGGCGATTTTTGAAATGTCTGAATCAATTGAGCAAAGAACTTGCATTCAATTTTGTTTGCGGAAACGTATAGAATGCTGCAGAAGGCATTCGGTGGGCATTCCTACATCGGAAAAAAATACTTAGAAGTGGTAAAAACAGTTCAAAGAAAGCAGAGAACGCGTTGAAGATGCTCCGGCCGACCATCAACCTCAACCGACGAAGCTCACGTTCGGTGAAATAAATTTGGAAGAATAAATAAAGAGTTTTTATAAAAAAAAAAAATTGGTCTTACTTTTTATGCACAGGAGTATATCAATTTTATTTATTTGTTCCTTACAGGAGATGAAAGTCCATCCAATAATAATGTACAATTAATAGTTAAAATGGATGGTTTACAACTTGACGTCGTTAGTAAAGAGTGTTATAAATTAAAATATTAGTCACTTTGATAATACTATCCCACAATTATAATATTTTATTTGATTTGCTACAACTTAAAAGTCAAATGAAGAAATCAAATGGGCAAAAAATATAAGCCACGCATTCCATATTCAGTGCAGGTTTGGTTTGGTTTGTCACTCTACGGTCATCTTGTGCACAATTTAGGCTAAACAGATCGCCTAGTTATCTGATTTAAATCAGATGGAACATATTAGAATGTGCTAAGTTCTGAAGTTACATCACCCTAGTTTTTGTCGTGTACGTGCTGTGTACATTCTAGTCTAAGATTGGGAAAAATGCTGGAAAATTTGAATTGTTTTTCAGAGGTTTGGTTTGTTGCTCTACGGTCATTTTGTGCACACTTTGGGCTAATTAGACCGGGACCTACAGTTTAACGTGGATTCCGAACCACTCACAAACATCCATGCCGCCGCCAGGATTATTCAGTGCAGGAGAGGACTACAAACTGATCTGTTTGAGGTAGGAGCTGGCTGGGAATGTGACGTAAGCATCCAAGCATTACACTCCTGTCTCAACATGTAAGTTGGAGAGAAGAGGGAAATGAAAACAAGGGTAAATGTGCTCTGTTGTAAATGTGTATCAGTTTGCAGTTATCGACTAATGTTTATGTGTTTCTCAGTTTAATGTAAAGCTTATTCGAATTTTGGAAAATTTCTTGAATTTTCCAAACTTTACACACGACACCTAAAAGTTATTTTTAAAAACTAAACTTTTTATAATCTTTTAAATTTTTGAATTTTTAAATTATTAATTTCTTAAAAGAAATTGGAGGAAACCATCAAGATTTTAAAAATTATACATATTATACATATCATTACAATCCCTGCCGAGCAGTGTCTGTAAAGAAAGCCACTGATTGGTCCACAAGACGGGTATTCCTAGAATTGACATTTCAAAATAAAGATATATTCGAAATCATAAACAGCTTCAAAATTCTTAAATTCCAACTATGAAATTTCAGCTGTAAAATGTAATGAGAAAAATTACAATTAAGGAACTTTGAATTAAATATGTAATGATATTTTTAAACTATTCTAAATATACATGTTCTAAATATGATGATCTTTTTAAATACCAGCATCGATTACAAATGACAATAATTTGTTTATTTGTAAGAATACAAAAACCATATCCTCGTTTTATAAGCAAAAAGTTGTTATTCTACTTTACTAATGTTCTTAACTTTTACCTTAAATGTTCTCTTTCTCCTATATTTTCTTACATTAATTTAAATGTTCATATCCCTTCTACACTTTACTGAAATTGATTTAATAAAATATATTTAAACGTCAAGCAAGGCTTTTTGTAGAGTATTAGTCTCCAAAAAATTAGTTTTATTACTCGAAATTAATTAATATGTGACCTGAAACTGACAATGACTATCTGTTATGTCGCAAATATATAATTATAAAAATTTATCCAAACAAATCACCCAAAATTCGAAAAATCCATAAAAAAAATTTGTCAATTAAAGTTCAAAATTTTATTGAATGTCATTGTCCTTCTTTTAAGAATGTAATATCATAAAAAAAACTTATTTTTCTTTAAATATGTATGATTTTGAATTTTCACTCCATGTCAGCCAAAATACGAAATAATCGAAAATGTTGTTTGTTTTTAAACAAGATTTCGACAAGCTAGAATATATACCGTGGCCTAGTGACCGAATTACTAGCACTCTGGAACACGGTGATACAGATTTCGGGTTCGATTCCCGGTGGTGCCACAGATGCTTGTAGTCGTTCGGAATCCACTTTAACCCCTTAGGTCCCGGTCTAATATGACTGTTGAACGTAGGGCTGATGAGCCTATACCGTAAAAAAGAAAACATCTCATATTTCAGAATCTGCCAGTAAGCAGACAGCCTTGGCCCACCCTGCGGATGTTGCGCCAATGGTGGTGGTGAAGAAGAAATACCATAAATTTTCTTATTCAAATCATGCCCATTTGTAGACCAAAAATGGTTAAACGATTTAGAGCAGTTCGGTGAAATTTTTTTCACGGCATCATTAAATTCTGAATAAAGTACTGTTGCTCCAGTTTTCATCATTCTCAGAACTTGATACAACAAAAAAAAAAAAAAAAAAAAATTAAAAGACCAATCATAGAAATAAAATGGGACATTTCTTATTTTTCACGTAAAAAAAATAAATACACAAATTTACAAAATCCTTTTATTTTTATTTTTGTTCCCCGTCATGTCAAAACTTCTTTCGAGTAGGTGGCCTGGTGACCACTTGTCTAGCGCTCTGACCTTTGGTATCACAGGCTTCAGGTTCGAATCCTGGCGCTGGCATGGATGTTTGTTAGTAGTTCGGAATCCACTTTAAACTGTAGGACCTGGTCTGTTTAGTTCTCGTGTGCACAAGATGACCGTAGAGCGACAAACCAAACCAAACCGAATCTTTCGAGTAGAATTATCTATGGGGCCCGAAGGCCGGATGACCGACGTTCAGTGCCACAGGTTTCGGATTCGAGTTCTGGCGGTGCCATGGATGTTTGTAGTGGTTCGGAACCCACTTTTAACCATAGGTCACGGTCTAATGTGACTACAGGGCGTAAATCCTACCCTTTAAAAAGACAGCATCCCTGCCTCGAAATCTGCCAAGAAGCAAACAGGCCTTGTCTTCCCCCCATGGGACTATTACACCAATAAAGAAGAAGAAGATTTACTTATATTAACAAAAAAGATACTTGTTAAAAACCTATGAAGGAAATTTTATATATATATTTTTGGGGGTAGACAGTATTGGTAATAAAAGTACATAGTCTCCTCTGAAAAAAATAATTCAAATTTTCTAGCATTTTTCACAGTCTAGGACTAGAATGTACAAAGCACATACATGACAAATCTTGGAGCTCTCGGAGAATACTAGGATGATGCAATTCGAAATCTTAGCGCATTCCAACATGTTCTATGTGATTTAAAACGTGTAAAAAAGCGATCCATTATATTCCATCATTATCAAAATAGACACCATAGTGGCACGAAGAGGAAAAATATTATTATCCATTAGGACGAAACTGTTGCCTATTGCACTTCAAAAAGCTATGCATAAGGATTTGTAACTTTCAGTAATCAAGGCTTACTTCAGCAATATCCAGTCCAAGATTACGCATTTTAATAATAATATTCTTTAAGGATATTTTGGAATCAACACATGCATTTCCCTGTATCTAGTTTGCAACACATCTACAACTACTGTCCAAATAAAATATAGATTCCCCATTAAAGAAAACTTGGTTTTAGTCAGTAGTATCCAATAACTATTAGAGAATTAGAAGGAAGCTATTACCCATTGCACATCGAAAAGGCTTCCCATAAATACCTTATAAGTGTATTTTTTAGTAGACCAGATTAAGCCAGAAAAGATGAGTAGATGTCCAGATTGTGATTCTACTCTTTTTATTAATGTTCTTGGACATTTCAGGATCAATGCATGTACTCCAGATGGTAGCTACAATTATTATCTAAACAAAAAATGTATGCAATTTGCAATCTAATTAATAAACGCATTTTACTCTGTTCTGTCAGCAAATATGTGGTGTAATAAAAAATAGATTGCAAATGTCCCTCCGAAATGACCGTGTTGAAGTTGTGACGAGTAAGGTCTGGAGTTCATTATTGTACTTCCCATCCCCATGAATCTTCCTATCTCGATTTTCATTGTAAATTTTAGACTTAACTGGACATGGCTTTTTGCAAGGACACATTTGTCATACCGGTGTGGCCAATATTCCTGACTGTGTCCTGTGTTCTTCAGGCACTTTTATAGATTTTACACATTTGACAAGCTGCCTTGCGCTCTCTTTTATGAACTGTTCTCCAGACAACTTTTATAATAATGTTGGTTTTTACTAAACCTACCAGAGGACTCATGGCCGATATGGTCTCCGCCCCAACGTAGGAAATAAAAAATTATTATCTAAGCAAAACCGAAGTTATTCATTAAAGATATTTTATACAGAACCAAAGTTAAAGACCAATAAAGACTCTAGTCATTGATGTACCAATTAAAATGTTCAATCGAACATAACCTAAGTCGAAGTCATTGGTTTTCTAATTTACGAATCTTTTCTATCCAGCTTGTAACTTAAAATATATCAGGATATTTGAGTTCTTAAGGCTGAAATAATTCTATTACAATCTATGGAACTCGGCTGAATTTTCCATTTGGCAATTATTGCGAGTATTATAGCTATAGAATTGAGAAATTGTTGCGATACACTTCTGATGTTAACGAATTGTGGAAATACATCACATGTGTTTGTAAATCATTTCCAAAGAGTTCCTTTCTTTTGTCTAGTCCGTGTCAGTTTTCTGTATAGATTTCATCCACACAATCGTGTACCATTCTTCTCAATTAGTCAAATGTCACTTGAAGTACATCGGGATATTAGAATTCTTGCAGCTATAGTAATTCTATTGCAATTCATGAAACTCAGTTGAATATTCGAATGGTATTTATAAAGTGCAACTGGATAAATTGGACTTTAATAAATGGTATGTTATTACTTTATTAAATTGCATGTATGATAAATTGGACTTTAATTCATTTATTTGTATGCTACAAAATTTTCAATGGAAATACTTTGATGAAGTATTGACCTAAAAAATTACTTAAGTATAAAGTGAGTGAAGCTATTTCCAAATAATAATAAAATTATTACAAAAATACAAGTAGGCTATCTTGTAAAATTTTAACTAAGAAATCTTACACAACAATTAATAAATTATTACATATTTCTTATCAATGCATATGATAAATGTTTTATGCTTATTTTGTAAGCCTTAAAGTAAAAATTAAATATAAAATCTCATTTTTAAATTATAAATCGCTACTCATAATTTCATTAAAGATTTACTTAAAAAATTAATAATAAAATGTGCATTCAATTTTTATCAGTATTATAAGCAACATCAAGTGTATAATAAAAACATGATATAATATAGATTACAAAATTTTCTTGCAAGTACCGTATATTTCCGTGTATAAGTCGAATATTTTTAGAACTTTTTAAAGCTCAATTAGGGGTGTCGACTTATATACGGATCCTCTAAACTTGCAAAAAACATTGGTACTTTTCCTTTAGTCGAGTGCAAATGTTAGCGCATGTTTTTATTTCACATTCCCTTTAGTTTATATTTCTTAAGCTTATAAAATAAATTAATTTTAAATAAAATGAGCTATTCGTTTTATGAAAATTAGTACTGAGTACCGCCAAAACTCAGTCCTTCCAGTATTACAGTCATTTTTGTTTTCATTAGCATTTTTATATGATTTTGAACTTTAGCTAAATTTTTTTGGGGAAAAAAACCCATGTTCGGTTTATATTCAGAAATATTGTTGTTGTTGCTTCTTATCCCACTTGGCTGGCCAAGCCCACGAGCCCATACATACTCATGATTGAAGGGGAAGGAAGCAGCTTCTGTTGTGATGGAGGTAGAAGTCTGACTTTTGGCTCCGTGACGCTCTTACATTCATAGGAGACCGGGACCTACGGCTTAAAGTGGATTCCGAACCACTACAAACATCCATGCCACCGCCGGGATTCGAACCTGAAATATACAGCACTTAAGGCTCGTTCCCACCGAAGCAAGAGGCGACGACGCGATATGCGGCAGGGAAAAAAAATTTTTCGACCACCATTTTTTTCGTGTGTGATTCACAGCGAAACGCCAGAAATTGCATTACGCCCAGTGAAGTTTCGCTTCGAGTTTAAAGTTGGTCAACTCGAAGAGGTGGATTTCAAACCGGTTTCAGGCTAATGCGGTGAGGCTAGTGATTGGTCAACGCTTCACGCTTAAACGCCTCGGTGGGAACGAGCCTTTAGCCCATATAACCTCGCGTCGCACGACTTCAGAAAATAAAACTTACCTTCGCTTTCTTCAGCTCCAGCATTGCCTATTCTCCACCTACTAGATTCATTCCAATTTCCTGATTATCTCCACATTTTTTTATAGATCTATGTGTGATTCTTCGTTTAGAGTAAATTCTGGTCTGAAAAAATAGTTTTCTTTTCTTGATCAGCACTGCAAATTTAACAATAAAAGTAAGTGTGAAGTTCAATGAAACGTCCTCCCTTATAAATACTTTGTAATAGACAATCGAAAAATAGAATAGACAATAGATAAATATTGGCCTAGACTCTAAATCAATATTTATCGAAACTATTGTCTATCTCTAAACTTTAGAGTCAATTCTGGTCCGATTGAATAGTTTTCTTTTCTTAGGCGGCATTGCAATTTTAAGAATAAAAACCAGGGTAAAATTATATTCAATGAAACGTTCTTCCCTATAAATTTTTTCTCCCCCTTTTAAAATCACATTTATGGCTTTTAAATTTCAAACATCCAGAGACAGGAGAATTAAGTCAGAAGAAGGGTTTGGAACTCAGACAGTACTTTATCAATGACTAATAAATCGTTACATGGTATCTTTCGTGAAATAATAATTAAAAACTAAAGAAAATTATTGTATAATTTCTTTCTGTGAATAATAACGATTTTTTTTTCTGAAATCAGAATTGAAAATAACATTAAACAAATAATATACAAACAAATTTTTTAAAGTCAATTCCTACTTTTTTTCACTCTATGGCACACTTTTTTTCACTCTATGGTCCTTTATAAATAATTTTCATTAATTTTTTTAAGTTTATCTGGCGCCCTCTATTGGTAGATAGATGCAACTTAAATCTAAAAAAAAAAAAAACTAAAATTAATTAATTAAATTTAATTACTGAATTAATATTTGAAAAAAACTGCATTAACATCCAGTGTCATCCACTACAAGTTCAAAAAAAAAATGTATTTGAGTTTGAGTGGATGAATAAGAAGTATTTTATTAACGATTGAAAATTGAACAAGATATATATAGGGAGAGTGTGAGCTAATAGAAGGAATTGGGAAAAAAAAAAAGAACAGCAATCTCGAATTACAGCAAAATAATAAAAGCAAATATAATAAAAGCAAATACATATGATAAAAATAATAAAAGCATATATATTAGGCTATATTTCAAATATGATCACTTAAAATTAAAAAATATAGAATACATTAACAAGAATACTCAAACACGATTGTTTCAAATGTAAAAAATTAAGAATAATAATATCCAGAAAAATAAGCTAAATTAAAATCAGACGTTTTTTTATATTATTGCAAATTTGTAGTTGCATTATTTTAAAAATTGAATAATATACATTAAATTAATAATAAAAATATTTGATAATAAAATAATAATAATTAAATGAATAATAAAAATATTTGATAATAAAATAATAATTAAATGAATAAAAATAATTAATAATTGAATGAACAAAATAATTAATTAATGATGAGCAAATGAGAAGAAAGAGCAACGTGAAGATATGATTACTCCCATATAAAACTAAAATTAATTAATTAAATTTAATTATTGAATTAATATTTGAAAATACTGTATTCATATCAAGTGTCATCCACTACAAGTTCAAACAAAAATTTATTTGAACTTGAATGGATGAATAAAATGTATTTTATAAACGATTGAAAATTTGAACAAGATATATATAGGGAGAGTGTGAGCTAATAGAAGGAATTTAAAAAATGAACTATAATATTTTAAAAAAGCAGAATTCCTTGAATTGAACTATGATAACTCTAAAGCCGATATGATTCGGATTGCAATATAGAAGCCTTCTTTGGGGGTACAGGAGTATAGGATTAAACTGGGACATTTTTATTGGTAAAATGAAAATGCAATTTTTTCTTATTTATAAAACCAAATTTTAGGTGTTGCAATTCGTCGGCTGGTATGTATATTTACTCTATGACGGCCTGCCTATGAACAATACAACAGGATATAAAAATAAGTCAGCCATGAAAAATTCACAACCACGAAAAGTCGCCAAATTGGCATAAAACCTAACTTATTCCAAATAGGCCGTTGTTGTGACTTATCATCAGTGTCCTGCAGCGCGGGATGAACATCCCATGTCTCGTGGATGGAGGCAGTTTCTGTTGTAATAGAGCACCCGTAGATAGAAGTCTGACTTGGTTACGAATCGTTGAAGAAGGATGGCAACGCCTTGCGAGAAGAGTTTTAGAGGGAACTACCCCGCATTTGCGTATAGAATAAAACCCGGAAAAAAAACCCAGGTAGTCTGACTCACGAGACAAGATGCTGAACATCCCAAACGCCATAGTCTCCTCATCTTTTGAAACAGTGTCTACAACAAAGGGGCCAGCGGATTGAACCTTAGCCCTAATGCTCACCAATGGCACACGTTACCACTGAGTCACGAGTCGGGCACACTAACATTGAGAAATATATATAATAAATGTAATTGTAAATATCCTTTTTAAAAAATCTTTTTACAGTTTAAAAATTGTTGATTTCATTTGTTATAATAATATAATATAGTATTGATATATAAAATTAAGCAAGAAACTAAAAATATTATTTAGCTTCGACATGGACTTGGAAGTTACCTTCTAGAGATACTCCTGCAGTCGAGGCAAACCTAAGCTGACCACTTCGAAGTTCTATTACTGTATAAATCATCTGCAATAGACACAAGTTATTTGTCCCCTAGAATAAGTTTGCATCTTGCCCTCCATTAAATAATTTAAAATAGCAAAGAGTAGACTACAATGAAAATCATGCTTAAGCTGACTAATTCGGTGATTATTTATGAAAACAAATATTTATCAATATCTAACACAAATATGGAAATTTTTGGTCATTCAACAAATCGAATTATACAGTGGATTTCTCGTTACAGCAAGTTAAGTAATAGGATAAAAAGCCAATTCTTTTGCATCAAAATGAATTCATGGTTACAAAAACAAATATATTTTGAAATGTTTTATTATTCAATTCCTTCTATTAGCTCACACTCTCCCTATATATATCTTGTTCAAATTTTCAATCGTTAATAAAATACTTTTTATTCATCCACTCAAGTTCAAATTAATTTTTTTGAAGTTGTAGTGGATGACACTGGATAGATCAAGAACTTCATGAAGAATGAATTGTTCAAGAATCTCTAAAAGAATATACAAAAGTAAGATAAATGTAGTCATAAATGAAGAATGAAATATTCCAAATTCTACAAGTAAAGTTATCACATTCAATAGCAAAAAGAATATATCAAAATTTGAAAATTCTAGGCATAAATGAAGTATTCCAAATTTTACAAGAATCACTATCACACTTAATAGCCAAGAGAATATATCGAACTTTGAAAATTATAGGGATAAATAAGGAATGAAGCATTCCAAATTCTACAAGAAACACTATAACATTCAATAGCCAAAAGAATATATCAAATTTCGAAAATTCTAGGCATAAATGAAGAATTCCAAATACAATAAGAAACACTATACAGCTCAATAGGCACCGTAAAATGCCAAATGTGATAAATATGAAACTTCAAGAAGGAATTGATCAATGCACTACAAGTATTTATGGCCATTGGATATACAAATGTTTAAAATCCCAAGCCAAAACATGAAAGTACTTCAAAACCATACTACAAAACACTTCAAGCAAAAGCCAAATTCTCCAGAAAATTCCTGAATCATTTCAAGAGTTAAGGGCCTAAAGTACCATTTTCTGCCAAGATTTGCAATTGGAATTTTATTTGCTTGGCCCTGACAATTTTCGGATAACGTCACAGACTCCTAACCAGAACAACACCATGTTCACATACGATTAAAAAAAAAACGTTTCGATATGAGTTGCATCCGAAAATTCTTGCCTCAAATTCATCTTTCATTATTTTTATTCAAAGTCAAGTAACCTTCTCATTGAGGCCATTATCAATATAATGAAATTTTCAGAACTATATGTCAGGTTTTATGTAGAATAAACACCTTCTATACATAAAACAAATAATAAGACACTTCTTCCCCACTCGCCTTTCCAGAAAATTACATCATAAAATTTGCCAAGAAACCCGTCAAATGTTTAATACATTATTTTGATCCCATCTTATATTAAAATTACATTTTTAGGCATATTTATCTCAAAGATGGAAAAATAAACATTTCATATAGGTAGCATGACAATTTTGGAAAAAGTAACGAGGTAAGGCAAAATGTAATAGCATCAATCTATTTATTTGTGCACATTATTAAATGCTGCTATCTTAATTGTTAAAAAAATACATAACATTTTCTGGGGTTTTTTTTAAAGTAGGCATTATTCTTTTCAAAATTAATAATAAATATTTTTTAATTGTGTAAACTAAGAAAAATAAAAGACAAATAAAATTTTCCCTTTTAAATTTTCATAGTACTAGTTTTTTCTGTAGTCACTCAGAAACTTTTGTTATTTTCCATAGTAGTTGTCATCTATGTAAATATTTACACTAAACTTTTCTTTCCTCAGCTTTTGTTTATAACTGATTTGTAATTTATTAATTAAGAGAATAAAAACAAAGTTTATCACTAAACAGAATTTAAATAAATGTCACTTCTTTAAAGTCCCATGCAAGAAGAAATCAATAAATATAATATAATATAATATAATTCAATACAATATAATCATTTACCCATTTAGAAAACTGAATAAATGATATATTTAAAATATTTATGAGAAATATATCTTTATTATCTTAACAAATAAAAAGGTAGTCAATAATAGAATATGTGTCAGAATAACAATCAATCCACTCCTTGCTTTGAGGTTTTGAATAAAAACTGAATTCCTATCAGTTAATCTACTTGGCAAATTTCATTGACCACATATTTTCAACATTTAATTTAAGCTAACAAATCAAAAACCCTATTTTATTTGCACTTGCTTATAAATGTGAACAAGTAATGTATTTTGAGGAATAATGATTTATTTATGTGCAAAGCATAGAAAAAGGTATTTGGTGGATGTAATACATTATGTTCCATAATATGCTTTTCAATTTAGCATTTTAAAAAAGATACAAATAAAAAATAAGATTATTTTATTCTTTACACGTACAATTTGTACTATATACAGATAAAAGTTCTTGTTAATACATAAAAAGAGTAACAAAAAAAAAAAAAAAAAAAAATGCACTTGCAATTATGTAGATAAGTCACTAATATAAAATAAGAGCACTTGTGTGTATTTGAATGAAAAAAAAAAGATTATTTCAAAATTGTTATTTACATTATCACAACATACAAACATACACAAAGAATCTGAATACAAAATGCAATAATGTTTGATAACTTTAGAATTATCAAATTAATTTAACATGAGCATGTTAACATAAATAAATGTGCTGATTTGCAATTACAGAAAAATAAAAACAAACAGTATAACAAACATTTGTCGAAAAATATCTCTTTAATTATTTGGCATATTGAGGAAACGTAATCCCTTTGTATAAAGTTTTAAAAGGGTAATGTTTTGTCCTTAAAAACATTATATCAAGAATAAAACATTTCGCTAAAATATAGAGAACTAATAAATGAAATACTTCTAAAATATAAAACTTTAATATGCAAACAAAAAATTAAAGTTAAAATATAAAAAAGTTGAGGCAAATTACAAAAGCTGTTTTCAAAACCAATAAAGATATCATATATTAATTTTAAGTTATTTATATTCAATTACTTTAAACTTTATATGAATTAAAATATATATAAATTTGAACTTTCTGAAATGACTTTAACAAAATAGTTACAGTGTTAACAATGCATATTCAAGGCTTTTCTTTTATTAATTTTAATATATTTTCCATGCTCCTCTGTAATTGATCTGCGACAAACTGCAAAAGAAATAAAAAAGAATTACATATAAATTTGTATACAAATCATGAAAGTGAAATATCTGCTCTTACACATAAATATTATTCTGGACTTCAATAATGGTAACAAGTTTATGAGAAATATTCAAATAAAATTTTAATGCTCCTAAATTTAAAAATAAAGAATAAAAATTTTAAAACAAGTAATAGTCAGTGTCAATAATTTTTGTCAAGTCTTAACATCAAGCAAGAAAATTAAGAAAAATAAAATACAATTCAATCCACTAAAAAAATAAGTACATACAGTGCCCAATTATTTAATATTATACCAAATAAATGATGTTGCAATATTATGACATAGATATCAAAATAGAAAATAAATAAATAAATATAGATGAAAAATTTTAATTCTGAATTAATGCAATATGTAGAGAAATTAACATTCTCTCATTACAGTCCTTCATAAAGTTAAAATTCTGAAAGCTTTGTAGTTAGTAATAGTAAATGACTGAAAATCAAAATGCTGAGTTATAGTTCAACATGCATACAATTAATTAAACAATCATACAATGCATACATACAATTAATTAATCAATCAATCAAATTTTTTACTTTGGTTAGTATGAAAGACTGGAAGGAAAGTTTTTTTGTTTTGTTTTATTTATTTTTTTTTGTTTGTCACTTTACAGTCATTTTTTTTACATACTTTGGGTTAATTAAATTAGACTGGGGTCTACAGTTTAACAAGGATTCCAAGCTACTAACAAACATCCATATCACAGCTAGAATTCGAACCTGAAGCCTGTGGTACCAAAGGCCAGAGTGCTAGTCAATTGATACCATTATAAATATGGAATAAATATGCTGTTTTAATCATTTGCACCTTTACTGTAATAAATGACTATAACAACAATAGACAAAGTTAATTGCAACTTCCTGTATTTACTTATTTCTTTTGATGTTTGATATATTACACTTGCAGTAATGATTATTTAAATGTGGAAAATAGTGTGTGTTTGTGTGTACTCTCTCCATGTTGCATATTTACAAAAATTCAAAATATCGCTTTCTGAAAAATGCTAGAAGATTGAAACATTTTTAAATTTACATTTGCTTATTTTGTGAAACCCTTTACTTATATTATTTGAAATGGACTTATTCATTGAAAAGCTACATAATTGAAGTTAAGGATGAAGGAAGATCAGATATTGCAAATAAATCTTCTTCTATAGTTGAATTTTAGAAACTTGTACCAAAATCAAAAATATCCTCACTTGAAAAAGGCTGCTTGCCAACTAGTTTCAATTTTTGGTACAACATATTGCTGAGAATCTTTGTATTTCTCAATGGAATTTTAGATGTTAAAACAATGTTCACAAAAGATCAATCTGAATTTCGCAGAACAAGTAACACTTTTATCAAATTATATGCAAATTTTCCAAATTTCAAAGATTTGACCAAAGAGTTTCATTAAATATTAATATTTTTATTATTAAAAATTTTAAAATAATAAATTTTTATTTTCTTTCTTCAATAATGTTTTTGTACACAGCACTCAAGACTTGCATAGAATTTGCCGCATATTCAACTTCATCAGAGGAAAAAATAATAAATGGTAGTATTGCAGGAAATAGCTTGAAGAGAATTAACTTATGGTGCAATGCAGTTGATTAGCAAAATGAATTAACACGAGTAATGAATTGTTAACTCAAAATATTTTCATTACAAATCTCAAGATTTTTAGAATAATCGATTCACCATAGAAAAATAATATATCCAACAATTGTTATGGCACAATTCCCATAACTTTTAAAATTACCAAAAAGGATCTGTATATACTAGTAATCGTTTCATTCCTTAACTGAATAATATGCTATAATCTTCTTGTTAAGATTACTAAAGAAAAAAAAGCAAGAAAATTTGCTTGATTTCCTTGAAAAACATCGGTAAACAATAAAAATAATTGAAATTTATTTAAGTAATAATAACTACACAGTTTAATTATTTTATTGCAATTACACTAGAGACAATAAAATTTTTAATGCCAACCTCTAATAAGCGATGAAAGGCTTTTTAAGACTGTCCAATAGAATTGCATCCTTTTTTTTTTTTTTCTTCTTTTGTAGACATGTTAAATTTTCTATCATAATTTGTTTTTGAACCAAATTAACTAATAAGTTTCAATTCAAGGCAGCTCTAGTAAGTATTAGTTTGTCTGGTTCAGAAAAGACAGTAATTTTCTTTTTTGTCACTGGTTATTTATTGTCAATGATGAAAGTGAAAGGATGAGAATTTTAGCCAAACAATGTTTTTTAACTATTTAAAAAAAAAAAAAAAAAAAAAAAAAAAGAAAAGACTAATTTTTTTAGATTTTTATTCCTTTAATAAAATAATTTAAATACAAAAATTGTATTAAATGGAATTTGTAAAGGCAAATAAATTGGATTAAGCTGAACGAATTTGATAATTACAAAGTTGCTACAAATTGAGGATATTTTTAAAAGTTTATGATTTGAAATTAATTTATAAGTAATTCATCTTCTATTAACTCATTATAATAATGAATCATTATTTTTAAATTCTACAAGTATTTACAGACTTCTTTTTACAATAACAATGTAGTTATTTTATTGTTAATCATTTAAAATATTCTTACCAATACTTACTTATAGTTTGTTCTCTTAAAGTATATAGTTTGTTCTTATGAGGTTTCTAGTATTCGTTTAATAATTTAATACATTCACATACTTTTTTTATTTTTTTAATATAATTTTGATTTTTTGGAAAATACATTTTTTTCTCCCAAAATTTTGGATTGTTTGATAAATAAATCCAGTTAAAATTATTATAAGTTTTTACTTTCAAAACCTTTCTAAAATCAAATTTTGAAATGTTTTCTCAACATTATCTGCTAAAAATTTATTATTATTATTATTATTTGAATTTAATCTGCATAATGTCATGCCATGTTTGCAAGCAGGCATTAAAATATAATATATTTTAAATATATAAGGGAAGGTTTTTTTTAAATTTAATATTATATGGATAAATACAATTCAATGTATTTAAATTTTTTAAAAATCATGAAATATACATCTTTATTGTAAAAAATAAAATTTTAATGAAATCTAAATTTAATGAATTTTAAAATGCAATCATTGAAAAGAGAACTTATTAGTTAATGCCACAAGCTTTTAAGAATGATATATCTGAAAACTTTGAATACTATAACCAGTGTAAAAATGTAATAAATCTGTAAACTGGAAAGATTCTACATTATATTTTAAGAAAAAGAGTAAGAAATGAGTACCAAAGACCAGAAAATTAAATGAGTAACTTTTTTTTTAATTGTTATGGCATCAGAGACCAAAATTGGCATTTTAATTGTAAAGTGATCAATAAGCTTCATGGCCAATGCACAACTCTAAAGGTTCTAAAACTCTGTATCATTTACTGGAGGACTTTTCAACAAAAATCAAACTTATAAAACATTCTTAAAAAAAAAAATAATAATAAAAAATGAAAATAAATTTTTTTTTTAACCTTTTTTTTTTCAAAAGTTATTTACATTTTTCTTGCCAAAAATATCCACACATAAACTGAATTTATTAAGGTGCATTTTTTGGTAAATATTAGTTTTAAATCACAATAAAATGAAACAATTGTTATATCATGAAATGGTAAATAACATTTTGATTATATGAACAATAATTAAATAGGAAAACACACTATCTTTTTTAAAGCCGAAACTTTTTGAAAACCACAATTATTTTATTTTAAACTTTTATCGAAACATATTCATCAGTTTGAATTGAAATCAATGGCATCCATTTTAGATATTTTATATAATTGCAAGAAATGAACAGTATAAAGTATATATAATTTTACAATGTTAGAAATATACAAGAATTAAGAGGAATTTATTATTAGCTCTAAACAAAGATTTTTAATGTAATTAGAACTTTGATGAATTTCATTAATTGCAATAGTTCATTTAGAACTGTTGCAGATATTATGTCACATTATTTAATAAAAATATGTTTAATTTTTAAATACTATGTATTACATTTGATAGTTTATAAATTTATCTTATTATTTTACTTGTTAATTTATTTTACTTTTTAATGTTTCAATTAATCTTTTATTATAAAAAATCTTTAATAACTGTTATACAATTTCCAAAATGAAAGCAAGATACTAATTAAAAAAAGGAAAAATTTATAGTATTAACACAATATGTATTAAAAGCAATATATTTCGGAACTTTCTTTTAAATCAGGAGAAAAAAAATATGAACAATTCTCATCCATCGAGATGCATATAATATTTTGAAAGTAAGTATCATAATGATGTAATAGGTAAAAGTCTGGAAATGACCCATAAGAATGCTAATGAAGGTCTTACAGCAATGTAATGCAGTGGGAAGGAATTTAAAACACCAGAAAAAAATTAAATCTCAATCTAAATCGTATTGCAATAAAAAATGATTTATCTGGTTATTTTTTTATAAAAATGAAGAAGAAATCTAAGAAATTTTAAGAAATCAAATACATATACTAATTATATAAACCTTGCATATAAAATAATAATTAACCGTCATACAACATGAAAATAACCAGTTTCCTCTAAAATCTTCCCCACTTATTATCTGTTGATGTTAGATATAAATATGCCTATGTATTCGTGGTATGCCTATGTGGTGTAAAATGTCCACAAATGAGCAGAATAAAAAAATATATGTAGATGCAAAATTATATAGTATAAGTTGACACTTAAAAATTAATTTTTTAAAAAAATTTTTGGCTTTATAACTTAAAATAATCTTTTATGCTTCTTTCCACACAAAACAAATACAAATGTCTTATGACATTTATATTTGTAACTGGAAATATCAGGTCATATCTAAGTTAAATATATAATATGCAACATAAATATTCATATTGTTGGAAAAATACATGAAAATATTGTGAACTACATAAAATATTAATTAAATACACATAATAAAAAATGAAACATATACATATAGTTTTATAGTTGCATCTAGCTTTGTACAATAGCTAATTAGTTATGAAGATTAATATTAACATTATTAAAATATATTTAAAAAACATTTTATTATTTTGTAATATAAGTCTGATTAAAAAATTATTCCAATAGCTTTTATAATTAAAAGCAAACTATAATGAATTTAGCAAATAATTAATTAATGTTTTTTATTAACATAAATTAAGTGTCAAATATGCACATTAAAAATTATAAATGTTTTATATTTTTATTTATTGATATTTTAAGTCAAATTATGAAAAATTTTCATTTCAAATAAATGTAAATTGCATTATTTTTCAAAAATAATAAATATTTTTAAAATAAGAAAACCTAACAAATTTAAATGCATTAAAAATTTAATTAAAAACTTAAAATCAAACAAATTAAATTATTTTATTAACTTCCTACTTTCCAAACTCATGCATGCAACATCAGCAATATTCTCATTGTGTAAAATCAGATCTATAATAAACATTACTTAAAATTTGGAAACAGGTTCCTTTTTTAAAAATTTAACTAAAATTATGTTTAATTTTGGAAAAAAAAAAATTTTTTTTTTCACCAGTGGAAATTAAAAAATATATATATTAATTAGAAAGCGAGATATTGTTTATTAAGTGAGTTTTATTACACATTGGAAAAGTCAACTTTTGAACCCTGATATCTCCAAAACTTTTAATCAGATCTCCATAAAAAAATTAACATATACTCATTTTATCAAGGTGAATTTATATTAAAAATATCTGACTCCAAAATGGAAAAATTTCTAGTTAGCTATTAATTAATGTTATTAATCAACTGCATTGCACCATAAGTTAGTTCTCATTGAGCCATTTCCAACAGTACCACTTATGTGAAAATCTAATAGTAATTACAAACAATATATTAAAGGTTGTCCCCCCCTACTGTACAGCTTAAAGTAACATTACAGTAAAATATCCCAATAAAATTATATTCCTATATAATTACTTTTTATGTGCACAAATTTATTTTCTTTTTTTCTGTAGTTTAACAGCAGCATTTTAAAAATAGATGTTTAATGAGCATTTCTTATTTGAAAATTTTATGAGTTTTTTCATTGAATTTTATTGCTCATTTCATTTATGTAAATCAAATAGACTAAATTTAACGCAATCATTTATTTTTTAAATAAAATTTTAAAATTAGATAGATTTTTTTAGATGTAAATACAAAAAAAAAAAAATTTTTTTTTTTTTTTTTTTGCATGTATCACTTTTTAATAGCTAAGTAAAAAGTGTGTATATAAGAAATATATTAAGGGATTATGGTTGGTTGGATTTTGAATCAAGAATTAAATCTTTACAGGTAAGTATTTTGATGTTCAGCTATGTTCTTCTCATAAAAATAATAATTTATAAAAAAATAATCAATTTTAAGTTAGATTACATTTAATTTCACAAATATAAAATTTATAGGCATAATAATAAAAAATAAAAAAACTTACTGTATCTCCACTTAAACTACCTGCACCAAGCTGGAAAAATAAATAAAATTTAATGAAAAAAATTTTTATACATAACATATAGAATATAAATATTAGATAATGAAAGAAACATATAGGCCTTTAAAATATTAATTATTAAAAATGAACAACTTAAAATATATTAATAATGAAATTGAATGAAGCTAAATTATATTAAAGACTTACATATTACAGAACGAAAGAATGTATTCAATTTTATTATTAATATTTTTGCATTAATATTAACTTCTACTTCTTTTAATCTAAATTCTGTTTGGAATTTTGATATTTGATCTATCTTTTTGTATAATTTTTATAGTACTATAAAAAATATGTTTTTCTATTAGTTATCCACATTAATTATAATTCTTATATATACAAAATATTATATGAATAATTTTTGTGAGTATGTGAATAATTTTCTGAGAACTAGTCTTTCAATAATAATCAAATTACATGATTATAAAATAAATAAGGTTAGTGGATTGTACATTAATCAGCATTTTTTTTTTTTATTTTAAATTAAGTATTTTTATTTATTTTTTTGAAGTAATATGAAGTTAGTAATATGTAATAGTAATCATTACAAGACTAAATGTTTTCTTCTATGGCTTAAATTTCTTGATTACTTTAAAAATAAATTATTGTGCAATGCCATTCCTTCTTGTTCATAAAAAGAGCTACGGAATATTCATTTTATACAATACAACTTTTGTTTTTTTTTAAATCTCTTTGTAACCATACTCAAAAAAATATAAAAGAATCATGAAAAAAAAATCATTTTAAACAATGAGAAAATTGTTTTTATTGTAGTCAAAAGTTTTAAATTTTTTAAGTTTATTGATTAAAAAAAAAAAAAAAAAAATTATTAAATCTTTTCTGTTTGAATGCTTGATTTCATAAATAATTTTCTTGAAAATATGAGTTTTATAAAATAAAAAAATTTAGAATTTTTTTTTCTAAATTCTAGATTTTTAAAATTTTTATTCTATCTCTCTATTATTATTGGATAAAGATAAGTATTTACAAGCTGTTTAGTTTGTTTACTTTTATTTTTTTTCTTACTAGTTAGAAATTATTGCTTACCTTTTTTTTTTAATCTATTTATGGATTAGTCTCAAGCCTTTATTTGAATTTAAAATTTGGAGTTGTATTGTATGAAATTGGGTTATAACATAACCATTTTTAGATTTTGCTTTTGAAGAAACAGAAATATTATAACTTCAGAATTTATGCACACACCCTAAATAAAGCTTAATGTTCAATATTGGTTTTAATTTGTTCCTATTTTGTGATTGAAAAGTTTGGTTCTTATGATTCACTATATTTTTAATACTCTATTAGAATATTTTGTTCTTTATAATTACGGCAACTTTCAGCACACTGAAAATTTAGAACTATATATTAATCTTTTTCAATTTATTTATTAGTTTTAAACTACAATATTCATTTAAAAGTGACTTAGAGTAAACTCTATTACACTTCAATAAAATTAAAAAATTTAATTACAATGAGCAAGTATTTTTTAAAAAAAGGAAGGATAATTACCGCGATAATTTTTGCTGCCTCAGAAATCTGATCTTGTATTGCAGAGTAATCAAGAAACGGTTTCACTGGAGTCTCCTTGGAAGGTACAACGGGATTTTGAGGATACAAATATTCAGTATTAGTTAAGGAAGCAACAGCCTTTTCTAATTCCTCTTGCTCAGCTAGTGATCTAATTGGAATTTCCTCAACTTCATTTGAATCTTTAATTTCAGAGAGGAGTTCTGAATTGTCAGATGATAATTTATTTGTTTTAATTGCTTTATCTGACTTCTTCTTTGGTTCAAATTTATTCTTTGATAAAATTGCTTTTTTAGATGTTGTAATTTCTGAAATGTTACTAAAAATATTACTTGATGATTCCTGCCTTTTATTAAGTGTTTTTAAGTTTGGAATAGAAGTTTCAGTTTTTTTCAATTTATCACTTGAAATGCTACATGATCTTAAGTGTTTGTCATGCTCATTGTTTTTGCTGTTAGGCAGATTACTTAAGTATGAGTGCTGATCAAAGTTTTTATTAGAAGTTTTAAATTTTTCAGCATTTTTATCAATTGATACTTCATTTGAAGTTAGGTTTCTACTAGACTTCCTTTCACATCTATCAATTGCATTATCTCTAATAGATCTATTATCAAGCGCGTGCCTATTACTGGAAAATGATCTTTCAACGTCTTTTTTAGAATGACTTATATCAGACTCTCTTCTATCATTTCTACGCGTTCTATTAGATAAATTTGGAGATGGTCTATATGGTGACCTACGTATGCCAAGTCTACGAGCTGCTCGTTCAGAATATAGAGTTTTAAAAGTATTAGGTCTGTATTCATAATATGAATAAGAAGTTGGATCTTTTGAAAATTGCTTTTTAGAAACTGGATTTGTTTTTAAAGGTGACTTAAATCCTACAAATTTAGTAGGTTTATTTTTTTTGGAACTTTTAGCATCCATCATATTTTCAGATACAATGGAATTACTTTCTATCAAATTGGAATAATCGGTAATTTTTGAACTAGTCCATTTACATGGAATTTTAACACCAGCAGGAATCTTTGGATTTAATGCACTTTTTTTCAAAGATGACTTTAGTATCATTTTATCTGAAAGTGAAGAACGAATTGGTGATGCTTGCAATGGCTTTTCCACTGTCAAATCAATATTTCTGAAAAAATGTTCAGCACTGGTTGATTCTCTATAACTAGGTATATTATCTCCAGAATTAGGATTATTTTGCTCAGAATTAATATTATCAGATTCAAGTTTTTGTTTCATTCCTAACAGTGATTTTGCATTTTGTTCAAAGTTTGGTGCTTTAATTGGAGAAATTATCAAGCCTTCTTCTTCTTCAGAAGATAAATGTACATTATGATATTCTTGAATAGAAGATGTAGATAATGATGTAGGTAATGTCTCATTTTCAACAGAGGCTACATTGTCAGTAGAAGAGTTTATTAAAATTTCCTCATTTGAAAAGTTATCAGATTTAGAACGTTTTCTTTTTTGAGACATTTTTTTCATTTCTTTCTTTTCAGACAAGACTTTTTCCAATGAATTTCTTTTATTGTCTGATGTATGCTTAATTAAAATTTCACTATTTGCACTGTCTGTTATAGATGTAAATATTTTTTCTTTTGAAATCACTTCAATATTTTCTGCAGCAATTTTACCTAATAAATTTTTTTCTTGATTTGCAGAAGCTGTTATTAAATCTTCATTAGAAGTATCTTTTACAGAAAAAGGTGATTTTTCTTTTAGAGTATTTTTTTTCTTTTTAGAAGAAACTTTAGGTGAGGCTATTTTTTTATGTTTCAAGTTAGAGATAATTGAATCTTTTTTACCTGAAGTATCTTTTACAGAACTAGAAGGAAGTTTTTCTGTAAGACTTAATTTTTTCTTTTCAATTTCACACAATGGAAATCCTTGATCCGGAAAAGGTTTTAAGAAATCATTAAAGATATTTTTTACATATTCAGACGGAAAATTTGCTTTTGCAGTTATTGGTTTTTTTTCAGAAGAAACTTCAAATAACAAATTTTTCTTTTGGTTTAGAGGAGATTTGATTAATTCATCCGAATCTTCTTTTGTGAAACTAGATGGAAGTTTTGCTTTTGAAGGAGTTTTCTTTTTGGTAGACACTCTATCAAAAAGGCTACTTTCTGGATTTGGATGGGAATTTATTAAAATGGCTTCATTTAAAGAATTTTTCATAGAAACAGTAGGAAGTTCTTTTGAAATTTCATTCTTTTCAGAAGTATCCTCAGACAATAAATTGTTTTCATTATTCAAAGAACATTTCTTATTTGATTCATCTCTTAGACACAAATTTTCTATTTGAATAACTTCCTTCTCTTTATAAACTTCAACCAATGATGCTTCCTCCTTGTTTGAATAATTTTTGTCCTCTTCTAAAAGAGAAAATGAAAGTTTTCTTTTTTTATTCATGTTTTCTGTCTCTTTATTTTCAAGCAAAGAATTATTTTCTTTAGTAGGAGTTATATGGCAAGAATTATTTTGTAATCTTCGAGCAAGAAAAGTTTCTAAAGTACATGATGAGCTAGACATAGTATCAGGGCTGATTGGTATCTCTTTATTTGGAAAGGCGTTTTTATAAAATGCCATCATTGACTGTGGTTTCCCAGATAAATGTCTTCTTCCAAATTGAACATGAGGTGGAGACATAATTGTTGTAGAATTTGATAAAGGATGTGAATCAATTATTGAGTCCTCATCTGTTCCAGAATCTGGTAAAAGTTTTGAATCTTTCATAGCCTTTCTGGGTGTATTTGATTCATCATTTGGTGCAAGTTTTGAATCACAGATTACCCTATCAGATATATTTGGTTCTGGTAAAATATTGGAGTCATCTACTATCTCGTTAGATTCAGAATTTGGTACAAGTTTTGAATCATCCGCTTTCTTTTCAGATGCATCTTTTTCAGGATGTGATATGAGTTTTGAATCAATCATCACATCAGATATACCTGATTCAATGTCTGGTAAAAACATTGAATTTTGTATTTCGATATTAGATACGTTTGGTTCAGAGTCTGATAAAAACTTTGGATCTCCACTAATGGAAATTGTTGATTCAGAATCTAGTATATATTTTGAGTTAATCCTTTCATTTTTACACCGATTTTCTTCAAGTATAAATGGTGGTAGTGGTAAATCTTTTACTTCTTTCAATATTCCGCTAGATGAATTAGTAGGCACAGTAGGTATTTCTTTAGGCTTTAGAGGAAATTCCAACATAGATAAATGTGCTGGAGATGAAAAAGGTGAAGATGAAAGGTCACAAGGAGAAGTAACAGGAATAGGTCTTATTCTTTTCTTTGGTGGAGGCAGAACTCTTTTTTCTATATTTAAAGGTGGTTGAATGTTAATCCTTGGCTTATTAACATTGGGATATACAGGGGCACTAAAAGATATACTTTTTCTTACTTCATTGTTAATTGTAGTTAACATTCCCTTTTCACATGCTTGTTCTACAGAGACATGTTTCAATGAATTTTTCTCAGTAGAAATTATTAGTCTATTTTTTTTACATGGAAGTTCAGATTCACTCAAGGTTTTATTTGCTGCTTCTTTAGTTGAATTCTCAAATACAGCAGTATTTTTTTGATTGGATATGCAACTGTTATTTAATAACACATCTGGTAATTTATGAAGTTCTACTTCAACAGTTCTAGTTAAAATTTTTGAAAAGTCTTTTGGGTAAAAACTAACATTTTGTTTAATATTATCACAAAGATTATCAACATGCCCTCCTTTTAATACTGCAGATGCATTTGAATTTTTATTATTCTCACATAATTTCTGACTAAAAGTTTCTTTCTTTTGCTTAGGTGATGATATATACCAAGAATGTTTATCTTTGTTACTTTTATTTAAATCATCAGCAAGACTTTGACTTTCACTAAGACTAACTGATGGAACTGAAAGATCTACTGGTTCATTTGAAAAATCATTATTAACTTCATCATCAACTGTTACCTCTTTTGATCTTTCAGTTATACTTGATTCATTTGATAAATTATCATTCACTTGATCACTGTCTTTTGTCCCTTTCAACTGTTCAGTTAGATTGGAATCTATATTATCTTTTGATTTCTTATTTCTAAATTTATTTTTCTTCAAAGGGGAAATTAACTTAGAAGTTTTACGGTAGTTTTCTTTCTTGGCAGCAAGAACACGGGTCGATTTTCTTGTATTCATGAATTGAGAATTAACGTTTACATTTCTTATTTCAGACCGTTCTTTTTCCTGGATATTTTCATTAAGATTTTGAGATTTATAGCCAGATATATCTCCAATATCAGTATGTTCTTTATCATCAGTTCTATCAATTTTATTTGAATTGGATGCTCTTCTAACCCGACTGCAATTTGATCTTTTAGTTTTAACTCTTCTTTTTCTTCTACAACGATTATGTTCCTTAACATTTTCTTCTTTTTGGTCAACCTTTTTTGGATTACATAAAGGTAAATCGGAGAGTTCTGGAGTATTGCTTATTTTGGAATAATCTGTAGGTGATTCAGATTGCAATAAAATAGGATTAGGTTCTACTAGGGACAATGAATTTTTAGTTTCTTTAAAAACGACATCACATTTAATCACTTCTGAATTTTTAACTAATGCAGATTGGTTTATATCAAGTTCCTTATTTAGAGATGTTGTTTCTGTAACATTTTGCTGAATTAAATTATCTAAAGAAACACATTTATCTGTAGGAGAAAATGCAGATGTATCATCTTTTGCTTTTTCTGAATTTGTGATCGCTTTTTTTTTATTTTTGAGTTTAGGTGGAGAACAAAGTTCAACTTCCATTATTGTAGAAGCACATGTGGGTTTAGAAGAAAGAATCTCTTGCATATCATTAGATTTTGAATCACTCTCTGATGCAGAGTTAGGGAAATATTGTTCTCTTGGCACATAATTATTTTTGTTGGAAAGGGGATCATTTAAAGATGCTTTCTTTGTAGGAGAATCAATTAAAGGTGCTTTCTTAGTAGGAGAAACATTTAAAGCTGCTTTCTTTGTAGGAGAATCATTTAAAGATGCTTTCTTAGTAGGAGAAACATTTAAAGCTGCTTTCTTGGAACGAGAATCATTTAAAGATGCTTTCTTAGTAGGAGAATCATTTAAAGATGCTTTCTTAGTAGGAGAATCATTTAAAGATGCTTTCTTAGTAGGAGAAACATTTAAAGCTGCTTTCTTGGTACGAGAATCATTTAAAGATGCTTTCTTAGTAGGAGAATCATTTAAAGACGTTTTCTTAGTAGGAGAATCATTTAAAGATGCTTTCTTAGTAGGGGAATCATTTAAAGATACTTTCTTAGTAAGAGAATTCTTTAATAGTTTCTTAGTAGGAGAACCATTTAAAGGTGCTTTCTTAGTAGGTGAATTTAAAGATGCTTTCTTAGTAAGAGAATCATTTAAAGATGCTTCCTTAGTAGGAGAATCTTTTAAAGATGCATCCTTAATAGGAGAATCATTAACTTCTGTTTTCTTAGATATATCGGAAGCATCAGATGCTTCTAACCATTTCTTACTTGAAGGTTTAATCATTAAAGCCTCCTTCATAGCATGGAGCACTGCATTAGACAAATCAGAAGAAACAGATTTGTGTGTGTTTAACTCTTCAATAGCGTCGTTGACTAAATCAGCATTAATATTTGATTTTCCCTTTCCTTTTTTCTTATTATTTGCTTTTTTCCTCACATTTGTATTCTTACTTTGTTCAGCAGGTGATTTGCATAATGCTTTTTGCTTTAATCGGGGAGATGATCGTGTGGCCTCACTTTGGGAACAAGCTTCCAAATGCTTTGATTTCAGAATTGCTTGATCATTCCCCTTCTTTTCACCAGAATGACTAGGAGATGAAAAGTCAAGTGTTCTTACATGCGTAGAATTAAGTCTACCACCCTTTTCAGCTAATATTTTTGCTGATGAAATCATAGCTTTAAGCATAGGACTTTGAGTATGTGCAGTTTCAGTCATAGACGAAAATAAGTCCATAGCAGACATTGAATCACTTTCATTAGCCTCTGGAATAGATAGAACTGGATATTCTTCATTAACAGCTGCATTTAGTGAACTTTTGTTAGGAGAATGCAATCGTTTCTTTTTCTTGGGATGCTTATCTTCTTTATTTTTACCAGTTTTCTTCTTTGATTGAGCAATGTCTGTTATAAATAAAAAACATTAAATAGAAAAAAATATTAGATATGAACTTTCTTTAATAATTTTGACAAATTTTGCACATTTTTCTGATTTTATATTTATTTGTTTATAAAAAGAAATATAAACTTTGAATCTGTGCACCTTGAATTAATATGAATCATACTTATAGTATTTATACAATTATTAAATATAGCAAGAGAGAGAGAGAGAAAAAATTAACAAAAATTACAATTATGAAAATGTATACTATTTATGAAAATTATATATGCTAAATTTAGGAAAACAAAAATAATGAATATTTTACATAAAATTTTTTTGGTACTTACGTACTAACGGTACCTTGGCGACAGTTGCGCCAATAAAGAGCACACGCGCCAACCGCAGCTACAGATTTGGCAGTTTTTAAGTGGCACCAATCTATTCTATTGGTCTGGTAACCTCAGTAGCTGTTAGATTGGCGACACTTAAAAACCGCCAAGGTACCGTTAATACGTAAGTACCAATTTTTTTAATAAAATGTTAATGTTACAGTAATTTCCAATCCATGATCAATAATTTTTTCTCAGAAGTTTCAGCAAAAATGATTGTGATGATAGATGGAGCTTCAAAGAGATAGAAGTTAAACAGTTAATTGAAAAATTATTTCAGGAACTTATGAGAGTTGCAGTCATGCTTTTACAAAAGGAGGAAAGATTTGATGTATGTCCTACTTTTTAAAATGGTGGACGAAAAAAGCTTGAAATATGAGCAAGCAAATGAATGATTAAAAATATACATTCCTCACAGCTAAATCAACAACTTGAAAAATTACAAAAATATCAATCCCAGATAAAAAGAAGTGGAACTTTATTTGCACAGTGAATAAGTTATCATCACATGCAAATTATACTTTATTACAGAATAGATAAGTTGTTGTTAGTTTTTTTTTTTTCATTGCTAAAACTTTTGACAATGTGCTATCCCTATTGCAGATTATAGGCAAAAAAATATGGATATTTAATACAACTTTTATAGGAATTTTTTTATTATTATTATCAATTACCAAAAATTTCTTTTGGATTCTTATTAAAGGAAGAGGAATATCTTAAAGGATTCTCAATAATTAAACATTGGTCTGTACAGGATTACTACAGGCACTTATTAATGTCCTATTTTAACAAATTTAAGAAAAGTATTAAATTTAAGAAGAAAATTTTATTACAAAAATTAAAATAAACACAACTTTAAAGAAATAAAGTGTTTTTTTCCTACATATAAAATAAAAGTCTTTCTTTTTTATTCATTAATCAGATCTAATTTCTTCTACATTGGCTACTGCCAAAAATTAAATGAACTTTTGATAATTTTCTCAAACAATATCATTTCATACATTGAATCTATATGACATATCTATAACAACAGGTTAGATTTATCTTCAGATTGGTATATAAAATAAAATTGTTTAGAGATATGAATAATTGGAGTTATTGTCAGAAGTTAATGAGATTTAAAATGCCAGTTATTTTTAATAGTTTTTATTAAGATATTGATTGCCAAACCAGTAGTGCTTGCTCTATTATCAAATTAAAAAGCAACCTGAGCAACAAATTGTAATAAATCAGTAAAAATATGAAGACAATCATCGAGCACTTTTTTACAGTAAATAATTATTGGCACTCGCACTATTATTTTCTACTAATCAAAAGCATGTTATAGTTTATCTTCTGATATTTATTTTTAATAGCTATGATGTTTTCTTTTTAACAGTTTCCAATGACTCAAAAATGGATTCTTATCTGCAAACATTTTATTTTTGAAAAAGTCACAGAGGAATATAGAAGATGTTACAATTCATTTTTCAACCCAAAACTGCTTTGTGCAGAATACTGTGTGTGAAGGAGCTGTTTGTTCTGGTGTGGAACTCTAGGAACCATTTTGATACAAACTTTTGCGTGTCGAGATCTCCCCACAAACTTTTCCACAAAGTATGTGTTAGTAGTTTAGACATAATTTCTGCTTGAACAATCTGTCTAATTTTTTTCACATTTGATCGATTCTTAAAGTTCCCAGCTGCCTATAGCATTTTTCATCTTTCCCTTCCTCACCACCCTGAATAAGCTTTTTGTGCAATCCAAATACTCTCATATGGGACATACAGTCTTCTTGATAAGCATAGGTAAATATTCGTTTGATGTTTTGATTTTTATTTCAACACAAATTTCACATTCAAATGCTATTCAATTTTAGAACTCAACATTTTAACAGCAAGTGAGGTGAAATGTAAGCACATTCAATCACAACTAGCAACACTCTGAGTCTTCTAGTGATGAGATATTTGCAGACTCGAACACATATAAAGTCATTGACCCAATGCTTGTCATTTGACTCTTCTTGCATTAAAAGAAAGCTACAAAACCAGTGCCATCACTTTATAAACATGCCTTGTAATATTCACGGGTAAATTTAATAAATAAGAACTTTTTAACACATTTCACATATTAAATTGTTTTATTCCCATATATGAAAGGCTATGTTTTATGCAACAATTAAGCAGAAAAAAAAAAAAAAAAAAAAACCAGATAACAGAATGACAAAACTCAGATAAAAATAATAATAAATGTGAATACAATATTAATGCTTATTATTTTGAACAATTATATTTGATTATATTATTTATATTATTATATTATATTATTATATTATTTATATTATTATTTGATTATTATTTTATTATTTGACTTATTATATTATTAAAAATGAGAAAAAAAAAATTTAACTTAATCTAGAAAATATTAGTGTTACAACTATCAATAAAAAATAATCAAGTATTTTTTAAAACATGTTAACTTAGCAAAATATTAAAAATAATAATATCTGTAATAAAGAAATATAACAGATATCTTTTTATAAATATTTCTAATACACTCACCTGACACTTTTACAGAAGTTGAATTAATGGCCACTGGACTTTTAATAACATTATCTGCAGGTGCTGGCTGAATTGCTGTCCAACTCATTGGATTCACAGGAGGTATCATGATCCTATACTGAAAATTATTTTGAATCGGAAAATTATCCGTAGGTGGAACAATAAAAGTTGATACAGGTGAATATGGAATTTGTACAAGTGTTGATGTTGTAGGATTAAAAGATGAATAAATTGGATTTTGCATATTTGAGACTAAAGAAATATTTCCTGTATTACTGTTCTGAACTAATGACATGGTTGTATTACTCCCAGTCATTGAATGGCTAACAGGAAGAGTTTGTTGGCTAGATTTTTGTACAGAAATCTGATTGGCAGGCATTTGTGTTCCAATAGATACTGATGTAAAGGTACTTCCATCTTGTACTGTAGTCTTATTATCCGTTACAAGCACAGAAGACTTTGAAGCATTTTGGGATTGACTTTCAGTATCTGGTTGTATAAGTTCCATACAAGAATCCAATATGCCTTTTGGATTAGTAGAATTATCTATATCTTCTACTTGCATTGGTTCTGGATTTGTGCTATTACATACGGCTGTTATATTTTGGCTGACTGCTGACTGATTGTCTTGAGAAATGGCATTACTTGAGGTAAAAACAGGAATAGTTTCAGTCTGAGGCTTTGAAGGAACTACACTCTGATTGGTCTCTAATTCATTATTTGAGACAGAAGAATGTAGAGTTCCACCAGAAAAAGGTTGTGGAAGATCACTCAGAGTATTTTTTTCTGTTGCTGCTCTGCATGCCTGTTCAGCAACAGACTGGTTTTGAACTGCTTTTATTTCTTTTGGGGTATTTAATAGATTTACAGTTCGATTGGAATCAATTTCCTTAGATTTTGCAGGCTCTGGAGATGAAAAAATTATGTCTGCATTATCAACACCAGAATTTTGAAGATAAATGCAATTATTGCTCTCTTTATCTGTAAAAGAAACAAAATTGAAAGATTTACAAAAAAGTAAATTATTTTTATAAAATGACCTGCTGTTTCAATTTTGAAAATATTATGTTGTTTATATCAGTGATAAAAACATATACAAAACTATATTTAATTAAAAATGAAAAGTTGCAATAAATTTCAATAAGTTTGAATAGTGGTGATTTTTTACTATAAAAATACAGAATATAATAATTTAATACTCTGGGTCTCTTTCAAGATATGTTTGATTTTAAAAAAAATCAAAAAGTTCTTTCATATTAATTTTTTATTTCATAAACTTAAGTTTTTAATTTTTATCTGTAAGAAATAAATAGAACTCTTTTTTTAATAAATACATGCATTGCAATTTCAGAACTACTGCCATGAAAAGCATGCATGCAAATGAAGATCAATGCCACTTGTAAGAGTGAAGGGAAAAAATATGGAAAACTACTGATAATTTTTAATTTTTTCAAATATGGCTACAAGTAATGCTAATTTGAAGTCAGTAGAAAACAAAAGTATTACATTACTTATACAATCACATTTTTTTTCCCAACAAATATATGAAATATATAGTATGGAATTTTTTTTTTTTTTTTTTTTTCCTATTTTAAAATAATGACATCCTTATATTATTTTTTTGCGTATTTAACATAAATTATATTAAGGTGTGATTAGCAATTTAAAAATTATGGTTCTAAAGCACAATAATTATATAATTTCTTAACATTTTTAACAAAATTGTTAACTTAACACATTTTCTGTTTAATTGGTTAATTACAAATAGGCAATATTGATAAACATTACAGAAGCATATATTTTTTGCACTGTTATTTTCTTGTTCTACAATTCCAAGAATAAATTTAATTTCCCACTTTTCAATTGCTGTAATGGACAAACAATTTCCCCAAAAAATGCATGCATTAGAAAAAAATTAATGTTTGATGATAATATTTTAAAAGAAAGGTAAATACAAATTTCTAGTAGAAAATACTTATTAATTTTGCTGTATTACTTAAATTTGATGAAACATAATAAATTAAAATTAAAAATAAAAGAAATACTGCATAGAGAGTAGAATTAAAAATCCTTCAGATTGTTAGTTTCCATCTTTAACAGCTACAGCATGTACAGCAAAAGATCACTCTAGTACAGCAAGAGATCATTCTAGTACAGCACTATAACTTTATAATAACATTTAAAATTTTCAAACTCCATTTTTCTGATATATAGTATAAATTTCAAACTAATTGGTGACAAATAATAATGTGACCTCTTTTTATAAGATGCTTCTTTTAGCAAAGGACATTTCCTGATGAAGAATTTAATTACAAGATAATAATTATCTTGTCTTCTAGTGAAAGAGATAAAGAATGGTTTGCTGTTTTTCAAATAAAAATACGTTTGCTATACATCATATATAAATAGCCTGGATTTCAATCCTATTAAAAATTTATAACATTAAAATGTATATCAAATCTCAAAAAAGAAGCCAGGAATTGAAATTCTGTTAGAAAGTTATTGAAATTTTTATTAGAGTTATAGGAAAAATTTTGTTTTTTTTCAATGTTTATTAGGTGAGCTGCTATCCTCCACTAAAACAGATTCCCAGATATTAGATACACATCCATACTGAAAACATTTCATTATAATTCAAGTGCTTTTTAATTTCTAAATACTTTTTTAAAAAAACTTAGCAATTAGTTATTTTCAATAAATCCTTATTGGTGTGCAATCACCACATTTTTATAACACATTTAGTGCATACTAGCTAATAAAAATCAGCATTGTATAACTTCAGTGATATGACATATTTTTATGATGGCAAATTTAATAAAATAAAACATAAAAAAAAAATTAAAAAAATAAAAGAGAAAACTTGCTGAATATAATACTATACAATTTAATCATTACGACAATAGAAAGCCTGATAAAATCCGTTATTAACATTTCAAGATTAGTGATATTCTAATACAAGAAAAAAAAATTGTTTCATTTTGAATTAGAAATCAAAATTTTGTTACTCATATATTACAAACAAACAAACTAACAAAAATTAAACATCAATACTAAAAAAGCATCAATGCAAATGATAAAGAAACTCGGAGGTGAAGCAGAATTTTTCCTGCTGAGGAAGGGAGACGCATGTAAAAATATAGATATTTGTAAGATACTCATGAGTGTAAAAGTTAGCTCACAAATTTATGTGATCCAAAGAGAACTACACTTATTAGTACATCAATTGCTCTATTAAATTTATTTCAAGGGATTTTATTGTTTTGCACAATTGTGAGTTCAAACTATCCTGAATAATGTCTATTTTGTTTGATTAGGGTGCTAAAATGACAAAATGGTTGTTCAATAAATTTATCAATTGTTTTGCATTTTGAAAATCTAAAAATAATTCTTGAATGCCCTAACAAATTATCAATCTCTAAAGCACACATAATTTTAAAAACTTCATAATTTCTAAAAATCTCCTTTCAGGTGATTTATTAATAAGAATCTAGGTCTTCTTCATTCTAGGAATCATTCTTTCTTCCGTTTCAAGAAAGAATAAGAATTTGAAAAGGTTGGCTCCTAGCAAGTCAACGAAAAGCAGCTTGCACCTCACTCGTCATAACCTGCGCCTCCATGGCCTAAACTGATAAGAAAAATACTGACTCATTGAAATACTAAATATTTTAACAAAAAACAATTGGGCCTAAATGGGAAGGCCAAAAGTGTGAACACATGCACATATTTCACTTATGCACTTGGGGGAAAGGCTTAAGCCTGCCAGCCACCCCTCTGGGTATGTGCCAATAAATATATATATCAAAATAAAAACTAAGAAATATAAAGCTCATGTATCTCAACTAAAGTTAAAAAACACTGCATAAAGATTTTTAAAAACTTTTATTATAAATTATAATACATTAATTTAGATGAATAATTTTTTTTAATTATACATCTTTTTTTGAACGGAATTTATAATGCAAAAGGGCTATATGTTTAAAAAAGTATTAAAAAGAAGTTGAAAAAACTGAGCTAGAATAATGTTAACATATCAAAAGGTGGATCATAACAATTTTCATTTAAATGCAATACATATTCACAATTGCCATGTGTTTGCGCCTATGCGCACGGATATCCCTAGCGGCGAAAAGAGTGTATGTATGTGCCTGCGTGCGCAGAAATCCTAGTGTTAGTGTCGTGCCAGATCGGTAAGAGTGAAACAGCATGGCTGCGAGTGGTTATGGCTATTACATTAAATAAATGTGTTTGTTATGTTTTCAATGAGTGTAATCATTGTGTTAGTATGTGAGTGTGATTCCAAATTATACAGTCCATTGTATGTTATAGCGTGAGAACATCATACAAAAAGAATGAAATGAGATAAGGATAAAAATGAAAGGTAGAATTATGTTTTTCTTGGGTTCCTGACATGTAATAAAGATATTTGCTTTTTCCTTATTAAGCAATTAAGTTTGATACCACTTTCAAATTAATTTATCAATAAACGAATTAAGATATTTTATTTTTAAAAATTGTTAATAATAGTGGTATCAATATTTATGATTAATGTTATTCTCTTTCTTTTTGTGTTCTCCATAATATATATATTAAAACAGAAATAAAAAATACTCACTAGAAATAGAATGTTCTACATGCTCCAATACAGGATCAACAATATTTTTCAAAATATCATCACAATCATGAATATCCTAAAAAAAAGAACAGTACTCACAATAAAATTAAAATGATAAAAAATAAGTCAATAAAAAATACTTTAATTTAATTAAGAAATTCTAATTTTTTTAAATTGTACTGTATCTAATCCATTGATTTTCAATGTATATAAAATATACTAACATAAATCATAATTTTTAAAACATATTAGTATATAAAAAATTAAATCAAAAAACATTTTATATGTTAGTAAAATATTAAAATATATATTTTAATAATACTTCTTTGTATGCACTGTTCTAAAAATTATATATAAACGGAATTACTGACTTCATAAATGCTGGCACTACTAGAATCAATTTATTTTATGTGAAATCAGTTATATAATTCAGGGATTCAATATTATTTAATTGGGGAATTAAAATTCTCTTAATTGAAACAAGAAGGTAATTCTACAAAACTCAGAACATAGAAATGATATATTTTTTTCCAGAATATAGAAAGGAATAAATCATGTATATTTCAATTTACATATCTTCAAATTTGTATAAAAAAGATTTAGTTGTACTAAAATAAAAATAGGAAATGTTTTAAAAATCATTAGTGAATAATATATAGAAAACTAAAAGATAGTAACAGCATGCACTATTTAAAACTTCATTAAAAATTAATGACAACTTCAAAAATTTGATCTTGACATCTCAGGTTTATGAAGTTTTCTAATAAAATTTCATTTAATTTTATCATATTATTCATGTAAAATTTGTACATAATTTTGGGAAACAATAAATGTTTTTAATGTCACATAGCAATATAATTTCAAAAAAGAAACATGACACATAATAATTAATGCAGATACAATCAAGCAATTATTAGATATATTTATTAATAAAATAATAATCAGGAATGTTGTGTGTGAGCAAATGCAATAAGAAACTATTAAATACTGCAGTTTATTGTTTACCTGGAGACTAAAGGTTGGATAATTGGAAGAATTTGAGCCTTCTGGATCTTCAGAATAAATAAATCTGTTAATGTTATCTGCCACTTTTTGAATTAATGGTGGATTACACAGAATCTCTTCTATCACAGCATCCTTCATAAAAAACACAAATAAAAATGTGCATATCTTAACATATTATACTAAAATACATGATCATTAAAAATGTAAATAAGATTTGGAAAAATGGGTTTTAAATGAAATCAAAGAACTTAAAGAATGAGAAGTAAAATTGGAATCAAAAATTTTATTTTGATGAATTTTTTGCCTACATACAGGCATGCTGCATTCAGGAGCTACAAACTATCTTTTCCCTAAAATGAAGCTAATTAAAAGTTTAAAATTTTCTTCATACAATCAAAATGTTTTTATCTGTTAAAAAGAAATAATTGGCTAAGACTGCAAAGTACTAAAAAAAAAAACTGTTATTTTAGAAGAAAACATATTTTTAGATTTGAAATCCTTTACCAATTAGAGGAATGTTGCTGTTGACTAATCCTCAATGTCCTGCAGTGCAGGACAGACATCCCATGAGTGATTTACTCATGGATGGAGGGAAAGGGGGCAGCTTCTGTTGTGATGGAGCACCCGTAGGTAGAAGTCTGACTTTTGCTTCATGACACTCTTACAGTCATATGAGACTGGGACCTACGGCTTAAAGTGCATTCCGAACCACTACAAACATCCATGGTACTGCCAAGACTCAAACGCGAAACTTGTGGTACCGAGCACCAGAGCGCTAGCCACTCGACCATTCAGGCCCAATTAGAGGATTAGTTAAAAGTACTGTAATTTGTCTATATGCGGTGGCAGTGCATAATAAGCAATCATAATTTTCAGGTGGCAAAAATAAACAGTCTGGTGTGATCCAGCGAATGCCAGTTCACTTGTTCCCTTTGGCATGGCATATACCAATAAAATTTCTTTTTGCAATCCTGTTAATATCTTAAATTAGCATAAACATTTTTAATAGTCTTTTTGATGCCATTATTAAATAAAAATGAACATTATACATATAAGATAATGGAAACCATAAATAAATACATAAAAGCAAGAACAATGATAAAAACAAAAATGAAAAGCATATTTTAGGGAAATAAAACAAGTTAAAGTTAATAAAATAAATACAAAGATGCAAGAATAATTTTCAATTATTTAAAAAGAAAAAACAATGACACTAAACTACACAATGTCTGAAAAGGAAGAATTTTACTAAAAATTTCGACATTATCAAAATTGGTAGAAAATGATGATCACAGTTTCTCATTAATTTTACTTTTGAGAAAGACTTTTTAATTCTAATCAAGAATTTTATTTTAAATTTAGTCTGGCAACCTTTCATTATCATCAGCTGCTATAAATTTCCTTTATTTTTTTAGCTCTCTCATCCATTAAAGTTTTATCTATAATCTTTTACAAAATGCATTTTTTTGGTATTTTTTATGTTAGAATTATTTTCTACAGAAACCTACACAAATGCAACAACCTCTAATATGTATTAATAAATTATTTTAAAGTTGATGAGATTCATGTACCACTTACGCATTCATGATCAGCCCACTGATAAAAAATGAGGTGAAAACTTTTAGGAATAGCTGCCTAGCATTTGCACTAGAAAACCCAGAAAACTCCAGCAGCCTGATTATTAATGAGAGATGTGTTTTTTCCCCTGTGAAAATTGCCATCAAATCTCTTCTTTTTGTAAAGCAGTGATTGCAATAATGATGCCAATAAATTTAAATCTTAGCTCTACTTAGCTATCTGCCCAAGTAATAAGATGTTTTTTATCTTACTATATAATACACAGTTTAATGATATAAAATTACTGTATTTTAAATTTCATTATAAATAAATTTTTTGTTCAACTAAAAGTTCTTCCACTTTATTTTTCAATTTCTTTATATACATTTTATCTCTTTCCAACCCATATGCTAGTGATTTTATAAGTAAATGCTAATAAGATTATAACTTTATTGTAATCCAGTATAAGTGGATAGATTAATGTTTTGATGCTTAGTTACACAATGAAAAATAAAAATTAGTAATAAAGGAATTTGATACAAAAAATTAATAATTTTTAAGTAATTAATAATGGAAACATAAAATAAATTACCATTGCATCTGTCATGTACAAAGAATGATCATTTGATATTATTTGCTTAGGATGTGGAGATTCACTTAGCAGCCTTCTTCGAGGAATAGTACTGCAATTAAATAAATTTAATACAATTTTAAAATCCAAGATAACATAAAAACAAATAAAATATGAGGTAGGATAATTAGTATTTCAAACATGATTAGTCCAAGCTAATGAAGTTATTCAAGACTTTTAAAAATAATTTAATGAAAATTTAATTTTTAAATTAACAAACATTTTGCAGTTATTATTTCATTTCAAAACAAAAAATAAAATTTTATATTAAATCAGCATATTCTTAAATATGAACAAAATTTGTATGCTATAAATACATTTTAAGGTAATTTAGAATGACAAAACAAGTTTCATAATTTTTTATGACTTTCTAGGTTTAAGATTAATTTTTATATGTAAATTTTAATATTTTTACATAGCATGAAAGCGATTTTTTTTTATTCAATATAATTAGAAATTTGTTTAAGGATTTGTGATTAACATTAATTATTCATAAAAAAAAATTTCTAAATAAAAGGTAAATATCTAAAATATCTTTTATTTCTCTCAATGAAGTGAATGATTAAGAAACATATTTTTATTATATTTATAACTACAGTTTTTTACCCCAATTTCAAATGTTTTTAAGAGTTACTCTGCTATCAAATAAAATGAAATTCACAATTACAGAAACTATGTTTCAATTTCAATTACATTATGATCAATCTATTATATGAAGTGAAATTTTATTTCATAAAAAAAAGAAATGCCTAAATCTATTTTGAAAAAAATGAATAAAAATATCAAAGGAATATTTCAAAAATGCTAATCTTGCATGAAATTGCAATAGATAATCTTATTGTTAAAGTAAATTAAAATTATATTATGGATATAATGTGACAGATATAATAATCAAAGAAATATATAATAAATATATAAAATATTTCAATAATTAATTTAATATCTTAACAAATAATTAAATTGTTTAATATAATGTAGAAAGTGAATAATTTTTAAAAATATTTTTGCTATTTAATAGTATATGTTGAGCTAACACATTTTATTATATATTATTACAATTTTATTCTACTCTTATAAAATGTTACTACATTGATCTCATATTATTTTATTCGAAATCAGATAATTATTTTTTGTTAGGCACCCATAATTTTGTCTAGAGGAGGGTTCAACAAGTCTTTGGAGGAAGCTCTACAAAATAAAGCTTAACCGTTTATGAAGGCTCAATAGACCATACTAAACTATGTAGTAGTAAAGGTATCTGAAGTCAAAATTCCATACATTAATTATTTAATTTTAATATTTATATTGCACTCATTTGGTTCAAATACCTAAATAAGAAAACATTAAGAAGCATTATAAAAAATAAAATAAAAATTTAATTTCTAGAAAAATTTCATAAACAGATTATAAATGAAAATCGATCTTTTTTTTTCCCCCCTTTTGCCAGCTAATGGATTAAATTTATTATGTCAACTTCAGTATTCAATAATAACTAAACCAGGAAAATGCCATGTTAATCAGAAAATTCGAGCACTACAAAAATTAATATTGATAAGACAAATATGGATTCACTGAAATACTTAATTTTTAATAAAATATTATTCAGTCTAAAAAGGAAGTGGAAGGTTTTGAACACATACAACCATTTCCCTTATTGGCTTGGGGAAGAGGACCCCAGCAGAAACCTCCCAGCAGACCCCTGGTTGCACTTGTATTATATGTCATATTATAACAAATGCAATTTAAAAATTTCATAATTTTATAAATAATGTCCTTACCCTTTTCTTCTTGGTGAAGCGAATTCATCACTCCAATTCTTTTCTTTTATAGGGGTAGTCAAAGAAGGAAGTTGAGATCTGTCGAATGACAGAATTATTCTAGGTGAGTTAGTATTTGGTGCACGGGCATACGAAGGAGGATTACTTCCATTTTGCGGAGTTGCAGAAATAATATTGTCATCACTAGTTCTTATTTCAGAAGTTGTGAATAAAATGCTTCGATTCACTACTGTAGGTAATTTTTCAGTATTGTCAGATATATGAGCTTCTAATACTGAAGGCGAGTTATTCAAATTTTGCTCATGTATATTATGTGAAGATGATATAATTTGTGATTGTCCTCTTGCTTTATAGCTATGAGAATTACCATCTGTTACGTCTGATGTATGTCTTTCGTGAAAAGATGAATTGGGTGAAATTTGGCTGCAATTATTATTTATATTTGCTTGAGATACAATGTTAGTTTTTTCTGTTTGCACTGTTCTATTTCTATTAGCAGGTTCAGAAAAGCAAGCTCTCTGGGAAATTGCATGTTCCCTCAAGGGCCGTCTAGCAGATACGTTCTTCCAGGGGGAAGCAATACCTCCTCTATGGATAGGTTGTAATTTCTCCGCTCCTAAAATAAAATTTAGAGTCATTTGATAGATGGACTTAAAAATTGAAATTCAAATTTTGTACCTTAAAAAATTAACAACTTTTAAATATTAAAAATTTGCAGAATAAAAATATTTTTAAATAGTATAGAAATCAATTGATGTATTTTAAAGAGACAAAAATTTTTCAAACATAACCTAAATTATAGTGTATAACAAAAACAATTATTTAAAAAAAAAATGTTTTATATAATTATAAATACAGTAGAACCTCTCGAACCTCGATAAGTCGAAAACCTCCACATTTTTTTGTTCCTTTCCCTTCAAGCCCCAAAACCTCCATTACTCGAAATTACAACCCTCTATAAGTCAAAATAATTCCGACAATGCACATCATTGTTTCTTAGAAAACAATGTATGAGTATGTAGTAAATAGAATAACCAATTTTATGAAATAGCAACTCAGAAGAAAAAGAATTTTCTGCTCATTATAGCTTAGATAATGCTATAGATAGAGAACGATCGATTTGTCTAAAGCACAGAAAATTTAATAATAATAATAATAACTGACTTTTTTATTGTAGTACATAATATAACTTTTAAGTTGCAAATAAACATGTTTATTACCTCTGTAACTTGAATTTTTATTTATTTTACCTCTCTAACTCAAAATAAGTCAGAAAGAATCTAAACCTCTACAAGTCTTAATATTTCCTTACAAAATCCACGTAAGTCGAAAACTCTATAACTCGAATTATTTGGCCTTAAAGTTTAACTTACAGAGGTTCTACTGTATTACAGTAATACAAATATTTTGAATAACAAATATTTTTGCACAAATTGTCATGAATTACTATTTGGTGTGTATGATGCATGTCCTAAATAATAAATGTTTAATACAATGTGGTTTAAGGAGTAAAAACCTAAATTAATAGTGTTTGTGTATTTTTTTTTTTAACATAAATTTATTTATGGCTATTTTGAAGTTATCATGAACTTTAAAATAATCTATCCTCTTTTTATGTGTAAAAAATGAGACATTTTAATTAATCATAACTAACCTGATAGCATCTAATCAGTGAAACAAGAGGATAAATTTCAAGGAAAAGTTCAGATTTAATAATCATTTTACTTTTGTCAATAAAAGATGTATCATAATTATGTTTAACTTAAAGACAAGTATAAAAAGATTTTATCAGATTTAGACTAGAAAATAAAATAATTGTAGGATTCTCTAAGAAATGTTGAATAAAACTACTGTGACATTCAGTTACTTCTGAATTCTTGTTTTAGTGGTATATAGAAAATAATGTGCCCACAGCTTTTCTAATAAATATAAATTTTGGCTAACAAAATAGTATACAGGAAACTTTACATTTATTTCTTGCATATACATTCATAACATTTTTGTGGCATTGTCAAAACTGCATCATCTATTATATATAATTCCCGTGTCACGATGTTTGTTCGCGATGAACTCCAAAACTAACCATCCGATTTTAACTTTTTTTTTTTTTAAATGTGTGTTTTGTTCCAACTTGAGAAATAGGATAGTTTTTATACAGATTTTTTTCGTATTTAATTGCAAAATCGGTTAAAATCTACCATTGAGGAAGGCGCCAATATTGCAACCCTGAATTTTCGCCAATTTATTTAGGGTTGCAATACTGCAATTAGAGGAATTCGTAGCTTCATTTTTCGAATAATATAATGACTATTTTATTGCTATTTCGATAATTAATTGCAGAATTCTTATTTGCACTAATTTCATCGTTGGAGTAAAAAGTTTGTTTCCACAACAGACGAAAGATATACCACAATAAAAGGTACATTACATGGCGCCGTGTCTCGATGCCTGTACTACATAAACGTAAAATTCACATGTTCTGAATATTATTGTTTTATTTACTACTTTAAATTTTGTAAAAATTATATTGTATGAAATTTATATTATTTCTATGAGAAATAAATCAAATGTATGTAAGTATTACCTGATTTGATTATCAATATTTTTTTTATTTTCTAAGTTTGAATTTGAATTGGAATAAAATATATGGAATGAAAAGTTGTGAATCAAAACATTGCACTTTTCTATGCTTAAAGTTTGTCAACATGTGTTGTATTTGATTAAGAATTCTAAAATGAAATGTGATCTAACAAGATAATATAATATAGACAATATAATTTTAAAGAAAGATGATGAATTTTAAGGATTTTTTGAAAAGTGTGAAAATGAAGTAAACTCTGCAATTATTTGATATAATGATAACATTAAAATTTTATAAAAGGTATTATAATAGTTGCAAGTTGAAAATCAAGGACATTTTATTTTAAAAACTTTTGTTATTTGGAAAACAAAGAAATTGAGTTATAAATTTGAGGGATTTGAATATTGGCAAAGAAAAATTGATAAATGGTACTCTTAAGTTGGAAGTTATTTAAAGAAAACAAAACAAATAAATAAGTGTTTATATCAATAAAGGAGAATTTAAAGCTCAATAACATTTTTATGTATGTACATTTGTTTTTATTTACATTTAAAAGTTGGTTTTAATTATTTCTTATTTGAATTTTTATGCATTTTGTATTCATTCAAAGCATCATAATAAAAATATTTCTTTTCTAAATGCTTTGAAACTTCATGTAAAAGTTTTCTTTAAATGTATGAAATTAACCTAAATTCATAAATTATTTTAATTTAGTTTTTAAACTAAGAATTTCTGTAAATTTGTAAAAAAAAGTTTGTATCGACAAACTTTAAGCATACAAAAATGTATAAATAATTGAGATATAAATTTGAAAACAGTATATTACCTACAAAAGGATATTCCCAGCATAAAAATACTTGCAAAGGAAAAATCTATTCATGTTTTATTTATTTTTGAATTATAAAGTTTTGCAACAATATCACATTTTTGCAATGTTTATCCATATTTTAAAGAATAAATTGTATAAAAAATAGTTAAAGTTGATATTTTTATGTGAAATTCAAAGGTTTTGAATATATTTAATCAAAACACTTGCAAAAAAGGCTAAATATTTTAAATTCAGGTCATTTCATTTTAAAAAGCCTTTGCAAATAGCAGGAAGTTGTAAAAAAAAATTTTGTCGAGCAAATTTTAACTTTTTCAAAACAAAGCTCCAAAAATATTTAGAGCTTTAAGGAAAAATAAAACTATATTTTTTAATAAATAAGACTATGAACTTGATGATTCAATGTGATTTTAATATATTTACAACATTTTTAAAAGTAATATATCTAATTAAAAGTTGTTTTTAGCCTTTTCTCAGAATGAATTTTTATGCTTTTTGTTTTCATGTGAAACACCATAACACAAGTAATTTTGATCCAAATGCTACAAAACTTTGTATTTATGTTTTTCATAAATATTTACAGGGAAATGATTATAGCTACATAAATATTTTTTATTTTAATTGTTAAACTTGGAATTACATGCAAATTTTGGAAGAATTTTGTGTCGACAGCATTTAAACTAGCACAAAATAATAAATAATAAAGATATAAATTTACCAGAGGTCTATTCACTGTAAAATGTTAGTACAAACAAATACAAACTCAGAAATTTAAAAATATTGATTTGATTTCAGGTTTTGTAACAGTATCAATTTTTGGCCATTTCTACCCTTATTTTAGCTTATAAAAATTAAAAAAAAATAATAATGAAATTTTTTATGGGAAATCATTAGTTTTTAGATACATTCAATCCAAAAATATGTACAAAAAGATAAAAATTTCAATAAAATTTCTTCGAAGGTGTTCGTGGTATCTTAAACGATCGTTTGCATTTGAATTTTATTGTGAATTTTTTTAAGTCTTTTCTTATTATATCCCGATTTTATTTTAATTGTATTGTATTTTTTCAATTATCAATTTCAGTAAAAGACCACCAAAAAAAATCGAACCTCAGAATCCGTGTTTCTCCCATGGGCAGCTGTATGTTACATGCTCACGTGTTCGAAAACCATCGAATTTATTTATTTTGACGAAAGACAGACTAACAAGAAATATTGTTCATCGCTTAATTCTTAGTTAAATGAAAGTAATGATTATTAAAAATTAAATTAGGTAAAATAATTATAAAACAGTCTTAAAAATCAACATTATCTACCTCATTCATTAAATTAATAAAAATTAAACATTTTCTATTCGTTGAAGCTTAATTTGATCTTTTCATCATTCTTTACCAATCACTTACTTAACAATACCAATTATAGTATCTAATAATTGAACGAAATACAAGAAAGCCACAGCAACGCGTGGCCGGGTCCTCTAGTAAAATATATTATCAGAGAAATTTTGTCAAAGCCATTATAATACAAAAAGGGGAAAGAATTTGTAGACTTACTTTCTGCCTCAACACCAAAATTTAAGGTTGTAACGTGCACTTCTTTCAAACGTGTGGGTGTTCTACAGGTTAGCCGACTAGGAATAGATAAAAATCCACCTGTTCTCCGTATCTGATCATCACCTTTTGCATTATGTACAGAAGTGTGTGTTTGACTTTTCTGATTAACTTTGTATTTATGTAAAGCACTTGTATTAGACTGTATAAAACATAAAAATATCATTATTAAATTACATGTTATATCAAATAAAATCTACTTTCAGATATAAAAATCCAAAATTATTTGATAAATTTTGGATTTTTCTATCTAAAAAAAAAAATTCCTAGTACTGTTTAACGTACATAAAAAATATAGTTATCCACAGTTTTATATCACATTTTTTTTATATATTTTTCACTTTAAAAAAAAAACAATACTTTTAATTAATTCAAGTCCTTAAATTTATCAGTAATTTATCGTTTATGGCATTAAATTATTGTATTATTAAAAGAACAATTTTTTTTCCCTTGGATGAATAAAATATAATCCTAATTATTTTTTAGGGTGGATTATTTTACAGAAATGTAACAAATTTAATTTGGGCTCGTAACAAGCAAGATATAGGTAAAATATAATTAAAATATTATAATTTAAATAACTGAAATATTTTAGGAAAAAAATAGTTAGTTTATCAATGAAATATTAATACAATTTATATTCTTAAAGAACACAGTATAGAACAGAAATATTGAAAATAATTCATTTATTATATAAGAAAATAGATAAAATAGTTAAAATAATAAATTAAAAAAAAAAAGATATATACATCTTGATAAAAAAAAAACGGTAACAAAATTAAGATGCAATCAAGTTTACAATTTGTTAAAAACCCTCACTTTTTGTGGCGTTTTGAAATTATCAGCAACTGAATAATATGTACTAGTTTGGTTAGAAAATGTTTCAGAACTGGAAGCATTTGTATTTACATGACTTTCACTTGCAGTATTTTTCTCATTTTTCTCTGCAGCTCCTGAAGAACAACAAAAAATTAATTAGTAAATAAACAAACAATATGTTAATGTAGTAAAACCTTGATCTTGTTGAGATATTTGAAAGAAACAATGGATATGGGACAACTATGAATACAGATCAACACAAAATTTCATTAAGTGTTACTTACTATCCATGACATACATATTGATATTATTGTGTATACATATAGAAGCAAAATGTAATACACAGAAAAATTTGTATTTGCTAAGCTATATAAAGATAAATTAAAATCCAAGATGGCCATATCTATTAATTTAATTTAAAATATTCAGTAACTTTAATTTGAACATTTCACATTTTTTAAAAACCCAAACAAAATTTTTGAACATTTACAATATTTTTAAATAACAATTTCAGCAACTGAATAAACACAGATAAAATTACTCACAATTTCATAATGTCCGCAAAATATTTTAAATAATTGATGCAGGAAAATCTACTACAAAGGAATAATCCAAGATGATTATATTTATATTGTAAAATAGCAATTGCACTGGACCAAGAAATTAATATTTTTTTTGTAGCAAAACAAACAATAAGGAAAAGATAGATGAAGATTTTATTGTATTAGGCATTCCATACCACCATGAAATTGCTTAATACTGACCACCAATCAACAGGAACTATTACACAGCCTTATTTAGTTTATTTACTGGATAAAAGTAGATTGTATAGAGCTAAAAGTTAATAAGCATACAAGAATAAATTACTATACATACAAGAACATAATTCTTTCAGCAATTTATTTGGCATATATTTTGAATCACAGCACATGCACATCAATATTCTTTAAAAATAAAATTTTCTTTTCCCAAAAAATAAACACAAATTATTTAAAAAAAAATTATATAAAAAAAAAAGGCAATGTCTAAAGGCTTTTTTGCATGGATTAGTTTTTGCAATGTAAAGCAAACTTTTGTTGCTAGTAAAAAATAAAAATCATGCAACCATCATCTTGTATTTTTTGCATAATAAAATGGCATTCCTTTCTTAATTGTTTGTCAAAAGAAAGGAATTACGAAAATCAAAGTCAGATAAAGTATTTAGATCTAGTCAAATGGTAAAATTGATCAATTTAAATTCATGGTGTGTATATTTACATCCATATTCACCAATACATTGCAATTTTCATTAGTTAAATTTGTGATATCATTTTGCAAGAAACTTCTCATTGAGTAAATGCAGGCAACTACCATAAGTGGCCTGTAATTACCACAGGCTACACAATTACCAATTTCTGTTATACAAAGAAATAAATTTAAATTTATCTTAAACTTGACATTGAAAAGAAAAACTTAATCTTACTTTTTAAGCACCGATATTCATGGAGAATATCTAGGAGAGACATTCCTTCTATATTTGTAGTGCATGGTTTATCATCGCGTAGCAATTCATAATGTTCTTGCAGACGAGGACATTCTTCTAAAAACGCTTGCCATGCTTTTGGACAATTTACATCTTTTAAATAACCTATAAAAAATATTTTTTATGATAAATAGAAGCAGAGTTTTGTTTTAGAATAAATAATATATTTTTAAATACACAAAATAATTTTATCACATCATAAAATTAAATATCTAGATAATCATTATGAAAAAATGAATATACAGTAGAACCTCTTTAAGTTGAACCTTGATAAGACGAAAACCTCCACAACTAGAAAATTTTTTTTGTTCCCTTCCCTTCAAACCCCAAAACCTCCATTACTCGAAATTTCAACCCTCTATAAGTCGAAATAATTAGTCAATCCCCACAAGCCCTTTTTATATATATTTTCCCTCCGTAACTCGAAAAAAAAATTGGACCTCTGTATCTCGAACATTAGCAATGTTTGATTTTACAATCTTTTTTACAACCTTTACAACTCGATCATTTGAAACTAATTACCTCTATAGCTTGAAGAAAAATAAGTTATAGACATTAAGGATTTGCTGACAATGCACATCATTGTTTCTTAGAAAACAATGTATGAGTATATAGTAACCAATATAACCAATTCTATGAAATAGCGCCTCGGAAGAAAAAGAATTTTCTGCTCTTTATAGCTTAGATAATGCTATAGATAGAAAACGATCGATTTGTCTACAGCACAAAAAAAAAATAATAATAATAATAACTGACATTTTTAATACATAATAATTTTAATTTTAAGGTTGTTTCAGAATTATTTTGTTTTTTTATTGTAGTATATAATATAACTTTTAAGTTGCAAATAAACATGTTTATTACCTCTGTAACTTGAATTTTTATTTATTTTTCCTCTCTAACTCAAAATAAGTTAGAAAGAATCTAAACCTCTACAAGTCGAATATTTCCTTACAAAATCCACGTAAGTCGAAAATTCTATAACTCGAATTATTTGGCGTCTCCCTTGAAGTTGGACTTATAGAGGTTCTACTGTATATATCTTTTTAATTTATACAACTTCTTAAAAAGTTAGATGAAAATCAATGCTGTAATAATCAGCTTATTTTTTACTCAACAGTTACATAAAATTAATGCATTAATTCAAAAAATTAAAAATATTTTCTAAATGAAAACAAGCACAAGTTATTGTACAATACTTTTCCAAATATCATTTAAACATAGATGCATAATCAGTCTTAAAAGATGTAACTAACAATATGAGCCTTGAAACTTAAAACAATGAACAGCATTTAAATTCCTTTTATAAAATACATATTTTTATTAAAAAAAGAAAATTTCAATACTTTAATTAAAGAGATAGTTACAAAAAAAATGTGGCATAGTTTAACCATTTGAAAGTGTTATTATTATATAACTACTTAAAGTTAGTTAGCAATTGGAAAAACCTTTAATTACATATACAAAACTTACCTAAAACTAAACGTGCTACTTCTGATGGATAATAATCGGCCATGAAGAAGATTTGGAAGTATATTTTTTAATCTAAAAAGAAATTTAAAATTTAGTAATTACAAAAGTTTAATAGTAAATACTTTTATTTTACCAAATTTATTAATGCAAATAAATTTAAAAGTTTATAAAAGTTGAGCTTATTCTAAGCATAGAGGCAATTTATATCTTTACATTTTTCAAATTAAAATAATAGTCTATTTTTTCTAAACTTTCTTTATTCTAAATCTGGTACACTTCCTTGCTTTTTATTATTACTTTTGTTTTTTAACTCTTATATAATTTCATGGATGCAGACATCAATATTATATTTAATAAAGATGAAATACTAAATATATATATATATATTTAAAAACCTACAAGTAAAATAAAAATATGATTATAAATGCAAAAATATCCCCGATATATATATATAATGAATTAGGAATGAAAAATTAAATTTATTTATATATTTTAAATACAAATACCCACCCTTTAGAAATGAACATTTGTATACTTCATGAAAATAAAAATAAACCAACATTGGTTCATTTAAGCAGCCTGACTGCTGAGTAATGAATGAATTGCATAAGCTATTCATAATATTTTCTTTTCTGTTGAACAGAAAACGAAATTTGCATCAAATTTGAAAATACTAGTATTTTCTTATTTTTCATTCAATAAATATTAAAAAATATATATACATTCCCTGCAATGTTAAATTGAAACTGCTAAGAGTTCCATAAGCACAGTATGAATATTAGATTGGAATTCTTTGAAATAAAAAAAATGCATTTTACTTGAGCAAACATGTACAAAAGATGCATCTTTGCTTCAGCAAAATTAGTTCAGGAAATTAATTATTACCTAATTGTTTCAATTATGTATAATTATTCTATCTTAACTATAAAAGAAATATATATATATATTTATTTGTAAAATTGTTAAATGGTTTTACATTTCTATTTAAATGCAACTCATAGTGTTGTCAAGCAATCAGGTTCAGTTATAATAAACAATATACAAGTATTATAATTTTTAAAATAATACTATTTAATAAACAAATAAAATATCTTATATATATATATATATAAACACTTATAGTATGCTTGTATTATATACATAAATGTCTTTTGGCAGTTAACAGAGATTTTAAATAAACTTTTAAGTTGTATATAAATTATGATTTATTTTAACAGCTATTTAAAATAATATAATTAGAAAAAATATTATATTTTTCTAACGAAATTAATTCATTATAAAACCTTTATTATTCATACACTGAGATGCTTTTTAAATTCCACAGACATAAAAAACAACTTTGACTTTGTTTCATTGGGCTAAGTTTTATAAAATCAGGTTCAAATTAATATAGATATAAACTCAAGTCAGGAGCAGCATCAAGCTCATTTTGATATCTATTATTATATATATTGGATTTTATATAAATATAATTTTTATGAGAACACTTTCGATGATAGGTGTAGAATCAGGAGTCTGTTTAAAAATTCGATTCCAGACACTTTTATAAAATATATTTTTTATTTTTAAAAAATCTAAGAATTTATGTTAAAACTAAATTTTAAGGAGGCAACTTAATTGCATCCGTCAATAATACAACCATTAGCAAACTCAGTTACTGCTTTAATAGTTTGCTTGCTAATTGGAAAATATTATAGCTGCTCAATTATAGCTTAAACTCAGCTACTGCTTTAATAGCATATCAAGTCAGTGTTGAGAGACTTTTCTCAAAAAATGAGGCTTATAAAAGGCTATCTTGGATCACAAATGAAAGAATATCTTATTCTATCCTTAAGAAGAAAAAGATTTAATGTATTACAAATACAGCAATTTTGTGATTAAAATGTAAAATTTTCTTTTGTTGGTCTTAAGTTATCCTATAATACTTTGGTACTCGTTAATTTTGTAACGTTATTTTTATATAGGATATATATATATATATAATTTTTGTAAGCAAATTTAGGATCCTTGGGAAATTAAAACTTACAATTTGAATCCCCTGCTTTATAAATAAATGTTTAAATTTTCAAGAAAACATTTTGATGCCATTATTTACAAATGACAATCGTTCTTATTAAATAAATTGTTAATTAAAATCCAAGCATTACAAGTCATGATCTTCAATACAGTTTAAAGAGATTTACACAAAACAAAACACTTACATGAAAAATCATGTGGCAAAACGTGAAAAAAATTTATTATTAATAAAATTTTTTAATGATTTATTAGTTTCTAAAAAAGTGCAAATTGGCGCCAAAAAAAACAAAAACGATGTTATGATTAAAATGAAAATAAACGAGATTGAAAATACAAATAGTGGAAGTTGTAGTATTTTAAAATTTAACATTTATTAAACTATAATTCCCCTCAATGCCCCAATTTTTCTGTGGAGAAGTATTTCGTTTTGCACACACATATTTTAATTTGTTTTTTTAATTTTTTAAAATTAATTAGTTAAAATTTTAACATTTTATTAATAATTAATTTGTTTAACGTTTTACTTCATCATTTGTCATGCAAGTATTTTGTTTTGCGTATTTCGCTTTGAACTGTAATGACGTATAATGCTTCTTCTTCTTCTCCGCCTATCCCCGAAGTCCAGCGGGGCTAGACTAGGTCCATGAATCCAAATACCCGAAGATAGTCCAAGACCATCAACGGACTATGAAGGAAATACTTATAATGCTTGTTTTTTAAATGAAAATTCATTTAATAAGAAAGAATAATTATATTAGAGAGAGTGAAGGTTGTGGACGTTGCGCGCTTTTGAATCAACCATTTCTTCCAAATTGCTCTCAAGGTTTTTTCATCTTTACCAGAGGTGGTAATTATAATTTTATTATACTAATCGTCCAACTGGGATGCATTTCATTACTTTTTCCTTCCGCTTTTTTCCTCCTTTACGGAATTTTTTTTCTTTTTTCCCTTAATCCAGTTTCTTATGTAGGACACCATTGATTTCCCCTAGTAATTTTTTGGGGTTCTTTTCCGTATTTGCACCATGGCGTGTGCGGTACTTACGTATTAACGCCACCTTAGCTACAGATTTGGCGGTTTTTAAGTGGCGCCAATCTAACAGCTACATATTTGGAGGGTTTTTAAGTGGCGCCAATCTAACAGCTACAGTAAAGTGTAGATTGGCGCCACTTAAAAGTCGCCAAATATGTACCTGCGGTTGGCGTTCAAAAGATAATTGCGTGCGCGTGCGGACAACAAGATTGCTCTTTATTGGAGCAAATGTAGCTAAGGTGGCGTTAATACGTAAGTACCGCGTGTGCCACGTCAAACACTTCTCCAATGGAGTATTCTTCGGATGCAGATATTAATTTTAAATCCCGACGAAATATATTAGAAAATTTACAGATAGCAGCCCAACATGGTGCTACATCATTCCCTCTGAAATTCACAGTTCCAAATAAAGCAATACCTCGGACCCACCCCCGGATCCTGAAGGACAATATAGCATCGAAATTGTCTACAATCAAATACATCGACAATATGAGACTCTCTCGCCAAGGAAAACTGGTTTTATCCACTAATCATTGACAACCAGCCACAGAACTGGTTCATATTCAAGCTATTATGGGACTTCCCGTCATAGCATCTTTTAATCCGGAAACAATGACTGCCCGTTTTCTCATTCATGATATCCCACTAGATGTAAAACTAGAAGATTTGGCCACCGAATTGGAGGAAGTGAATTCTTTTTCGATAGCTGAACTACGCCGATTCGTCAATATAAAAAAACTTCGGTTTCTTCCCCAGTATTGGTAACTATTCTCGGCACTATTATGCCGGAATATGTCAAAATAGGGTTAAAGCGGCAGAAAATCTCTCTCTTTTTTTTTATAAACCGCAACAGTTTAGGAACTGCTTTTCATATACTCATCCTACTAATTCCTGCAAAAATAATCTAGCATGCGAACGATGAGTGGCCCTCATAACGTCTCCACTTGCACTTCACCAATTCTTAAATGTGTACAGTGCGGAGACAACCATATTGCCACAGATTTAAAATGTCCAAAACGAAAGGCAGAGGAGACATTCCTAAAATTCAAATCTGTCAACAGATTATCTTTCATAGAAGCTCGCAGAGCATACCATCCAAAAACAGAAGAAACTTACGCATCACAACTCAAAACAGCCTCTATCAAGACTTCCGGCTTCACAATCAAAGAGGAGATATCACAAATTCTTCAACAACATTCTCTAGATACTCGACAATTAATTACAGACGTTTGCCAAGCTCAGGCCGCATCCTTTCAAGAATCACTTCAACAACTAACCACCAATTTTACAGCAGCGCTTAATACAATGTTAAACTTTAAAAAAGACTTTTCCATCCTTTGACAACAACCCAATTATCGAATATCAAAGAAAAAAAGAAAACTAAACCCAAAAAATACGGGTCCGCATTTTTACAGGAACTTGATAGCTCGATCTCTCTTCACTCAGAACAACGAAATTTACAGAATGTTATTTCTTTTCAAATACAAACTGAATAATACAAATACAAACTGAACACAAATACATTCTGATCAGTCAGACATAAAAATTAATTTTAATGAACAATAACCAGTCACACCTCCTCACTAGCCGAAGCGGCCTGGTGGCCAAGTGAATGGCACTCTGGCCTTTGGTTTGCCAGGTTTCAGATTCGACTCCTGGCAGTGGCATGGATGTTTGTTAGTGGTTCAGAATCCACTTTAAATCGTTGGTCCTTATCTGTTTAGCCCTAGTGTGCACCAGATGACCGTAAAGCGACAAACCAAACCTCAGTATCCGAAAAATAATACCCAGCCAACTATATCATTTTCTGATATTTATAATCAAATATAATATCATAATATATCAAATATATCGCTAGAAATATATTGTTTTCATATGAAAAAGAAAAGTTTGTACAAATAAAGCAGGTTTTAGAGAAAACATAAACATTTACCAAAATATGTTTTTCACTAGATAACACTTATAGAAACTTTTAAACATTCCCATCCTATTCACTATCAATCATACACGTAGAAATTGTTCATTGAAAATCGAGCGTGAAAAAGCTTTTTTTTTTAACAACTTGTACTAGTTGAAAATTCACAAAAAATTAAAAATACTATTCAATAATTATTAAAATTAAAAAAAATTATATCTATGGAAGCTGTGTAAGTGCAAAATTTATATATGATAGAATAAAGAAAATGCAAATTTAAGTGAAAATGTTTGGTGGGATAATGACGAATAGTTAGAAGCATACAATATTTTGAAAAAATAATAGCTATTTGAGGGTTAAGAAATTGAATTAATTGAAAATTGAGCGTTCATTATAACCAAATAGCATCGTTTAAACTATTTTATTTTATCAAATAACAGTGATCATTTTTCAATGATTGCATGCTAGAAATATCACGAATTGCATCAACAAGGTGTTTTTTTTTCTAATGCAGCTGGCAAACGCTTAGACAGCTTGGATGCCTTAAGGCAAGCGCTGCACAGACGTTACTCACTTTGCATTACCCTGGGGGCGCGTGTAACTTGAAGATAAGCCACGGACGCGGAGTAACAATGCCCCCGCAACGCTCTACGATCCTATTAGACCGGGACATACGGTTTAAAGTGGATTCCGAACCACTACAAACATCCATGGCACCGCCGGGACTCGAACCCGAAACCTGTGGTGCTGAGCGCCAGAGCGATAGTCACTCGGTCATTCAGGCCCGCATCAACAAGGTATAGGGTTTTAATATCGATTTAACAGATAGAACCAAATATGAAAGACGAAAGAATAAACAAATTTAATGCAAGAAATATCATTAGGAAATTTTTTTAGTAAAATTTTTAAGTCGTAATAAATGAGACTTAAAAAATTGTGTCCTTGGAATATAAAATTCAAAATGAACTCGAATGTATGTTGAAAGAAATTTCAATTTTTCATGTCAATGTTTTTCCATTTTCATGGTGTTTTCCTTCTTCATTGGCGCAACAGCCCCATTGTGGAACAAAACCGTTTGCCTATTGGCAGGTTTCGAGACAGGATATGTTTTCTTTTTGAGGGGGAGGGTTGTACGCTCAACGCCTCTACAGTCATATTAGACAGGGATCTCCTGTTTAAAATGGATTCCAAACCACTACAAACATCCATGGAACCTCCGGGACCCGAAATCTGTGGCACTGAGCGCTAGTCACTAAGCCATCAGGCCCAGTGTTTTTCTTATTCATATTAAAATATATTTTCGTTAAAAAAAACGAACTATTTCTGTAATTTACTGTCAAAGTAAGAATTTCGCAAAATTAAAAATTCTAACTATTATTAATTATTAACGTATAACGCATTATTAACATAATAGTTAATAACTATTAAAGTTAGTAACTATTAATGTTAATAACTATTAATATTAAACGAATCTTTAAACTGGCTTTAAAAAAAATCAAATGATTTTTTTAATTTTTTGTAGTGCTACAAAGTTCAACGTGTTAAAAAAATAATTATTTAGCATTTCAAATTTACAGTAACGTAAATCAATAGTCAACAATTGTATAATAAATAAATAGTTAATTGATTAATTAAGAATTTGATTTCTATTAATTTTAAGATTCGGAAAATTTTTATCGACTTCTTATACCTCCCCCTCCCAAAAAAAAATTCCTTTTGAAACGACTGAATTTTTCGGAACGAAACTCAATGAATCCAGGAAGAAGATTTTCCTGATTTCTGTATTCCCACATTTCTGGGAATTCTCGGGTTGCTTTTCAATTCTACTCTGCGATCCCACGTCCACCCCACCCCGCCTCCCTCTCATACTATCTGTTGAATCTCTATTTCGCTTCTTTATAATTTATATATTTTTATTATTCCTCCTTCATTTATACAATATTTTTATTATTCATCATTTATATAATATTTTTGTTTGCTGTTATAAAATTCAGGTTCTACGAAACAAAATTCTTCGTATAATCACTGGGGTCCCCTGGTTTATCAGAAACCACGCTATTCATAACGATCTCAGAATTGCTACAATAGACAATTGTATCTCTGATCTTTCTAGAAACTTCTTCCTTGGTTTGAAAAATCATTATAATAACTTAATTAAAGCACAACTCTTTTTTTGCACACAACGAAGAAAATATAAATATCCTTTTTCAACTACAAAATGACAGCAGATCTCTGACCCCCCATAAACATATTTTTTCTTTCTTCACTTTTTCTTTTTCAATTAACTCACACTTTCCCTAAATATATCTTGTTCAAATTTTCGATCGTTCATAAAATACTTTTTATTCATCCACTCAAGTTCAAATACATTTTTTTTAACGTATAGTGAATGACACTTGATGTTAATACAGTTTTTCCAAATATTAATTCAGTAATTAAATTTAATTAATTAATTTTAGGTTTTTTAGATTTAAGTTGCATATACCTACCAATAGATGGCGCCAAATAAAGTTAAAAAGTGAACGAAAATTATTTATATAGGACTTTCTGCAATATAGTGAAAAAAAAGTAGAAATTGACTAAAAAAAATTTTTTTTTATATTACTTGTTTCAAATTTGTTTTCGCACTCATGTAGTATCAGTCCCTCTTCTCGTTACCGATGATAGTTTTGCATTACAAGTCATTATGGTTCCTAGAACATTCCTTTCTCATTGTATAGGCTCCCCACTTTTCAGGGAATTCTTGTTCTGCTTTTCAATTCTACTCTGCGCACCCACGTTCACCCCCGCTAATGGATTTCTGATTACGTCGTTTTGCCCTTTACCTGCCCATTCACTTTTAACGTTCATACTATCTATTGGATTTTTACTTTGGTTCTTCATAATTTATATATTTTTTCTTCCTTCATTTATACAGTAGTTTTTTTTTTTTTTGAAACTGTCTTTTTCTGCATGAATCATTGATGAAACGACTGACGATCTCTCCACATATACAGTAGAACCTCTTTAAGTCGAACCACGATAAGTCGAAAACCTCCACAACTCGATAAAAATTTTTGTTCTCTTCCCTTCAAGCCCCAAAACCTCCATTACTCGAAATTTCAACCCTCTATATGTCGAAATAGTTAGTCAATCCACACAAGCCATTTTGGTATATATTTTCCATCCGTAACTCGAAAAAAAAAAAAAAAAAAAAAAAAAATTGGACCTCTGTATCTTGAACATTAGCAATGTTTGATGCTACAACCTTTACGACTCGATCATTTGAAACTAATTACCTCTTGTAGCTCGAAGAAAAATAAGTTACCGACTTTAAGGATTTGCCGACAATGCACATCATTGTTACTTAGAAAACAATGTATGAGTATACAGTAAATAGAATAACCAATTCTATGAAATATTCTTATTGTAATTCTTATTCTTATAATTCTTATTATTGCTATTGTTTTCATTTGAACTCTAGCGAAGCAAATCTTTTGTTGTCGATTATCAAAATATCAGAAGTACTTTGGTTTTACTGCAATACACATCTATTTTAACAACAGTATACGAATAATATTGTTGTTTCGGAATTATTTTGATTTTTTATTGTAGTGCATAATATAACTTTTAAGTTACAAATAAATATGTTTATTACCTCTGTAACTTTTTATTTATTTTACCTCTTTCTAACTCAAAATGAGTTAGAAAGAATCTAAACCTCTACTAGTCAAATATTTCCTTACAAAATCGGCGAAATCTTCCATAAGTCGAAAACTCTATAACTCGAATTATTTGCCGTCTCTCGTGAAGTTCGACTTACAGAGGTTCTACTGTATAATATTTTTGTTTGCTGTTTCTCACGTCCTACTTTTTATTTGATTTTGAGTAGATGTGTGCTTCGAGCACAGGCACTCAACTCTCCTTCAACCTCAGTCAGTAGGAAATAAACAGTTGAAAACATTTAAATATTACAGAGTATAAATTTACAAAATCATAAAATAATTTTACAGTAACATACAAAAAAGAAAAATTTTAAATAAAACTTTTTTTTCCATAAACCAAAGCATGATGACTGTTCATTTTCTCTAAAATACATTAAAATTTATAATTTAACATTTTCAAGTAATCAAAATTATAAAATTATTACAATAATGCTCAATGACCTACCTCTCAACCACAACTTGCTCTTACAGTAGAAAAATAAAGAATTTGAAATTCATACTTGCAACTAACTGCTTACTATTACACATCACTGAGAAAGTAACTATTTTGTTTTAAAATTTCTAGTTTTTTTCAATTAATAAATCTTATTATTATATTCTTTCTATTAAATCTCATACGGACACTGCAGTTGCTTAGTAAAAACTAAAAGCAAAATTATTGGAACAATATTTTGCAGGATGTTAAGAATACATATTGTTCTTATCGCTATAAAAAAGTTCTAAATTATCAGAAGAATTATTTTCAATAAGAAAAATCATAAGAACACTTTTTCTTTTCTTCAGATTTTAGAATTCGCAAGAACCATATAAAAAGCAATATATTTTTGTTTATTATATAATCTATAAAGCTATTAAGATTCCTTTCTTAAAAGATTTTCTTAAATACATCGCTGTTAAATTTTTTGACACGCTTACGAATCATGAAAATACTGCAATCCAGGAGATTGATTCTTACGTTCCCTATTACGATTTAAAAGGTCCGCGCAAAATTTTAGTTTAATTTCTAATTTAATTTTTTTAAACATTTTTCTTTTCTTTTATTAGTTAATTTTATTATATTTATAAATATATTCGGGGCAACTTCATTGTTTCAACTGTATTTACCCTGTCATATATGGAGATGGAGCCCCCAGGGGCTAAATAGCTCCAAAAGAATACGTCAAACAAGTTTATTGTATAAAGTTGTCCCAACAGAAAAGTAAACTATCTTATTTAGAAATCTTTTCAAAATAGACAATTTGACCGGTCCCTTCTGAAAACCGGGTCGTAGACATTTGTCTATGTGATGCTCTATCCTAGGGTCTATCCCTGTCTAGTGACTGGGATAATTTATTGCCCACTGTGGGGTTTCCATCAATTAGCAGCGTGTGAAATGGCGTTGTACATGAAGTGATTTACGGTTGTAGGTGAAGTGATTTACTATTTCTAGGAAGAAATGCGAGAGAGTTTTCGCTATGCGAAGAATTAACTATGGAAAATTTGCTTTTTGAAATAATGAATTTGAAGGTTACAGATTAAAAAAGTACTGATTATAATAAATGTTTCTGTGGCACCATTTTTTAAAAGAATATTCTTAAGTTCTTTTTTTTTCTCTTGTTGTTGTTGCTGTTTAAAACTATTGTTGCTACAGATGGAATTAATTCTGAATAGTGATGATATTGCGATGTGTCTTAATACTGATATTTGAGTTGGACGTGAGTCTATTGATAGTGAAGTGGAATCCTTTTTTCCTATGTCAAACATATTAATTTCGGCGAGTTAAGAATGGTTATATTGATATTAAAAAAATTAGCTTAAAAGTTATTTGCATCAGTCATTTTTTAAAATAGGCCCTGGATAAATGTAGGAGAGTTTTTTTTTTTTTTTTTTAAGTTTGGATGGTGGAAAACAACTAGGTCAGATATTATGAATAATATATGATATACATTATATATATATATGAAATTTTTAAGCATACTTATTTCAAATTTTTTTTTTTTTTGTTCTAATGCCGCTGGCAAACCCTTAGACAGTTTGGTCTTGGATGCCTTAAGGCAAGCGCGGCACAGACATTACTCACTTTGCATTATCCAGGGGGCGCGTGTAACTTGAAGATACGGACGCGGAGTAACAATGTCCCCGCAACGTTCTACGGTCCTATTAAGACCGGGACCTACGATTTAAAGTCGATTCCGAACGACTACAAATATCCATGTCACCGCCGGGCCTCGAACCCGAAACCTGTGGTACCGAGCGCTAGCCACTCGGCCATTCAGGCCCTACTTATTTCAAATATGAAAAATTTAATATTTCTGAAAGAGATAGACATATTTTTGCAGTGGATAGCTTCAAATTTTCAGAATATTTTTAAATCTTGGAGCATAATATATCTTGCGTTAGTTTTCTTTCTTATTCCTATAAAATGTTTTGTTCCGACTGCTACAATTACGAAGGAGTTTTTTAAAAAATAAATGTACATGAAAAAATAAAATTTAATAATAATAAAAAGTTACTATTGAAAAGATAAGTATGTTTTTTTTTTTTTTTTTTTTCTTCTCAAGATAAGATAAAAAAAAGAAATAAAAAGCAGATATAAACACGTTTCATAAAAATATCAGAAACTAGTTTTAGAGTCTTAAGAAATAAATTTGTACCAGCTAAATTTTACTTTTAAAACCAGGTTTGCAAGTAGAAATATGTTAATAGCAGCATTATAAATTATTGACAATAAAGGATATAAAAACTGTTTTAAATTTTAGGAAGAAGTATTGAAAAGATTTGAAAAAAAAACAAAAAACTTTTAAATATCAATTTTTTTGTAATACATCGATGGGCCTCTTATTCATGTATACTACAAAAAGTCTATCGAGAGGAGAAGTGTGTATTTTTAGGGCTTAATGTTCGAATGTGTTATATGGGAGAAAACTTCCTCTAGTCAGCCTGACTGTTGATGCGGGGCACTCAAAGAGAAGTTAAGCATTTTTACCCATAATATATATGGGTATTGTTTTAGGGAGCGAGGTTTTTCGTGTCTTTGACCACTTTCAATTTTAAACATTCTCACTGAAATCTGTAATTTTTTCAGTTTTTACTTTTTTTTATTTGTTTTATACATAACATTCATTTACAAATTAGTTGAGAAAATTTTTTTTTTTTGTAAAAATATAAATTAAATACAAATATTTTGGACAGTGGATAATTTTGCATAGTTTTCGTTAAATTCATATTCATTAAAAATTAAAACTACATTCATTTGATGCTACTCATTTTTTGTTTTATTCTAAATTTTCGTCGTTTGAAATTTATTTGAATTTTTTTATTGGGAACATGTTCTTGAATTTAAAATATATATAAAAGGGTGGCGCTTGATGCCACAGACTTTGGGTTCGAATCCCGGCGATGCCATGGATGTTTGTAGTGGTTCGGAATCCACTTTAAATCGTAGGTCCCGGACTAACATAACCGTAGAGCGTCAGGCTGACAACCCTACCCCATAAAAAGAAAACATTTCCTGTCTTGAAGTCTACCAGTAGTCAGAAGGCCTTGGCCTACCATGGGACTGTTGCGCCATTGATGATGATATGTTATAATAAAAAAGACATAGAAATGTTTTTCGTCGGTTGCTTAAATTTCCATTTCATCTTAACCACTTTGTGAATTTGCAGTTTCTATTCATTCAAAATCGATGGTGTATTTCAAATTGTCAATAGTCTTGTCTATCATTGCATCTAATTTTCACATGCAGGTTTATTTTTTTATAGCATTTTTAGCTGGTTTCATCTTTTTTGAAAGTTCTGTTTTCATCTGCAACATGTTCGATGAGTTTAATTGGATTTTATTCGCAGTGATATGGTGGTACTCGAAGAATTGTGTGGCGTTGAACAGTTGCCAAAACATCTATCTTGTACGAATCATATTTTCATCGACGTAGCAGTCGAAACTCATTTTTTAGAATGCAAGCAATAATTTTCGAAATCAATCATACTTGAATACTCTTTGTTGACTTATTCTTGAGAATAATAAAATTTTTCATACTAGCAAAAACTCCATCATTTTAAAAGAAGATCAACAAACTAATCTCTTGGCATCTCATTTTAATAAATTCTCCATGATACATTTTACTCCTTTGGACTTTTTTGCACATTTCTCTGATAACTATAATAATACTTTTTCTCTGATAACTATAATAATATATAATAACTATAATAATACTTATACGTCGTACAAGCAGCATCCCGAAAGAATGGCGCATTGCTCAAATCAAATAATGCCTAACAGTTCTATTAAATCTTATCGCCCAATTGCTTTACTTCCATCTTAAGTAAAATTTTCGAAACGATCGTGCTCAAGAGATTCATTTCATTATCATCAATCAGGTTTCATCCCTTTCAAAGACTGCTTGTACTCTTTACCATAAGACCGTAGAAGCCAAGAATATGAATTTTTTCCCCTTCTTTATTAAATTAAATATCTCTTCAGCTTACGATTCCATTTGGAAGGTGGGTTAATTTAGAAAATTCTACAGTTGGGAGTCAAGGGCATTGCAGCAAAGTGGATTCACAATTTCATCAACAATAGGAATTTTATTATCAAATGGAGAAACAGTCTCGATGAAAATGTTTTAAATACATATCTTATAGTAAAAAGAAAACTATTAAAAAACTTTATCTATTAAGAGGTAATTATTTAAGCACTTAATAAAAGGAATTAATCAACTTTATAAAGACAGTGACGCAATAAAAAAAAAAAAAATTACATAAAACTGTCTCGTGCTTTTTTTTTTTTTAAATTAAAATATATGTATGTATATTTATTTATTTTTTTTTCAGTTAAGAGCATGAATTGAAACAGACGCCAGTTGAATTTTTTCCATTGCGATAAGAACAAATTCATTACAATTTTCTAATAAAATTTACTAAATTTTTAATATATAGTACTTGCGAAATGTGTTATTATCAGTCAATTGAAAAGTGTGTATCCATATAAGTGTGTTTACTTCCATAAATTTTAAAAAATAAACATTTCGTCCATTTTATATATATATATATATATACTAGTAAGTATATATTACTATTTTTGTCCATTATATATATATATATATATATATATTTATAAGTGATTTCTCTTTAACGATAATAGTTTATTATTTAAGGCTTTATTTTCATTTAACAAAGGACAAAAAAAAAAAAAAAAAAAAAATTGAATACAAGCAGAAATTTTATTCCTAGACGTTCTGAAAGCCTACGACAAGATCTGGTATGACGGACGACTTTACAAAATGACACAACATTCAACCAGAATTAATTAAAATAACGCATTCTTACATCTCTCAAAGAAAATTTTAAAATAGAATCAACAGAATTATTTCCTCAACCAGACCTATTGTTAGCAATTTACCTCCAGGCTTTCTAATCTCCACATCTCTTTCCCAACTACGTAAATGACTTCCTGAAATACTACAGCAGCTATGCATAAAAGCACCAAAATCTTCCTAAAAAATCTACAAAAACCTTTGGCGGCCCAAACCTTAAATTTGACTTTCCCGATACTGAAAATCATTATACAAATAAACAAAATAGAGCTCCCCTCCTTTTGAAAGACGATAAACCTTTTTCTCCAATTTCACCCCCAACCTTCACCGGAAACGAGAGATGCTAACAGGTGTTGGTGAGACATCCCCCTCTCCAACTCACTGTGGGAGAACTGTAAACTAGGTTTATGGCTCACATTCCATTCTATCGCAATAGTCTGATCTAGCCGCTAGTCCTTGCAAACTCCAACCGTACTACTGTGCCCAAAAAGTAAGACCAATTATTTTTTTCAAAAATCCTTTAATTCTTCCAAATTTATTTAATCGCCTTCAAAGTAATCCCCTCCGGACACAACGCACTTATGCCAACTTTTTTTTTCCAATCCTCAATGCATGCTAAAAGTCATCGGCAGGGACGGCCTTCAAAGTGGGCGCCGATTCACGTTGAATGTCTTCAACGGTATCCCCGGAGTGGTATTTTGAGTTTCGGAAATATCCAAGAGCACGGTGTGAATACGATGGTTGAGGAACGATATGGGTTTCATTTTTGGCGAAAAAGTCACGAAAAATCAATGCAGTGAGAGCTGGCGCATTCAACGGTTTCGGTACCAATCGAGATTGGACGCATTTGAGGCCCAAAATCGAATTGACCGATCTTCTTGAAATTCCAACATCATCAGCAAGGTCTCCAATTGTAAATTGACGGTTTGCAAGCACCGAATCTTTAATTTTTTTTGGACGTGAGCTTCGTCGGTTGAGGTGACGATCGACCAGAGGGCTCTTCGTCTTCAACGCGCTCTCTGCCTTCTTTGAACTGTTTAACCGATTTAGGAATGCTCACCGAATGTCTTCTGCAACATTCAACATTTTTAGTGTTTCTGAATGTCTTTTGCAACGTTCTATACGTTTCCGCAAACAAAATTTAATGCAAGTTCTTTGCTCAATTAATTCAGACATTTCAAAAATCGCCGGAATCAGTTTTAGCGTCTCACAAAGCTAAGCGTAACTCAAGCACGAATGAATATTTTGACGTCAACTTTCATACAGATGTCAAGGACAGTGCTAGCAACTGAAAAAAGAAAATTGAAATTCTATACGACCCGGGAATTTTAAATTGGTCTTACTTTTTGGATACAGTAGTTTGTCCTGATCTAACCGCTAGTCAGTGCAAGCTCCAGCCGTACAATCAAGTAAAACCCTAACAAAATGGGAGATTGTGTTTTTTTCTTATTTTTCCCAATTATAAGTACATTCAAATGATAAACATAGCACCGAAGAAATAACAAATTGTATCTGAAACGAGGTTCAGATTGAATGCGCTAATTTAGGTGTACACACAGAGGGTTAGTGTTTTTGCAATACTTCTTGGTTTTAATGCTTCCTTTATGTATTTGAATCAAATGAGCGCAATGCAAAAATTTAATTAAATGATTGATGTATGAAATTTCGATCTCGGATACCTTTTCTATTATTTATTGTTAGTATCATCAATTAATGTTTGATTTATTTTGTTGAGCCCCTCAAACGTTAAATTGTAGGTCATGGTATAAATAGTCCAAAGTGGGCAGAAAATTACCGTCGATCGAATTAAAATTTCAAACTAAATTTTCTTGCAAAATTATTAAAAGATGCATCCTACTACTCAGACCAATTAACGCTGGATGGAGAGTCAAAGTCAAGCATGTCAGGAGTCCCATTTAAAAATCCGAGTGTTGGCTCTTTTATAAAAATAATTTTAATTTTCCAAAATTCTAGGAATTAATGTTAAAATTAAATTTTAAGAAAACAATTCAAATGTATACTTCAATAATACAATCATTAGCAAAGTCAGTTACTGCTTTAGCAGTATATCAAGTCAATATTGAGAAACTTTTTTCCAAAAATGAGGCTTTTAAAAAGTTATCTTGGATCAACAATGAAAGATCTTATATAAACTATTTTATTTTTAAAGGAAAAAAAATAAAATTTAATGTAGTACAAATATACCAACTTTGTGTGCTTAAAATGAATAATTTTCTTCTGCTTATTAAGTTATCCTAAAATACTTTGGTACTCACTAATTTAATACCGTTATTTTCATAGGATATTTGCATTATTTTTTTAAGCAAATCTAGAGTACAAGTTTATCCTTTAAGTCAGCGCAAATGCTACATCTTTAAACAATTTTTAGAGATATATGAGGTTAATAAAAGTAAATGGATTGAATGCATAAATTTTGCTAAATCTATTAGTAAAGAGAACAGCTCAAAAATTACTGAAAAGAGCCGGGATTCGTTATAATAATGAATCAGAGGTCGCAAATTCTTTAGCCTACTCCCCACTGCTGCTAAACATGACTTCACGTGGTATAAAATCCAATCTAATTGGAGAAGGTCAAATTGTGATCCGTTAGCCGACTCGTGTCTGCAGCTAGCATGCAGAAAGACCGTGGTTCGAATCCATTGCTGTTGCAGTCATTGCTTTTAGGAAACTCAATGACGATTATGATAATGTGTTTAAAACAGTCTAGCCTCAATAGTCAGGACTGCTTAGTGGCAGTTTCTCTCACGACACACAAATGCGAGGCAGTTATCCTTAAAAGTTCACCTGGAAAAGCCCTGTCTTCCTCCATCTCCTGTATACATCATACAATGTTCCACTCACACCTTTCTAACTGGTCCTAGGTATGGTGTTGAGATGTGGAGAAAAAAAAGTTTGTGACCTCTCTATGTATTCCAACACTCGAAGATGTATTGCAAGTACAATTCATTATGAGATTTGGATCCTTTTACACAATTGGTTTTTGTATATCTTTAGTAATGCCAATAAAGTTTAAATCTTTATTCTTACCTTCTCCTATTTTCTTTCATTTGAAAGCGATTCTTGTTTATTTTGATAAAAAGTGAAATATTAGAATAAAAAAATCAATGAAATTAACATTGTAACAAAAGAATGATTTCAGAAATTATACAGAAGGCAGAAAGGAACAGTGAGAATTTAAACAAATACAAAAATCTCCCAATATTTTAAGGGAATCTACAAATTCATTCATTACAACACAGTGTTATAATAATTTAAACTACAATAACTTGAGTGACAACTTTTATTTCTGAAAGTAAATGAAATAATATATATATATGTACATTTTAATTCAATATGAATATCAGATCAATCTAGATAAATCTGTATGACATAAAATCATTTTTTAAAAATAAAATATAAAAATATGCCTTACAAATATGGCAATGTCCAATAATTTATAAATTTTTTTTAAAAAAAAAATTGAAAGAAAAAAATAAATAAAAATTTAAATGAGCAATCTATTTCTGTATTTATAAACAATCTACATTAAAATTATTTTTTATGAATAAATATAAATTTTATTCAGAGATAAAAAAAATTCTTGCTTATTTTTTAATTTACAATTAACTCTCTTTAAATCATGTATATTCAGGAACACATCCGAGGATTATTGAGGGTCAATACAATTTAACTGGATAACACTCTAAAAAAATTTAAACGATTAAAACATGCATATACAAGGCATGTTTTTCAAGTACCGTTTAATTTAATATGAGTAAGTTGTACTTAATATACATACAAGTCAGCATACATCTGTTGGCAAGCCACAGGCGTCATTACGGAAACATTTGACGATTAAAAAGGCTCCACCTAATGAGAACTTGGTTGATTGTGAAATACAACAATCTATTCGTTTTCTTAGAGCTAAAGAGGCGAAAATGGCCAACATTCGTCAGATTAGTGAAGTAAATGGTGAAAACATGATGAGAAATGGAATGGAATTTTACAGAAATGAGTTGGGAGCTTTTAAAGGTGACCACACAAATGTTCATTATGAAGAACACAGTGGGTGAATACAGTTATTACTGAAGATTTGGTGTCGAAAGTTGATGAAAAAATGAAACAGAACAGACGCTTAATAATTTCATCATTATTTGATGAATTTCCTCAGTTCATGTAATGTTCTGTATAAATTTGTGAACAAATGCTTAAATTATCGAAAATTGTGGCCCTGCTGGCAGAAGTGCACAAGACCAAACATTCAGATACTCTTTAACTTTCCTTCAGTGGTGGTTTTTTAAAAAGTTAAATTGGAAAAGCAACGAAACCTGGGTGACTTATGCTACAACAGAATCGAAATAGCAATCCATGGAATGGAAACATTTGTCACCACCCAAGAAAGTGAAGTCCAAGCAAACAATGTCAAGTGTACCATGTTTTTGAACAGGAAGGTGGTGTTTTGATGCAATGCAATGAATTCTACGACGTATAGTGAGACCTTCAAGAAACTGCCCTGTGCAATCGAAAACAAAGGCAGAACAGAATCATGATGCAGAGTAAGGGAATCATTTTACTTTATGACAATACCCGTTTCGCACTGACCTCATTGCATCATTTGACTGGGAACAACTCTGTACAGTCCCAAGCACCTAGTCACTATCGCATATTCCTGCATTTGAAGCATGTGGGTGTTCTTTGCCACAATGCTGATGATAAGGTCAAAACGATTCTGTTACAGTGAGTTTCAAATCAGGCGGCAGATTTCTAGGAAGAGGGGATTCAAACAATGGTTGTACAATATGATAAGTGCCTTAATATTGGCAGAAATTATGTAGAAAAATAGACTAAGGTATAGGCTTTCATATAAAAATAAAATTGGTAAGAAAATTTTACTTGTTTTTTTTTTAATATTTCCAAACGGTATTTACTTTAAAAACATGCCTCATATTAAATAAGAAACACTGTTCTGAAACTAATACTGACAGTTATGATCAACACAGGGCAAAAATGCAAGCAGCATTGTGATGCCATCTGGCAGTCGTCAACAAAAGTCCATGTCTTCCAAAAAAAAAAAAAAAAATCTGTGAAGTCATGATTGGTGCCTGATTATAGAATTGCCCAACTATCAAATGCCGTATTAAAGAGAGACTATTGTTATGTTAAAAATATGTTATGTACTAAAAGAAAAATATATTAATATTTGTACATATAGGTCAATTTAAAAAATTATATTGCACAAAATGATTGCTTCACACAACATATGAACAGAGAAAAAGTATTTTTGTCTGAAATATAAACATTTCATGGAATGAAATTCAACAAAGCCCTTTATATAAAAGTAAAAAGTTGTCCAACAGAATGCTATCGCTTAAAAAATAATAATGAATTGAAAGATAGAAATCATCATCTTTGCAATGATTTCCAGTCAATATTACGAAATATTGGGTGGCTTTTAATTTCTTCAACTCCGTAAATTCCAGATCCTAGTCTTTCTGTAGGATTGTATTCCAGTAGCTAAAAATGCAATTAAAGAAATTGATTTTTTTTTCACAAATATTAAAAAAAAAATTTTGATATGAAAAACAGTAAAACAAAGAGACAGTTATGTCAGATAGAAAAAAAACTCTTTAGAAAAGTCACATTTCAAAAGCTTTCTCTTGGAGAAGTAGATATAAATTAGCTACTACAAAAATCATTCTTTTAATCAAAAGTACATAAAAAAAGTATTTACACGAGATTTGAAGTATCAAATATACATATATATAATTTGAAAGTGCATAAACGAATTCCGCATTATCTTACCTTAGAAATAAAATCTTTGGCATCTAAGCTTATTTCATTTGGAAAATTCAAAATTGTATGTCTTGTTATTCCAGTAGGATGGCAAGATACAAGAGACTAAAAAGAAAATTATGAGATTTTTGTAATTTTAACTAAGGACACAAATATTAAAAATTATTAAGTAAAAGAAATTTTAGATGACAACACTATAGGAGTACTCACTATACTGAAAGACAATCGTAAGACAGAGAGAATTTAATTTTTATAAACACTTATAGATGACACTAAATTAAATTATTACGCTAATAAATATAAAATTAATGAAGTGCTAATAAAACAAGTTGTAGAATACTAAAAATAAAAAAAGCAGATGGCAAAAAGTGATAAATATTATATTCCCAGCTTAATGCAAATTAAAGATAAAAATGGAATATCAAATAAATTAGTGAGTAAAGATGAAATGCCCCCAAGTTGAAAGCTTTTTAATTTAAAGAGATTTCATAACTGTGCTGCTTTTGATTTTTTAAAAATACATCTGATTTCTGATACTTATAGTTTTACAGTAGTTTGATTACAATCTTTGTGTTTAAATGCAATTTTTACTTTAAAGAAATTTTTTTTTTAACTATCTAGCTTTATTGTTGTAATTAAAATTCTAGAAATTAAATTTTCTACTGTTAAATAACAAGTTCTCTTACAAAAGTTTTATCTTATTCTTTTTATGCATAAAAAAAAAACATAATTTCTAATAATGAATGATTATCTTGCATCAACTAATTGCATTAACATCTACTTACATCATTAACTTTCAGTGAAGATTGATTTTAACAGAAAGTAGTAAATATTGAAAAACGAACTTAATCAGGTATAATAGAAAACTAAAAAGTTATGATTATATATAATCATTCATTAAAATGCTATTACTGAATGGCTCAACAATTTTTTTCTTAACAAATGCAAAGAATTTCTAAAAATACAGGAAAATCAAGCAATTTTAACAATGGAACTAATTTTAATAATATAAAATGTTCAGTCTTTTTATAACTGTGGTCTGCAGTTGTCTAAGAAACCATGAAGTGGTTTCAGAGGACTGCAAATGGATAATGTATTTGAAATTTTTGGCTAATTGCAACATTTTCTTGATTTTTTTCCAAATGTTTATAATTATACTTTGGATTTTCTATCATCTTAGTTAAAAGTGTATCCTTAACAGTAGCATATATGTTAATTGTAATTAAAATTTACTAGGAACTGCCAGCCATCAAAACACTTAGAGAAATCCTAAAACTGAATCAATGTTTTACAACATTGACTGCCCATTTCTAATCTATCTGTGCATCTCAACTTTATTAAATTAGGAAGAGAATGATTTAAAATAACCAGCAATAAATCACAAAAGTTTAAATCATTTTTGATCTAAAAATCAGAATATTAAATTTAAAATCAATTAAAAGTTGACTTATCAATTGTAATGAATAATCTGATTAATGCTGAAAGAAATACTTTTGTTCCTCATGAAGTTTCAAATTTCTTGTATAATAAAGTAAATGTTGTAAATTTTAAATGATGATGTTTATTAGAGATTTAAGTAAGCTCTGAATATAGAAAAATAAGAAGAAGTAACTTGAAATTTGCTTGTTAACGAACTCAACTGCTATTTAAATTAGAATTATCACAAATCCCAATTTTTTAAAAAGAGGTGGGAAGGAAGCGCATGCCATATGTGAAGAATGGTAGTAAAAAAAAACATGTTTACATCAGCAGTTGAACAGTGTCGAAAATGAAGAAACCAATACATGCAGATAAATATTAAGCCTGTGATTTTAAAAAAAGCAACTGCAGGGTCAAAAAGTGAAGAAATAGTGAATTTGGCATGCAGAGACAAGGAAAATAGGAAAAATCATACTGGCAAATAGAAAAAGGTTAGTTTTGATTACAACAATGAACACCCAATTTAATTCAAATACTAGGAACAAGATGTCACAAGTTACAGGAGAGAACATGAATAGTGTGCTGTTAGCCACAGTGGAAAACTACAATAAAAAGACGGAGAAATAGTGAAATTAAAGACATTCTGTGTAAATTAAAGGGAGTTCATAACTGCAAAATCTGGAAATAGATGCTCAATGACGAATTTGTATTCTTACAACAACTGTTAGATAATTATTCATTGTAGTTAAGGAAAGTTATATCTCTTACAATGGAACATTGTTTGCTGAGCAGACAATCATTTGTACCAATGCTATTCTTTTAATAATTTTTTTATTATTCTATACACACTTGATAATTTTTTTTATATGCCTTTTTAACCTTTTATGAGCCAAATATTGCTTAAATTCTGAATTTCATATCTTCATTGCATGAATAGTTATGACAAAAATAAATAAATAAATAAGTCACTGCTAAGTTTTGTATGTAGGGTATAAGTACTTTAATTAGACACAAACAAACTGAATAATTAGCAACAGTGGCAATCTAAAAGGAATTTGATAAATTTATTATTTTTAGTAATGGAAATTTAACTTATTTTTTTAAATTTCATTTTATTTAGGGTAAAATATAATACATAATTTTAGATACTTTTTCTTTTTTAAACAATCTCATATTAAAAAAAAAAAAACCACCTAGCAAATATGTAGATTTTTAATTATTGATAATTAAAACTCTAAATATAATTTTTAGGGATATTGTATCAAAGATATGGTATGCAACCTCATCAATATAATGAACATAAAGTTCTTACCTGACCCGTAAACAATTCAAACAAAATGGCTCCAAGGCTCCACCAATCACAATCAGGCGTGACAGGAAATATACTGCCAACCTCTTTTTTATAAAACAAAAGTTATTAGAATTTATATTTGGGAGAAAAAATACTTTTAGAAGTGGAGAAAATAATTTTTACTTTTGTAAAAAATTTAATAAAATAAAAAATCTATTTAGTGATAGAAAAGCAATTTAAATATACAGAAATTATTTAATACTACATTAAATATTTAATTTAAATAAAATATATTATGATATTTAAATGAAAAAAAAAATAAAGTATATTAAAATGAAATTATAAAATTTGTTCAACCTTGATTTTACAATGTATAAGATTTAAGCAAAAAATATAATTGTGAATTTTATATTTTTTATCACTAATTTGTTATTAAAATTTATTGATAAAATAAGATTAATAATTTCATTATAGTTGTATTTATTAAAAAAATTTCATGTTTTCATGCACCAGAAAAAAATCAATGATTCAGAGGAGAAAAAAATAGATTTCCTATAAAAGAAACATGCCAACAAATGTTCAATTTCATAAAACATATTTTCATTTTATTTCAATTTATGAAGTTTTTTTAAAGTAAAAATTACATCTTTTATAGAAATGAAAGATGTTATATATTTAATTTTGCAAGATAGAAATATGCTAACAATATTTGTAAAAAATCTTATAACTTACCTGGTGCACAAAACAAATTTTCTTTGGCACATTCATTAACTTCAAAATCTACATTATTCCACTGACCTTGATAAGTTAGTAAAACACGGCCTAAAATATGAAAAAAGTACACTTAAAATTCCACAAAAATTAACAGAACATTTAAAAAAAAAGACAAAGAATTTAGTATTTATTTTTAAAAATAAGTATTTATGTTTTAAAATGACACAACTTTTCTAGAAAAATATGTTACTGCTATAATGTACATTACAAAAATGGATATTAACAAGTCTTTAGTACATAAATTTTTATTTTAAAAGTTTATTCCAGTGCATAAAAGTTATTTATACAAATAAAAACACATTAAAATTAAATACAGTATAATATTTAAAATAACCATGCTTAAGGCATAATTTCAAAGTAATTATTACACTTACTATACCTTCTGCTCCCAATAAGATGTTATTTGGATGAAAATCACTGAAAAAAAAATGAAATTGAAATTTAGTTTAAAAAAGTTATTTAGTTTAAAAAACTGCATTATCAAACTAGTTAATAAATTTTCTTCTAAATATTATGGATTTTCAATCAAAATTTAAAACAAGAATAATAAGTGAGAAGAATTACAATTACTTTGTAATAAATCAAAATCTGAAAAGATTTTTTATAGCACCTATAATATTAAACCCTACAAGGAACAAAAAAATATTATGAAAATTTTTGTTCAAGAACAAAGCATGACTGCGATGTAAAGCTTGTAATACAAATATGAGGCTTTATTTGAAATAAGCTTCTAAAAAAAATTACAAAAATAATTCAGATTAATATTATAAGAATAATTGATATGATTTACTTTATTATTCTGTTCTTAATTAAATTGTTTAGTTATTACATAAATATTAACACTTTTTAACAATTCTACAATAGTACAAATAATTAAAGAATAATCTAAAAGATTGTTTTAATTTACTTTATTCTCATCCTTGCTTTCTCTTCTGGCATCTTAGGAGGGTTAAACTATTTTAAACTAAATTTGATAATTTTCAGTGTTTAATGTTTTACATTTTTTATTAATTTAATGCTTTTAAAAATTTAATGAATAAACTTAAACAATTATCATTAGATTGAATAAAATTAAAATAAAAATGGTCAGGATTAAATTGCACAGTAAAAATAATAGTTCATTTTCATAGATTTCACACTATTAAATCCAAATATGGCAATCAAATTAATCTGTCATGCACTCTTTATTTTGGGAAGCAATAGCTTTATAAAACTAAACAGTAAGATTTTAGTTTAGGGGAACCAAGAATTTTCTGCAGTAAAATCAGACTTCTGTTTTGTATGACAGGAATAACACTCAAAACACAAATTTTTATAAACTATGATATTGAAATTAATCTATTATTTTATTTTAAGATTCTCTAGCATTTTGCATTAAAAAAACTGCCTCTTCTATTTTGAAAAGCACCAATCTCAAGATGAACACATGGAATCAAGTGGGAATTTCTTTGTTAGATGGATACATAAAACATTCAACAACTTGTTAAAGTGATACATAAAGAAGGAGAAGTATTTGTCATTTAGAAAGATAATTTTGGTAATGCATATTATTATTTAGCATGTATTATTTGATATGTATTAAATTGTGAAGAAGCTACTTTCCTCATTTAGGGCAACATGCCTATACATATATGCGACCACTGTGCATGTGGAAATTCAGCCAGCAGTAAAATCGAATAGAGTAAAAAAAAAAAAAACCCACAGGAAAAGAAATGTCATATAGGAAAATGTTTAATTGCAATAAAAATAATTTTAATTTTTTATAATTAAAATTTTAGATTACATGATATTAAAAGAAAATTTAGGTTTCAAAATTTTCACACTAACAATAGTAATGTCTTTTTAATCTGTCATTCGATAGTTAGCACATTCTATAATCTGGCACCGACACAACGTTCTCTTTCATATGAATTTTGGCATTTGTTGACACAATGCTACTCGCTTTTTCATTAAAATGTACATGTGCACATATATATTAAATACATTAAAAATTGTTTTATTTAAAATTTTATCTGGAGTGCTTTATATTTTATATCTCCCTTAAAATTGTATTAAAGCTCAATAATCCATCAAAACAATTAATCCAGTATGTTATGGTTCAAAACATGCCAGATTATAACGAGGTTACTGTATTATAAATTTTTTTTCTTTCAAAGCAGTTTTGCATCACATAAATCTGAGTAACACTCCTAACAAGCAATTGGTTCAAACATCTCTGCAATTACTGGATGTTTACCATTCCATGCAATCCATGATCGGACTATAGATCTTTTCCTACATTCATGTAAATATTTTTGACTGGGTAATAACGAAGCAACATCCAATTCTACCGGGATGTAGCCAAAATGGGGAAAATATACAGAGTTAAATCCAATGAAAATATATAAGCAGATTATTGCTGGATACTTATACAATGGACACCAAATGCACAAATAGACAAAATAGGATTTCATGAAACTTTATTAATAAGACAACAAAAAAGACCCATTAAAAAGGAACTATTTTTCAACTGATTCAAAATTTTTTCTTCTTTTTTTTTGTAAAATGAAATTTCTGTCTCATAAAAATGATATATGAAGACATATAATTTGAATGCCATATTTATATTTAGAAATTTCATGTATATAAGTTTTTTTAGAGGACAACAGTAATTTTATTTATTTATTTATTAACCAATATAAATTTAGAATTAAAATAATAAAATTTAAAAAAAACTTACATCCATGTTATACCTAAATTGTGTAAAGATTCTAATGCAAGTACTATTTCAGTTGCCCAGGCAATGATGCAAGTTTCCGGTAAATAAGTTTTGGGTGAAGTTGGTAATATAGTTTCATCCATTGCATTCAGCAAGTCAATGTTACTTGTTTTCTGGGTGTATGTTGTCTCTAAACTACCAGTAGATGATGATAAACGGTTCCGTACATTCTTTTGTGGCTGAAGTAAGCTCATTTTCTAAGAAATATAAATGAGATAATGAAAATACAATTTACATATCTATTCTATTTTCTTAAAACGAAATAAGCGGCAGAAAATTTAAAACAATTATATTTTTAATTAAAAAAAAAAACTCACTAATTTTGTATTTCTTTAATACATTAAAAAGTTAAAGTTTTTTAATTACTTACAAAATTAAATTTATAGCAATATATGAAGAAAGATTAAAAGTATCAAGCAACTGTGAATTGTATCTTCAAATCTGAAAACAGATATTTACAGTATTCACAAAGCGAATTATACGAATAAAAATGAAATTATTATACTAATATACTAACTTTATTAATATCATTTTGAATTTCATTGGATGCAGAAACACCAAGAGATTTTGATCCCTTTCTAGGCTGCAATTTGTGGTACTTGGCAAGTGAAACATTTTCTTTTTCATCAACTGCATCTGCATATTTTTTAAATAAGGCTACATAACTTAATGGACATTTTTCAGAAGGAGTAAGATCCGAGTCCACAGAATTATTAGCATTCACGTTTTCTGAAACATTTTCATCGGATACCTTTTTTCCTGAATACACATTGTAAAGTTTATCTTTTGTTTGGGACTCCACATACAAACATGCATCCTCATTATGGAGTGAAAGAGGGCTTCTCTGCACAAAAGAGCTCACATAATCCCAAAGACGACCTCCAGTGGCATATTCCAAAATAAGAAACAGAGCATAGTTTGTTTCATAAATTCGATACAATTTCACTACGAAAGGCACATTCTGAGGAACTATATGAGCTGCACCAAATATTTGAGGACTGGGGCTTTTATATAAAGTCTGAAAAAAAAATATTTAAATTTATTTTAGCATTATAAATATGATACAAATTAAAATTAACTTTATTCAAGGTTAAAAAAAAAATTAAAGCAACAATTCAAAACTTATACTTGAATCTTATATTATATACTAATTAAAATGCAATAACTTAATATTGAAGTGATTAATTCTGCTATATATAATACAATTAAATTTCCTCTTTTTATAAATTAAGTAAAGAAAAAAGTTATAATCATCAACATTAAGCGATTTATACTCTGGTTGGAGAGTAACAAATTAGATACTATAAAGTTAAGCATCATAAATAATCATGCACAATTATATGCAGCCTTTTCTTAGATTAACAGAAATATATAACTGCAGAAATTAATAAATTCATTAGATATTTTTTCAATTAAAAATTAAGACTCTTGATAATATGAGAGGTGTACTAGGGTAGATAAGAGGGGGGGAATAAAAAAAAAAAAGGAGTTTGCAATTTTTTTTAAAATGAAAACTTATATTTTTTTAAACATAATTTCAGATGATTAATAAATCATACATTTACATAAATCTTGGATGCATTTTTATTAACAAAATATTACCTACTGCTACTTTGAAGTTATATTATTCTAAATGCTGTTTTTGTGTACATTATTAACTCTTGAAAATCGGTATTAAAATTCAAAAATAATTTATATACTCTTATAAATCAAAATTTTTAGATTATTTTTATACAAAACTTATTATTTACAATCTTAAAATTCTCATCGTAAAAAGTTTATTTTTTAAAAAATATTAAGAACATTAAGTATTATCAAATAATTATAAATGCTTAGTTAAAATTTTATACCATAAAATTAATAGCTTTAAGATATCAAATTACATTGACTAAAAATAGAAAGCTAGAATAAATAGCTTAACTCAATTTAGAAACAATTATAAGTACCTTAACAATAAATGTTGTATTAGTAGAAATATCTAACACAAGTAGAACTTTATCCAATACACCCAACACTTTATATTTACTGAGATCTTCAACACAACCTTGTAATTTTGTGTTTATTTTGATAGGAGAGGTAGGAAAAACTGGATTAACCTAAAATTAAGTAAAAAAAGTCACTTCCTGATTTCACAAAGGAAAAAAAAAAAGATTTAAATGTACAAAAAAACAATGCAAAGAATTAATTAAAATGATCTATGTTGATATGAAGATATATGCAAAGGAAGCAAAACATTGCATCTCTAAGGTGAGTTCAATTGGGGAAAATAAACCCAATTGTATTAATATATTCAAGAAATATACTGCTTATTTCATAAATATTATTTACTTCTTAAACGAAAAAGATCTTTCATTTTAAACACTCAGTAAATCATCATTTCAATATTTAACAGATTTTTTTTTGCAATAAAAACTTATTCAAATAACATGCTGATGAATTATTCAAATAACATGCTTATTCAAATAACATGCTGATACATTAAAATTTTTTCAAATACTAGAGGACCCGGCCACGCGTTGCTGTGGCTTTCTTGTATTTCGTTCAATTATTAGATACTATAATTGGTAAAGAATGATGAAAAGATCAAATTAAGCTTCAACGAATAGAAAATGTTTAATTTTTATTAATTTCATGAATGAGGTAGATAATGTTGATTTTTAAGACTGTTTTATAATTATTTTACATAATTTAATTTTTAATAATCATTACTTCCATTTAACTAAGAACTAAGCGATGAACAATATTTCTTGTTAGTCTGTCTTTCGTCAAAATAAATAAATTCGATGGTTTTCGAACACGTGAGCATGCAACATACAGCTGCCCATGGGAGAAACACGGATTCTGAGGTTCGATTTTTTTGGTGGTCTTTTACTGAAATTGATAATTGAAAAAATACAATACAATTAAAATAAAATCGGGATATAATAAGAAAAGACTTAAAAAAAAAAAAAATTCACAATAAAATTCTAATGCAAACGATCGTTTAAGATACACGAACACCTTCGAAGAAATTTTTGTGAAATTTTTTATCTTTGTACATATTTTTGGATTGAATGTATCTAAAAACTAATGATTTCACATAAAAAAATTTCATTATTATTTTTTTAATTTTTATAAGCTAAAATAAGGGTAGAAATGGCCAAAAATTGATACTGTTACAAAACCTGAAATCAAATCAATATTTTTAAATTTCTGAGTTTGTATTTGTTTGTACTAACATTTTACAGTGAATAGACCTCTGGTAAATTTATATCTTTATTATTTATTATTTTGTGCTAGTTTAAATGCTGTCGTCACAAAATTCTTCCAAAATTTGCATGTAATTCCAAGTTTATAAATTAAAATAAAAAATATTTATGTAGCTATAATCATTTCCCTGTAAATATTTATGAAAAACATAAATACAAAGTTTTGTAGCATTTGGGTCAAAATTACTTGTGTTATGGTGTTTCACATGAAAACAAAAAGCATAAAAATTCATTCTGAGAAAAAGCTAAAAACAACTTTTAATTAGATATATTACTTTTAAAAATGTTTAAATAGATTAAAATGCTATTGAATTATCAAGTTCATAGTCTTATTTATTAAAAAATATAGTTTTATTTTTCCTTAAAGCTGTAAATATTTTCTGAGCTTTGTTTTGAAAAAGTTAAAATTTGCTCGACAAAATGTTTTTTTACAACTTCCTGCTATTTGCAAAGGCTTTTAAAATGAAATGACCTGAATTTAAAATATTTAGCCTTTTTGCAAGTGTTTTGATTAAATATATTCAAAACCTTTGAATTTCACATAAAAATATCAACTTTAACTATTTTTTATACAATTTATTCTTTAAAATATGGATAAACATTGCAAAAATGTGATATTGTTGCAAAACTTTATAATTCAAAAATAAATAAAACATGAATAGATTTTTCCTTTGCAAGTATTTTTATGCTGGGAATATCCTTATGTAGGTAATATACTGTTTTCAAATTTATATCTCAATTATTTATACATTTTTGTATGCTTAAAGTTTGTCGACACAAACTTTTTTTTACAAATTTACAGAAATTCTTAGTTTAAAAACTAAAATAAAAATAAGTTATGAATTTAGGTTAATTTCCATGTTCTATTCCTTTCATACATTTAAAGAAAACTTTTACATGAAGTTTCAAAGCATTTAGAAAAGAAATATTTTTATTATGTGTTTTGAATGAATACAAAATGCATAAAAATTCAAATAAGAAATAATTAAAACCACCTTTTAAATGTAAATAAAAACAAATGTACATACATAAAAATGTTATTGAGCTTTAAATTCTCCTTTATTAATGTAAACACTTATTTATTTGTTTTGTTTTCTTTAAATAACTTCCAACTTAAAAGTACCATTTATCAATTTTTCTTCGCCAATAATCAAATCACTCAAATTTATAACTCAAATTCTTTGTTTTTCAAATAACAAAAGTTTTTAAAATAAAATGTCCTTGATTTTCAACTTGCAACTATTATAATACCTTTTATAAAATTTTAATGTTATCATTATATCAAATAATTGCAGAGTTTACTTCATTTTCACACAAAAAAAAAAATCCTTAAAATTCATCTTCTTTAAAATTATATTGTCTATATTATATTATCTTGTTAGATCACATTTCATTTTAGAATTCTTAATCAAATACAACACATGTTGACAAACTTTAAGCATAGAAAAGTTCAATGTTTTGATTCACAACTTTTCATTCCATATATTTTATTCCAATTCAAATTCAAACTTAGAAAATAAAAAAATATTGATAATCAAATCAGGTAATACTTACATACATTTGATTTATTTCTCATAGAAATAATATAAATTTCATACAATATAATTTTCACAAAATTTAAAGTAGTAAATAAAACAATAATATTCAGAACATGGGAATTTTACGCTTATGTAGTACAGGCATCGAGACACGGCGCCATCTAATGTACCTTTTATTGTGGTATATCTTTAGGTCTGTTGTGGAAACAAACTTTTACTCCAACGATGAAATTAGTGCAAATAAGAATTCTGCAATTAATTATCAAAATAACAATAAAATAGTCATTATATTATTCGAAAAATGAAGCTACGAATTCCTCTAATTGTAGTATTGCAACCCTAAAGAAATTGGCGGAAAATTGGCGAAAATTCAGGGTTGCAAGATTGGCGACTCCTCAACGGTAGATTTTAACCGATTTTTGCAATTAAATACGAAAAATCTGTATAAAAACTATCCTATTTCTCAAGTTGGAACAAAACACACATTTTAAAAAAAAAAAAAAAAGTTAAAATCGGATGGTTAGTTTCGGAGTTCATCGCGGACAAACATCGTGACACGGGAATTATATATAATAGATATATTTTTAATGTAAAAATAATTATTTCTTTCAATTTTATATTAAATATTAATAGGAATTTTGGCATATACAATACCATTATCTTTTATTTCAATTTTAAATACACATCATTAGAAACTTTATTTTAATTATTAATTAATTTACAATTAAATAAAATAAATTCCTGATTAAAAATAATCTTTCAACAATGAGGTATATGTTAATTAGCTGCTCAAATAATTCAAATGAAAATATATCATAATTTTAATACTAAAAAAAACTCAAATTTGCTCAGAACAATAAAAATAAAGTCTTTGATTCTCAATGAAATAAAAAAAATATTATTCAAAAGGAAAAAATATATAATTAAAGGAAGAATGGCTATATCAATAGTTATATTAAAGAAGTGAGAATAGGAAACTATTTCTGAATTCATACATTTTAAAATATGCATATTATAAAATTAATATAAACTGTAACATTGATAATATTTAATTAGAAGCATTTTCTGATGTAGAAGCATTTTTTGATCTAAAAACAATAAGATTGTTCATTTTTTTCCCCAGCAAATTTTAATCTTAAAAAATGTTTTTATAGCAAGTTTATAAAATAAATTCTTATACCATATTGCATACAATCAAAATATAACTTCTAGGAATATATGTATATAAACAAAATAACTTCATTAATGGTCAGATAAATTTAAAGCATGAAAGCCATCAATAATTTCTTTTAAATATATATAGTCAGTTGAATTAAATGATTTTATAATTTATTCATCTTTTCACTTATATGATATAAAAATGGCATCTATAAAATATATTTCAAGTTTCAATAATGTTATATTAATTATTTTTTGAAAAATAATATGCATACATGCACTTTTTTTTTTTAACTTCATGAATATATTATTTATTCAGACAATTATAAACAACAGTCAGAAGTAATAAGCATAGAAATAAAGAGCAATTTACCACAGTTAGCTTTTCATTCAAATTTTTTTTGGGAATTTTAGTTTCATACAACTCTTCAGCTCTCATAAGATATAGTAGAATTTTTTTTCTAACTATGTCTTTTAAGTCTGGACATTTATCTTCTATAAAGAAAAATATATATCTATCAGCAAACATTTTTTTTCATCACTAAATATTTTATATTTAAAAAACAGCATTTATAAAGTAATTAAAAAAAATTTCAAAAGCCTCATCCAAACTAGCCAAATGAATTTTCTTACTCTGGAATCCAAGTATAAGTGCATCAATAGCTTTTTTGTACAATTCAAATGCTTCTTCATAATGACCATTATCTTCAGCTTTTTGAGCAGTTTCAACATAATTAGATGACTGCATGATATATGAAGGATGTCTAGATGAGTCTTTTTGATAAGAATTAGGTGTCATTGCAAACCTATCATAAAGATAGGAATCATCTTCTTGAGAAAAGCTTCTATGTGCCAAAGGATCGAATTCTGAAATAACTGAAGGTTCTTCAGCAACAGGAGTTGGGAAATCAAAAGTAAAATGACTCTCTTTGGATTCTGAAAAAAAAACTAAAATTAACATAATAATGCTGAAATAATTTATTTTTCACTCATAAAAATCATCATTGGACTGACAAATATAATATATATATATATTATAATGTGACATTAAGTTTTTATCATTTTCACTCTTTTATGACCACATGATTCCATCCCTTTTATTGGTCAATAATAATATTTTAATTTAACTATAAAAAAAAAATTTTGTATTCATTTTTATAATACATTACAGTATAAAGCAATAAGCCCTACTTAAATTATAAATTTAAACCATTTATTATAATAGTTCAAACAGAGAATTTCACGATCCAATCCAATATTCCAACAAAAATAAAGTTATTTTCCTGGAAACAATCTTATACAATTTATTTTCTTAAAATTCTTCTTCTTTTACATTAATTATTGTAAAAATTAAAAACATCAAAACCACTAAGCATTTAATTTTTTCAAACCAAATTCTCCCTTTTTGCATTTCAAATCAATCCTTCACAGAATTAATGTTATATTTATATGAAAGTCCATGAATATGAATGTGCATATAAATAACCATGTACAATTTGCATCGAAATATATGTTAAAATGCATTCACTACCATAAAAATTAGTAAACCTACGTTGCACGGGTGCACTACCAAACTTGGCATAAAGTTTTGTATCAAGCAAATATTCAAATGATTTAAAGTATTTTATTAAGTCCAGTAAAAGGCATTGATATGTGTTACCTTAGCCCATAAATAACTCAATGCGAGTTATTTTGTATGCAATTAATCTACTGCAGAAAGATGACCTTATGGTACTGTTGAAGCAAATAACAGAAATTGTTGAGTTTGAGAGGGGAACAATCAGTGGGTTACCAATTAATCAATCATCATCATCATCAAAATGTATGCATTCAGCTCAATGAGTTGCATGCCATGTTAGCTATAATAATAAATACCATATGGATAGGTGGGATCAAATAAGAGTGACTTCACAAAATACAGTGCCATGAATCATTCCTGAATTCTGGTTTCATTTCTTCCATATATAGAGTATAAGATTATGACTATGACTACCAGCCTTATCCTATGAAGCTTAACACATTGAAAATTGTTTGGGTAAAATGACAGACCATCTATATCAAAAATAGGTATTAAAATTAAAAAAACATAAACTTGTATTAAAACACATTTATGATAATAATCAAAGTCAATTTTGATATATATATATTTTCCCTTTCTTTATTTTAAGATTTCCATTAAAAGAGAATAGAGTAATAATTATAAAACCTTCTAGAAATTTTTCCTTGTTTTCTCTGAATGAACATTTTAATTTTCCTTCTCTTTTTCCGTAGTTCATCGATTTTTTTTTTATTGCAATTAGAAAAATCTATCCAAGCTTCCTCAATTTTAAACAAATTTCCATTTTCCCCCCTGACAAATAATTATTATAAAACAATCTGTGCATAGTTATATGATAAGAAAAATGTTTTGGAGATAATAGGTGAACATCAGAGTTTTTTGCTTTGATTAGCTTTAAAACAGATTTTTATAATATTGTTTAGAGTTCCTATAAAGAGTTTTTCAAGATTTTGCAATAATTATTTGGGAGTTATATTTTCTTTTATTTATACATGTATTTGTACCTTTGTTGGATATGCATTTTTTAAGAACTTTTCCTTTTTTTTTTTTTTTTTTTTTTAAAAACCTTTTTTTTATGTTTATTGCTTTTTTTTTTTTTTTTTTTTTTTATCAATTATGCTAGATATTTATACAGAAATATTAAAATTTGCTTTCCACAGCTTTTTTTAATAAATCAAATAAGAATAAATTTCTTCCTAAAGCACACAAAAAATATAGCCTTTACTGAATTGTTTATTTTCCAGTAATATTTTAAAGCAATGAATAATTTTAATGATGCAGACAATTTAAACTAAATTGCCATTCTTTTTTTCATTTAATTCATGGTAAAAGTTAAAATCATTACAAAAATCCTGAACACCTTCCATACTATTGTGACAGTCATTATTGTATGCTGCACATGACAGCAACCTACCACTGTCTTTGTTTAGAATATGCCATTTAACATGACTATATTGTGATAGACTGAAGCTAAGTCATTTCCAGTGGCAAATTACATTTTAATTACAGTTTTTATGATCAATTCTGCATAAGCTTGGTGGACCTTCAATGTTGTTTACAGTTTGGTGTGGCTCACAATGAATCACTTTGAGTGGTTTGAGGTACTACTACTGCAATCACCAATTAAAATTAGTGGGATAACCTAGGTCAACAATTTGAGCATTGATTTGATTTGGTATGTTGCTCTACGGTCATCTTGTGCACACTTTAGGCTAAACAGACCAGGACCTACAATTTAAAGTGGATTCCGAACCACTACACACATCCATAACACCGCTAGGATTCGAACCGGAAACCTGTGGTACTGAGCGCTAGCCACTCGGCCAACAGGCTCCTATTGGAACAGTGAAGATGTGTTGAACAAGCGGCATACTTACCGTAATTGGGGAATGAGATGAAAGTCATTATGAATTTGATTTTCCATCATACTGATCTTTTATTACAGTGGTTTCCAAAAAGCAATTTTTACAAAAAAGGGAAATAGTAAATGAATTTAAACTTACCAGAGCATCTTATCACATTTAATTGGCAATAGAAATAAAGTTATAATCATTTTGTGTTGTTTCATGCATTTATGAAAAAGTCTTGTGCCTTCATAAGAAAGCTGTGGATTTTTAAGAAAAAAATGACACATTGATTGGGAAATCCTGATTTAAGGTTTTTTTTTTTATACTTAAATACCTTATTTTATTTGTTTATATTTTTTCTAAGAAAACAGAAAGAAAAAATAATCATAGCATCAAAGTAATAAAAATTAACATTTTCACAATAATCTTAGAGTTTTTTAAATTATTGAGAAAAATAATTTGTATCATTAATATAATCATACCCATATTTGAAGTTAAAATCTATATAAAATAGCAATGTTAGATGGAAAATAAGTCAGTTTTAAAAATTTCAACAATGTTCAGTCCTATATCATATTATGATTGTTAATTTATATTTTTTAATAGTTATTTTACCTTAATCTTTTTAAACCTAATATAAAATTAGGTGCCTAATTTCCTAAAGGTTTATTTATTAACTATTTATTTAATTACCTTTTACTTAATACATACCAAAGGTATTAAACATTTCACTCAATATTTTTCATACATAATTTTACTCTCAAGTTTCTTATATCAAAAATTTTTTAAGTAGATTAGGTATGACAATTATTATTATTATTATTATTATTATTGCTATTTTGCAACATTTAAGAAAAAAATTACATAAAAAAAATATATTCCAAATTAGACAAAAATAAAACAGATAAAAATAAGGTTAAAATAATTCAAAAGTTTAAATGCCAAACAAATAACAAAGGTATTGGAATAAGTAACAAATAATGAGTTTCTAAATCTATTATATATTTGACTTGAATAATAAGCAATTGATCTTAAAATAAAACCAAAAAAAATCTAATTTCTTAATAATAAAAGATATAGAATAAGTAAAATTTTTTTCACAAACCTGAATTTGTATCAGTTCCAGAATGACATTCACCACTGGAAGGAATATAATCTTCAGAAATCTCAAAATCACCGAAAGGTGTTGGGAATTCGAGAATATTTTCAAGGTCCCTCTCACTATCACTGTTAATACAAGTTTGCAAAGCAGATAACAACCAACTATTACACAAATTTTCTTGGTTGGATGTTATATTTTGTCCAGGAATATCATTACTGAGTTGATATAAAGGATCAAATTCGGCTAAACTGTGTGAGGGCCTGGATGCTACACTATCATCATCAGTAAAAGTAGTGTGATCATCATCATCATCTGTACCATGAGATCCTAAACTAATGGCATCAGGAACTTGATGGTGTTGCCAAATACCACCCAAGAAAAGAACAGGTTCTTCATATCTCTCATCTTGATTTACATTACTAAAAAATTAAATATACATACAGTTTAGAATTGAAAGTATAAAAAATATCATATAAATCTATTAAAAGATAATTGAGGTATTACAAACTAATATGCAATAGGTCATTGACGAAAAACATATTTTGTATGTAAAATTCTTCCCACCAATAAATAGCAGGATGCACTAAGACTAACAAAATAAATTGCAGCATTATCATCTTATATTTTTTTTCTTCCCATTTTTCAAAAATGAACAATTAAAATTTAACCCCAGAAAACTCAAAACACATATTTTAGCTAAAATTACATGAAATTAATATATTTATAGAATCTATTATTTTTTAAAACAAATTTTTGAAATTTTTTTTTATTCCTAAACAATAATTAACCTCCCCCATTATATATTGTGCATCTTTCATCAATTGATATACTGTAAAAAAATTAGTAAACAAGTAGTAAAAAATTAATTTATTAATTATACAAAATTAAAATTAAAAATTTGTAAGAGATTTCTGATATATTTTTCTTTTACTTCTTAACAGAAAATATATTAAAAAAAAAATATATATATCAAGATTTATTTTTTAAACAATTTTAATGAATAAGAAAATGATAATTGAATTCTTTTCTAGTACCTTTCCTTTTCTAGCTGTTCTGGCTCTTGGATATCTGGTGGTTGGAATTTTTTTTGTGGTTTTAGAATATCATCAGTATTTGCTTTTGAAGAATCAGCTGTTTGTTTATAATTTTCAACAAAATGTCCATCCTATAATAAACACCTCTAAATAAATATTTTTTTTAAATTTTTAGCACAACAAATATAATGGATAATTTTTACTTCAAAATTATTAATGATGTCGAATGTTAATCTTATTATTTTTTTTGTTTATCAATTATAAATTTCAGTTAAATTTTTCTTTAAAATCTATGGATAAATCCTTCTGAAATATATAAAAAAAATATTACATATTCCTGCTATTTACTGATTTTTATTGTTATTTTTTTTTTTTCCCCATCCATTAAAATAAAGCCAACAGATTTATAACAATTTTAGACATTAATAGTACAAAATAAAATTAGGATGCACTTTCATTTCAAGATAAAAATAAAACAAAATTATATGAATTGCCATGAAAGTAAAAATTAAATTTATCAATATATTTTTATATGAAAAACATTACCTCAAAAAATTTAACAAAAACTTGACTAGTGAATAAAGGTGAACAATTAGCAGCATATTGAAGCAATTTTAGTGCACTTTGTCTCCTTTCCTCAATGACATCAGGATCAAACCTACCTAAAATTATATAAGTTAATAATATTGCTGATATTGACAATATAAAAAATATTTACTATTGTTTGCATTTAATCGAAACACAATAAGTTATATTAATTTCAGCTCTGCATTTAATTTCGTCTTAAGAGAAAGAGGGAAATTTAAAAAAAATATCAAAAATGTACAGGCATTTTAATTTTATTAATTAGAGAGCAAATTCATTTATGGATAATTGATGTATGTATAGTGATAATAAATTATTAAAAATAATTTGAAAAAATATTATGAATTCTGTCTCAGTTTTAAATTATACTAAAAAGATTTATACATGATATTATTTTATTGAATTTAAAATTAAGTTATCTGGGTAGAAAATAGACATTTTTTTTCAGAATTCAAATAGAATAAGAATTTAAACAATAAATGAACAGTATGTGAAATAAAACTCAACATAGAAATGATTAAAAAAAATTAGATTACATTTTAAATAAAATGAGCTAAATTCAATTGAACAATCGCAATCAGAAAATTTTTATTTTAATAATTTGAATTCATTATTTGCATTCAATAATTTCTAATTACTAGATACCAATAGTAATTAAATACTAAAGTACCAAATATATTAGTGCATAATTTCAAACATGATTTGGCAACTTTTCAAATGTATATTTCTCAGATTTTTTATTTTTTTTTAATGATAATGTGATCCACTACTTTCAGCTTTAAGCCCTTCATTTGTGAAAAATAATTTTATTCTTTGGTGTTTTCTATTTTTACTATGTAATACGAATTAAGAAATTTTTTATTATTATTCACTGCTATTTATATTTTACATTTTTCTTAATAAAAATATTCCATGGATAATTGTTCTATTTTTTTGTTAAAATAGAATACTAATGTGATTTTGATTTGATTGGTATTCCATTTACAAAGTATCCACTATTCTTTTAATTTAATTATTTAAGTTCAAATAAATAAATTAGTATTAGCTTAGTACAATAATTGTTTAGTAAGGAATTAAAAGGGTTTTTAAAATAAATTAGAGTAATTCAATACAATTTCAATGACATATAAACACAAATAATAATATATCAATAATAAAATTTTTTAAAAATTACCAAAAAAGCGGGTCTTAGCAAAGGATGGGAAGGGTTCTCGTAAATAGAGATTTTGATGTAATGTACTTAAGGCCTTGTGAAGTTTCTTAAAGTCATTATAACGTTTCCAAACTGTAACCTAAATATAATATACATACATATTAATTATATTAGAATTTATATAAATTTTTAAAAATAGTAGCAGATCAGATACTGTATAACATTTATAGAAATCCAATCATAAAACAGGAGAGAAAGTAAAGATTATATTCAATGAAATATGATTTTTCTATGAAGTGAGTTATTATTCAAAATATTCCCTCGTATCTTTGGAAATTTTATAAAAAAATTCCAACACAAATGAAGACATTATGAATTTTACAATTTGAAGCACACCTTTTCCTTATGCAAGAAACAATATGATGTAACAAATTGTTCTTTATTTTTCATAGTATATAAATAAATAAATAAAAATACGATCACAATATAGATAATAAACATTGCCTATTTGGTCTTAGAAACCAATTAAAATCCCACCTGATTAAACAAACTAAAATTTTACTGCATAAAACTCTCATAAGACCAGTATTAACATATTCATCGGAAACATGGCCACTAACAGCAAGAGAAGAGAAAATGTTGGCAATCTTTGAAAGAAAAGTGCTACAAACTATTTTTGCTGGTATCAATGACAATGGAAATTGGCAAAGAAGATACAATTTTGAACTTTATACAAACTTTTTAGAGATATTGACATTCTAAAATTTGTTAAATTGAACAGAATGAGATGCGCCGGTCATCTCAAATGAATGGAAAGTGATAGAGCTGCTTAGAAGATTTTCAATGTAAACCCTTTTGGACAACAACCAAGGGGAAGACCGAAAAAGAGATGGGTCGACTGTTTAGACTCTGATTTTAATGTTATTAAGATCTAAAACTGTAGGCCCACGGCCAAGAGAAGAACAGCCTGGCTGGATCTTTTAAAGAAAGCCAAGGCCCCCAATGGGCTATCGAGCCAGTTATGAACATGATGATAGATAATAAATCATTACCTTTTATAACCTTTTTCTGAGCCATAGGAATTTTTGAAAATTAAAAGTTAAAAATGCTACAATATTATCTTGAAATTTTTATTCTCCTTTAAGTATTTATCTTCATTACTCCTCTTAAAAAAAAAAAACTTTTCCTAACATTTTTCGCCCTTCAAATTCCAGCTTTGAAATGTCAAATATTCTGCTTAAATAACTGTAAATCAACTTCAAAACATAGAACAAATATTTATAATCTTTACAATGCTTTTCCAACAAAAGAGACAGTTCTAATTATGAAAATTATAAAGTGGCATAACAGCATAAACATTTAAGTAACAAAAAAATTTCAAGATATATCTTACCTCAGTTACAGCTTCAATTGAATTCTTCGGAAATACCTGTGGATATTTTTGAATTATCAATAAATTAAAAATTCCAACTAAATAAATTAAATTACAAAATTATCATAAATTGCATACACACTATAAGAAAATTAAATTAAAACAATTTCTTATATCACAAAATTTGATTAGAAAAATTTCCCCAAAAATTGAAGTTAAAATTAAATATTTCACAACTAACAAATGTTTGATGAAACAATAAATGAAAGCCACATAACATATAGCAAATTTTTACTTTTTTTATTACAAAAAAAAAAAAAAAAAAAAAAAAAAAAAAGAAAGAAAAGAAAAATGCTGATAAAAGAAACAAAATTTCCGTGTGAAATTTGTCTTATATACATACTTTTGACGTCACTTTATACAAAGTATATCCTTTCTTATGTAATATAGGTTCGGAAACATCAAAAATTCTGACCCAGGAATCATTAGATTTCTTCGACATTTTATTTTTATTAGAAAAAATCACTAACTAAATTCTTTAGTAATTTTCTAAAATATACAATTCGAAAAATTATTCTATTAATAAAAATTATCAACTTTATTACATGTAATTTTTTTTTAAGGTAGCATTTTCTATGTAGTCAATATTTTTAAGAGGAAAAAATAAACCGACAACACATATACGAGCAAAAATTACTTCCAACACTTCGAATTTTAATCAAAACAGACACCGTCTGCTTTCATTCTTTACTTCAGTTTATTTCAATCTACAAGTTCAATCTACAAGTATTTCAATCTACAACCCTCAAGATCAAAGTTCAAATTTTGCATTAATATTTTATTTTTCCACACAAAAAAATAAAAGATAATTTTTGGAAGAATTCTAGATAAGTTACGAAAAAACTATTTCATATGTTTTATGTTTTGCATCCCCATAAAAATTATTTTAATGATTTTGTTAGTTTAAAAAAAGAAATAATAAGTATATCTTTAATAAAGACCATTAATTTAGAAGGACGTAACTGTGGAAATCTAGTAAATTCAAGTACTATTCAGTAGATATAGTAAAACAAATTATACTGGATTTAAAAATTTAAATACAGATTCTTAAATTAGAAGGGACTCTATTTTTTTCGATGTCTTTGTGTGGGAAAACAAAGTGAGAGAAGGGAGGTAAAATTAATGCTAACTTTAAATTTATTTATGAATAAAAACAACATAGACTGTTTTTGTATTTCATGCATTCTTAATAACTGATAAAGAAGCAATACTAATTTTTTAGATTTTTTGAAAATCATATGTGTAAATATCCAAATAAATTAAGTTCGACTAATATGTTTAATTTAAAATTATACAAAACACTCTTTAAAAGTTATTTTAAATTAATAGTTTGGTATTTAAATTGAATTTAAATGTAAAAAATTAGCTATGATTTTCAGGTAAAATATATGTTTTGCTATGTCGTGTAGACAAAACAAATCTGACATTGCATGAAGAAGACGTTGTCAAACAACATAGCGAGAAATGGAATTTTTGGCAACGACAAATGTAAGTGTAGCGTAGCGTAGGCCTTGAGCCATGGTAATGTTTGTGTGTTGAAAAGAGATGCCGAATAAATCTGAAAAAGAAAAGGTAAGCGTTACTTGTTGTATATTTCTGTTTATATTTCTATTTGTACAAAATAATTCATTAAGCGACAAAGTTTATCTCATTTTATGTGCTGCGTAGTTCTTTCATTTTATCCACTATCTCGTAAGTCATACTGTATCACACGAAAATATATTTAACAGATCTTTTGTAAGCAAGGCTATTAAAAGATGCATCCAAAGTAAATATATGTGTATTTTTTTACGTTAAAAATCAAGGAAATACTGATACAGATAATATACTTTGATTACTTAACTCTTGATGATATTAAATTGTTCTGGTTTACATCCTTGTATCTGTGAATGATTGATCTTCCTTTCGTCCTGGTTGATAAGTGTTTTTAGAATAGTCACTACGTCTGCATGTTTGTTTTTAAAATGAGCAAAATCAAAGTAAATGGTTTCATTAAATAGTTGTAAACAACACTGTTTACAAATAGCATTGATCAGTTACCCGCATCAAGTGTGAAAAAACGATCAGCTTAGATAATACATAACATAAAATAGCTTGTATTTTTTATGTATGGTAACTTAAATTAGACCCGAAACTTATGATAAAAGGAAAATCAATCTTTTTATTATAATTAAATAATCGCTATCGGATGATTGCCTTTAAAAATTCATTTAATATTGAGAAATATAAATTCTGATTTATATTTAAACAAATAATTTTTTTAACACATCCGAAAATTATTTGAAACGATTTTTTTTCTCAATATTCTTTTAAAACAACATAATTAATAATTATTTTAAATACAGCTTAAATGTTACTTTATTGTATCAGGATTATTGCTGATCACTGGGATCTACTGATACTCACTTAAAATTTTTTTATGTAATATATTTTTTATATTGCATTGATTAATTGCAAGTGTACATGAAATATTTATCGTGTAAATAGCTTAATTTATCTTGCTTTTAGTGTTCACGTTTTAAATTTTTTTTAACATGTAATACAGTAATTATTTATTATTATTATTTGTAATATGGTAGCTTTTGATAGCCTAAATTGTTATATATGTAATAAAAAGTAATCAGTGTTGAAATATTAATTGTAATAAACTTCCCTACAATAACTTCAATATTATGAAAATTTCAGAACTCTTAAAATTGAAGTTTAAATGCCTTATAAAATTTAATTATCGGGGGTGGGGGGAATTATCTAAATTTTAATTAAAGAAAATGCTATTTTTATGTGAAATCAAAATAATTTCGATTTTAAGTTTTTCAAAGATTAAGTATATAAACATATTTTTACTTTTGGAGAAAATAAAATAAGAACTGAGGTTTTGATTTGGAAAAAATATTTTCTTTTAGAATTTGGAAACGTATGCATTGATTTTCACTTACTTATCTGTTTGTTAAATCAAGTAAATAATAAATAAATAAAATAAAATAAAAACTTTATCATCAAAAATTCAAATCCTATTGTTGGACCATTATTGAAAATATGAAATTTTGGTGATATAATAGGGCTTATATTTGATGTAAAATGTTTCGCCACAAAAGAGATGCTGTAGCTGTCTTGGTACATGCTAGCTGATGAAGCAGAGACTAATAGTTACTTCATTGATTAGGCTAGTGAGAGCAGTTGATTGTACCAGTGTATTTTTATGATGTTGGTGCTATATATTAAAGATTTTTTTTTTCTTTTTAGCTTTTACCGTTTTGATTCCTCATTTTGTTTTTTAAAAATAATAAATATAAGATTTTCTAAAAGGCAAGTTTTTTTGTTTTTCCAGAAAAAGGTTTGCTGTTTTAAATCCAGAATTTGTGCAAATAATAAAAATATGGTTTAGTAGTATAATGAAAAAAACTTGAGATGAAAACACAGATCAGAATTAAAAAATATTTTAGAAGGCCAAAATGTTGATATTGATTTTTTAATATAAAACTACAAATTCCTAAGAAATATTTTTTTTTCATTTAGAATCCTAGATGTTTTTAGCATTTTTTTCTTTTTTGTAAATTTTATTTCTAATTACTTTTTTTTTTTTTTATATATTTACTTTATGAATATATTTTTCCATTTTTACTTTATATCTTGACATTGAAAATGTTCTTTTAAAAAAAAATCCAAAAATGTTATACCAGTATACAATCTTAATGATAATGGTACTTAATTAATTTTTTTATTATTTTCATAAACTATCTGCAGGCTATATTAGATCTTTTTTTTTCCTTTTTCCCCTGGCTTAAAATTGAGCGCTGTAAGCAAGAAATGACTGTAATGTGGATATTTTTGAAGAAGGCATCATTTTTGCATTATTATTTGTTGCATATTTTTTCTCGCTGAAGTGAATAGTGTAAAAACAAAAAATTTTTTAAAACATGACTCATCATTTTTTGTATGGAACAAATTAATCGGGAACTTCTAGCTATTTCTTAATACATCAGGGATATTATCTTTTATTTTAATAAAAGCAATTTAAATTCTATTGTCCTTTCTATACAAACTAAGCTTAATTTAAAATCATCTTATTATGTCATTCATTGAACCCTTCCTACTGAAATTTGCTGAACCTAAATTTCCATACTTGGTTTTGTAAACTGGACTATGAATTTTTTTTTTATCTTTGTGAAATTATGTAAAATGCTTTATGAATAATACTGCATTCCCAAAATGTATAGTTTATTTTTTAAAAAACATGACAACTAAATATGTTTGATTAATTATTGTGTAATTATATTACAATATTTAAATATTCTTCTCTATTTGTTTTATTTTATTTCATTTTATATTTATTTATTTTGTTGTGTTTATATATATATATATTTAGTTTGTTGCATTGTTATTGAGAGGTAAGATGCTTGGTTGTGAGTTGAAACAGCTAAGTACAAACCTAACTCATACAGTAAATAACAAGGATTATACTCTAATTTATGTGAGAATAATAAATTGGACACTTTGGCCTTGCACAAGAAAATTTTTACATAAGCAGTCTTGTAAATATTAAATTTTAATAGCTGATATATATTTATATAATCTTATATTATAAAATATTTTTCATCCTGATAAATATTTTTTATCATGGCACCACAATTTAGAAAAAGGATATAGATATGGTATTCCATTTTAAAATAAAAATAGTTGAATGACAAGCAATGTGAATTAAAAGTATTAAAAAGAAAAATTAATAATTTGCTGTATTAAGATTTTCATCACTATTGTAAATATAAAAATTACAAATACCCAGAAAATATATATGTATTTTTTCCCATTTAAATTCCATTCCACATTTAATTCTTTTTTTATGTCATTAGAATTTATTATTGATTCAAGCATTTTTTACATTTTATTTGAAAATACTTATTTGTTTTTGTAAATTTTATTTTATGATTATATTTTTACAATTTTTATTTTTTGGTATGAAAAATGTTCTTAAAAATTGAACGTTATACTTTCTTAACCAAGTATGTAAAAATGGAAGTATTTTGTATGCCAAAAACACATTTTAATTTTGATTCTTTTTAACTTTAATACTTATATTACGATTGTTGTAGACAAGAAATGACTGTAGTTTGAATATTCTTGAAGAAATTTAGATTTTTCAGACTTGTTTTATGTTGCATATTTTTCCTTGCATAAGTGATTATACAGTTTAAATAGGCAGAAGGCTATATTTGTAATATATTAAATCTTTTTTGTTTTTAATAGTAGATTAGCTTTTTATAAATCTCAATGCTGAGAAAATTCTATCAATACTTTATTTTTTAGTAAAGCAGTAACTGTCTTTGTAACTGGTTGTATTATTGAAGAAAAAGATAGAATTTCCTCTTTAAGATTTAATTTTAATAGTAATTCCTATAATTTTGGGAATAGAAGTTATTTTTATAAAAGTGTTTGGAATCATATTTTAAAGTTTTTTCAAAAATTCTCGACTTCTCCTCCTTTTCTTCTATTTGTATAAGGGTGGCATTATTATTATTCATAGTTAAAATTAAATGAGTATACTATATTTGAATGTTCAAAAATTATTTTTTATAATAAAGCAATTTAAATTTAACATTTTCTTTTTATATATCAAGCTAGGCTTAATTTATTAATCACTATTTTTTCTTTTTTCATTAATTCTTGCTACTGAAATTTGATAAACTTAAATTTCTGTACCTGATTTAGTATACTGCTATTAAATTGTTATCCATAGAATCATGCAAAAATAATTTACAAAGAATATTGCATACCAGAAATTTATTGTATTATTCTTTAAAAAAAGATAATTATAAGTTCGATCAAATTTGTATTATGTAATTATAATAAATTATCTTATTTCTTTTTTATTATGTTTTTTTATTTACCTTATTTTGTATATTTAATTTTTTTCTGTAAAAACTAAATGTAACATTTATTACATAAAGAAATTTGGCTTTAATTTCAAAAAATTTGTCAAAATATTCTTTATCAATATTCAATTTGCTGTTATTGAGAGGCAAGATGCTTGGTTGTGTAATGAAACAGCTGAGTGCAAACTTAACTCATACAGTAATTAGCAAGGATTGTACTCTAATTTGTAAAAGAATAATAAATTGGACACTTTGACCTTGCACAAAAAATTTTTCACTTTGCTTTGTATGTATGTATGTGTATTTTAGATTTTAATGACTGAAATATTTCATTTCTTATATTATAAAATATTTCATGTGAACAATACAGCTGTTGTCATAATGAAAAAAAAGAAAACATGCATTTTTCTATTTTAACTAAAAATAATTGAATGTTTTATCTAAGTTTTTAAAGTTTTGATACATAATTATTTTCTTTTTCCTATTAAATAATGAAAAACACAGTAAAATAAAGTTACTTTATTTAAGTAATCTTCAACATTTTATTTTAATTTTCAAAATTAAAAATTTTTTAGTTTTAATTTAAACAATGTCATTATACAAAGATTAATGTTGTTATCAAATTGCTAAACTTGTTTAATGCTTTAAAACATAATTTTTAATCAACGAGTTTGTAGTGCATGGTAAAAATTAATTGTGTAAACCTCATCACAGATTAAGTCATATCTATTCAATAAAATAGTGAATTTAAAAATACTAATTAAAATTCTTTTTATAAAGTTTATTTCTATCAAGAAATCTTAGGTGTATATCAAAAAATTAAAATTTGTTTGTTAAAGATTTTCAAAATAAAACTGCTATTTAATTTCTTTAAGAAAATAAGTTGAAAAGAATAAATAAATGATGATAACGAAACATTTTAAGGTTTTATGTATTTATACTTGTTAGAATGTTTTCTATTTGAATAAATCTTTTTAAAAGCCTCAATTATTATATTTTATACTTTTTTTTTAAAATCTAATAATGGATGTTAGGAAAGTAAATGAAATATTTTTAACTGTACTATAAAGCAGGAATCTAAGTAGAATAAATTAATTTGTTATACTATTTTATTTTTGCCTATAACTAACTGATCATAAATAAATCATTAACATATTCCCTTTTTGGTGAAGGTAGTAAAATTATTTGGTATATTATTATTTTCCTATTTTTTTCTTTATTGTATGTGAAAAGAATAGGATAGTTTTAATATAATAAATTTTATTGTAATGGGAAAATATATTAATCTATTTAGTTTATTGCATTCTTTTTAAGTTACTAGATGCTTGGTTATATAATAACCAATTATAAATACAATTCTTACAATAAAATAACAAGGATTATATTCTTAGATAACGAAATTTTAGTTATATATATATATATGCATGTTAGGATGTTTTGTATTTGTAAGTAGTGTTTATTTGTAAATATGTTGTACCTAAAGCATGCCTTTTATATCAAAAAGAAAAAAAAAAATTTATGTTCTGTGCCTTAACTTTAATAATTTTGCGTGTATGAATTTAGGGACAAATTACTTTTTTTTTTATCTTATTTGATTTTTTTTATCTAATAGATTATGATAGGTGTCATGATTGTGATAGGTATCAAGATATACCTATCTAATTTTACTTTATTTATGAAAAGTAACATACATTTATATAAAATGTAAAGGTAAGGATTTTAAATGTTGGTAGAATGAATAAAGTAATTTTTTTCTCTCCTAGGAGTAAAGAAGTTTAATAAAGTAATTTTAAAATTATATAAATGACATAATCAATTTAAATGAGTAATTAATTCAAAATGACAATTTTTTAACTCTTCACTTTTTTATATTATATTCACAAAGTGTGTTTTAATTTGATTTTGATATGATTTCAAATTATAAGCATACGTTGAAGGGCGTCATTATTAAAGAAGCTATGCATATTTTAGTTAAAAAATAAAATTGTGAACATTTAAGAAATCCTTGTAAGTGATGATCAAAAAATGAACACTGACAAAGTATTGAGTATTATAATACAATAACTCCTACTTATGTCACACTTATTAGAAGGCATAATAAATATGTGATGTAGTAGACAACTTTCTAAAGATTTCTTTCTATCTTTTCCTTAAAAACTTTTATTTGATATAAGGATGCTTCAAAAGGCTATTGTAATAAAGTGAATCAGTGGAATAAAAATTTTTTTTCAAAATCCATATTAAAAGAATTTTGGATGAGAAATAGAAAAAATGAAGAAAGATAGTAGATATAGATCCAGATATTTTAAATTTACTCTAATCATTTCTTAATAGAAATTAATACATCTTAAACTGCCGTAAAATTTTCAACATCGATAAAAAGTTAATCAACATGATATTTAAAAATATAAATAAATTTAAACATTTCTATAATCTTATTTTATTTAGTAGTAGCTGTCAACATGAAAAAAAAAAAAAAAAAAAAAAAAAACTTGTTTATATAAAATTTGTAATTTTGGTGTTTTCTTTCTTTCTTTCTTTTTTTTTTTTTTTTTTTCAATTTGTTTGTATAAAGAATATTATAGATTTAAAAAAAAAAAAATGAAATAACTTTTTTTATAAAAACAAATTTTAATATAAAATATAAATTGATTTAATTAAAAGAAAATGTAGGTAACCTGGGGGGGTGAAAGCCTTGATTGATTAAAGAATAAAATAATTTGTGTAGAAACAATTTTTAGAATTTTTAAATTTGCTATATTCTTATAAGAATACTTCTATAAAACTGCAATGAATGATCCTGATTTTATAATTCCTGAGCAATATTGTGAAAAGATAGACTATTATGAATTCGTTAAGGAGAAAAGGAAAGATATCTCTACAAGACTTCAATTCATTATGGGAAGTTCTAATAGTGAAGTAATTGCTATTAACACTCAATGGGAGAAAATGTGTGGTTAAAGAAATGATTTAAACACTAGGTCAATGCCTAATTTATGCTCCAAGCGTTACTAATTTGTTAAAAGAAATCTATTAGTTAACTTTGTTTTCAGTAGCAAAAGACTTGTTGTCAAACCCAGTTCTACTAATGATTCTAGCCTATAAACTTCTGATACTACTTCAAACTCTTGACAAGGACAACATGATTACAGACTACTGCTGAACTTCCTACACTCAAGCTGCCCCCTGTTATGGTGAGAAGAGCTAACTGAGATCCTAATTTCTACAAAGAAGCTTACAAGACTTTTAATGGTGGCCTGTAAAATCTTGGGTGATCGTTTAAAGATTTTCCCTATTCATTCAAATCATCATAGATTAATATATTAGTATCTACAATAAGCAAATACCGAATTTTTTTTATCATTATGCCGAAATCATCAAGGCCTATAAAGGGACTACACATTATTACCGCTGAACAGGATATCATCAATGTTCTACTTGAACTTGGCTTTGAAATCACTGCTGTTATGTAACTTACCAATTAGAAAATCCAAGCAATCATTGGCTATCTGGCAAGTTGTTATTCCAAAGAATAAGAAAGCACAGAACTTTTTAAGATACTTTTCTATCTCCTTATTAAGGTTTAAATCTTTAAATCAATTACCTCTTACCCACCAATGTTTTCACTGTAATTTTTTTCCACCATGGAGCTAATAATTGTAATTATTAGCTTAGGTGTATGTAGTAAAGAATAGGATCAAGAATCCGATTGAAGAACCTACTTCCTTAAATTGCGGTGGTGTAGCCTTGTTGCTTCCTGAAGAGGATGTTTTAAATTTCCCAGAGAAAAAAAAAACAAAAACAATCAGGATCTCAAGGATACCCCTATCTACCGCTGCCTCCCCTTTAATTATTTTGATGTACAAAAAATTCTGACTTCCTTCTCTCAAACCCAACTAAAGATAATAATTTGTCCACTGCAAGTTTTAATCTAGAAGCCAACTTTTTCAAAAATTCCTTTATTCTTTGTCACCTCCATCAATGGACTGAAGAGTCTAATTAATAATCTTACTGCTACTACTTCAAAAGTCAACCAACTTCAAATTTTCATTAATTGCCTTGTAATGCAAGCTAAATAAATTAATGGATATTGACGAACATAAATTCATTCAAGTATTTCATCAAGAAAAGAAGTAGAGATCATTATGTGACCAAGGAACTCTGTCAACTCATAAGTATACAAAATACATATACACAAGTGTACAAATACATTTGATTGTGTACATAACCCAACATTTTAAAGTCATGCCAGAATTTAATGTTTTTTTTTATTCACTAAATATGAATTTATTTACCAATTGCATCATTACAAAAAGAAATGCTAAAATTTTCATGAGACTTGCAATAGTTGGCATACTTATTACTAGAATTGTTTTAGTAGTTTATTCAGCAAAGAGAGGTTTTTTTTTTTCTTCGGAGCTTCTTTGATATGCAATGCACTTAATTTTAAATGTTAAAATGCTTGATCACACTATTTTGCTTATAAACTCTTTAACATTGGTTGAAATGTAATTATAGCATCATCATGAATTGATAGATCATGATAATAAAAAAAATAGTATTTTTATTTCTCACAAATTTAAATATGAAAATATTTAATTTGTGCTTTTCAAAATTATGTTTGAAGTGCAAAGTTTGTTGTATTTTCTATAATTCATATGCAAGTTTATATATACATACATTTATTTGTGTGTGTGGTAAATGAGTTCATGTGATTAATTAAAACAAGATGCTTTTAAACAATAACAGTTTAATAACACATTTAATATTTAAATACAAGCAGTTTTGGCAAGACACCAGTCATTAACAACAACAATTGTCTCCATTGCCAACATACAAGTAATAATTTACTCAAATACAGAGTCGTGTTATCATTTATAGTTCATTAAAGTTAATAATGTAGACAAGAATTCCTATATATATGTATATATTTTCGCAGTTTTTGTTATATTAAAAAAATGTAATAAATTTGAAAATAAATAACACAGGTAGTATCTTATAAATTCATATGACAAGAATATAGTGCATTATTATGTCTATAAAAATGTTTTAATTTCGATAAAATTTATTAAAAATTTTAACCTACATCTTTGAAAGCAAACTAAGATTTTTTAATTGAGTATATGCATTTGAATTTGAAGTACAAATGGCTTAAAAATATATTTATTCAAAATCTCATTTCTTTTTTGATATTTGATGGGGTTTTTTCCCTTCCTGGAGAATTGTTATAGTGCTTTTTCGATGAAATTCCTTCTATATTCAAATTTACTAAACAATGAAATTTTTCTGCAATTCTGAAAAAATATAAACTAAGTTGAAATTTATATTTATTAGGTATATTTGAATCCATAGAATAAAATTTATGTTTTAAATGGGGAAAAAAAAAAACTTGCGTTCAATTAATCAGAGGGATAAAAACTGATGACGTATAAAGCAATCTGCAATACTGTAAATAATAAATGAATAAACGTGAAGAATATATTCAAGTATATAAAATGAACTCATGCTTCATTGCTTATAATTTTTGTGTGTATTAAAACATGTTTTGAATTGATTGAATATCTTATCAAATTGTGTTGCTATGGAATCAAATAATATTACAAATCAGAAATTTTTTTTATTGTTAAGATAAGCAATGTGGGTAATTTTTTTAATTGATTGATTTATTTAGATATTTTATAAAAGGAATTTTGTAAATCCAGATTCTGGAGATTGTTAAATTTCTTTTGACTAGAAAATACCAGTTACATATATTAAAATTTTATTTACTATGAAGTTACATGTTTTTAAATTAAAAAAAAAAGAAAATTGAAGTATTGCCCAAGATTAATGTAGTTGAATTATTCTTTTCCATATAGTGTTAATAATATTTGTAATTATGTTCTACAGTTCTCCACAGTTGCTGCTGGTGATACAAAAAATGCTAATGTTCCTCCACCTACACAGTTAACAAAAATAAAATACAGTGGGCCTCCTTACGTTAAGAAAGACAAGCGTCAAACTTCATCTAGGTTCAACATCTCAAAAAACAGAGAGCTGCAAAAACTGCCTCTATTAAAAGGTATTTCTTACAAAATTTTTATCTAAAATTTTTAATTTAAAATTAATCTTTAAGAAATGAGTTTTTTATAAGCCATTTTAGAAAGTTTAAAGTCTCTAATTTGCTATGGAATGTTAACCGTAATGCCATTATTTAGCATTGTTTTAATAAATTCAGTTTTTATTCATATTTTCAAGCTATTATTTATTTTATAATTAGAAAAATATTTTAATATCTCAATCTTATTCAGAAGTAAAAATTGTAAAGCTAATATATACTACTTTATTTGTGCATTTAATCATCGTTTGTTTTATTATTGTAAAAAAAAAAAATTTTTGTTTCTTCAGATGCCCAAGGAAATGAGTGGGAAGAACTCTTCATCCAGAAGTTGCGTCAGTGCTGTGTTTTATTTGACTTTGCTACGGATCCCCTCAGTGACTTGAAATATAAGGAAGTAAAGAGGGCTGCATTAAATGAAATGCTAGATTACATATTCACGCAGCGTGGAGTAATAACTGAGGCCATTTATCCTGAAATAGTGCACATGGTTGGTTCTTTTGTATAAATATGCATATTCAAATAAAATTTATTTTAATAATTAGTTAACTAATTTAATTTACAAAGATTAATAATTTGACTGAAATAATTTTCAAAAATCTGTGATATAAACTTAAAATAGAGTAGAATTATAGCTCATTCTTCAATAATCAATGATTTATTTATAAAGAACTGTAAAAGAGTTTCACAGCAATTGTTTCTTGCTTTAAAAGAAAAATTTGTATAAAAGTAGGTTGAATAAAAAAATATATTTTACTAGTCTCCATAGATTAAGTAAGATGTAAAATGTGACAATTAAATCATTTTATGTTTTAATTAAAGAAATTTTCAAATATGTTAAAGAAGGTGCTACTTGATTTCTTGTATTTGAGAAGCCTTACGGTGTTCAATTGCATATATTTATGGTTCTAATCTTCAGTTAAACTTGTATTTTATCACTCATTTAGAATTAGTAATAACTGTGTAAATTCATTTTTGGGAAAGCCAAAGGTTTTACAAAATTAATTTTTTTTCCTTGTTAAATCTATAGTGAAACTGTAGAAATGCAATTTTAACCTAGTATTAGAAATATATGCCTTGATATTTGAATATAAAATAAGATTCCTAATTTGATGCATGATTTAGTTAAAATATTAGTTTTCTAACATTGTTTATAAGAATTGTTTGAATATAAAATTATTTAATTTTAATTTTTTTAAATTTGTTTTACTGTTAACTTATTATACTATTTATTAAAATAAATTGTGCCATAAAAAATGTCAACCTTTATTTACTTCTGTTCAAGTGTGTGCTCAGGGTGTGAATTGATTATATTTCAACTTGCACCTCCATTTTAGAAAGTGAATTACAATTGTGATTCCTTAAATTTTCTAAAACTGCAATATGAAAAAATGTAGTTGAAGCATTAGGTTAATGCAACAGGGATATATATCCCAATATATATTTCTTAAAAATATTTGCTACTCTGCCAGTGTCATTGTGCTTGAATGAGATATCTTTTTTTATTGTCTTTTTCACTGTTTTTTTTTTTAAGGCTGATAATCTATTTGAGAAACACAGTGGGCAAGAACTTCTAAATGGTTTAGCTTCATCCAAATACTGAATTTGATATAATCGATTAGTTGGCAAAAGAGATAGGGTTGAATTATAATTTATAATTTTATATAATGTTTTAAAAATTAAATTTTAATTTTTGTGCAGTACTTTTTAGTGGTAATGTTCTCTTTTTTATATTTGAACCAAAATTAGTGGGATGTAAAAATCATTAATAAATAATAATTAAAGTTGGAATTTTGACTGTCGATACATTTATTATTATTTATAGTTTAGTATGATCTATTCAGCTATCTCAAATGGTTAAGTTTATTTTGTTGACAATCCTGCATGCCGGCCTGCTTTTGTTTTTATATTTTTTCAAATTTCAGAAACAAAAATTTTGTTTCTATCTTATACTACTGATATTATTTTTATAATTTAAAATAAAATAAATTAAGCATTAGTTTTATTTCTTTAAAACATAATTTTATAAATATACTGATATAAGCTTTGCAAATTACATCATAACCATCTGTCATATCCTATCCTTTATAAATATTTTTAAAATAACTCTTCAAACAGATACATTTATAATATTTTTCAATAATGTACATTTTTTTTTTAAAAATTTGTTATAGTTCAGTTGTAATGTGTTTCGCACATTGCCACCTTCTTCAAACCCGAGTGGAGCTGAATTTGACCCTGAAGAAGATGAGCCAACTTTGGAAGCTGCTTGGCCTCATCTTCAAGTAACATACGGTTTACTGTTAAAACTAATGTATATTTTATGCTTATTTGCACCTAACAAAATGTAATTAAATTTTTTTTTTCTAGTTGGTGTACGAGTTTTTTCTCAGATTCCTTGAGTCACCAGATTTTCAACCCAATATTGTGAAAAGATATATTGATCAAAAGTTTGTCTTGCAGGTTTGTTACTTTTTTTTTAAGGGATTAATGCCATTATTTCTGGTTTGGTTTAATTAATTGTAAACTTAATATATTAATATAATTTAGAAATATTTAAAAAATATTATACTGTAAGATCTCTTTTTTTTTTTTGTTAAAAAAAGTCTTCCACAAGCATATACATGTAGACTTCTGTAGTTGGTTTCCATATATAACGGTCTCTAAACATTGTGATATGCTCAAAGCAAACTTAATTCAATAAGGTTTTCAACTTGTTTTGACACAAGTTCTAAAAGTTGTATGTTCATATATCATGAATTACTGTTTAGTTACTGATTGAATTGTCAGAAAATAAAGAGCTACACAATATAAATTTATGAAACTATCACTTTTACCAGAACAATTCGTTTCAAAGATAGTCTTTTCTGAATGTGAATGTCTCTTGGAATAAGTCCAGCTACATTCATCATTTATTATGCTTTAATGGATTTCAATACTGATTTTATGACATCTCCAAGAGTCATGCTTCTTCCAGTGTGAAGACAGACATTTGTGCTTCTAGAAAACCAATTAAACAATTCAAGGTAATATTAAGAAACTACCTTGAATTGTTTTTTACACAAGTTTTTTAATATAATATTTTTAAAAACAGTAGATAATATTGCTATCTTAAAAGTATTTATGAACTTATTTTATTCATAAAGATCTCCCGAAGATTTTTTAGTTCCAGAACTTAATACTTTTTATAAAATTGTTTATTCTTAATCAAATCAAATCACGATTGGTTTGTATATATATTACAAAATATATTTTCAAGTTTTTATTTGAATCTTTAATTTATTTGTGGTTTTAAATTTATCTCGATAAATTGTATAAAAATTGAACTAAACAAATTGAAATAAATAAAATTTAGTTTAAAGGAAAAAAAAATTTTAATTCTAAAAAATTTTTAATTGAATATCAGCAAATTATTTAGTATAACAGAGTTTTATTATTATACATAATTAGAAAACCATTCATACTACAAAAATATATTTCTATATTTATATTTACGACATGAAAAGTGAAAAAATTTATAGTATTCAAAAACTTATAGCTTAATAAATGCCAGAATATTTCTGATCAAATATTAAACTAAATCATTGAGATATTATTCTTTTTTTTAAAGTCATATACATAATTAATATCTAAATAGTTAATCTAAAAATCTTCTACTACATAGTATTTTATTTTTAAACCAAAATATATGCAATTATACGCCTAAAAAATCCTAAATGCATGTTAACAAATTTTCAGATTATTATTTTTATTTTAAAGCAAATGCACAAAATATATACAAAAACAATATCAAACGTAATTATAAAAAAATGTAAATCAGCAAAAAAAAAAATAATAATAATAATAATAAGTTGTTCAGTTTGATCATAACAAACACTAATATGCACTGAAAATGTGAAATAAAATTTATGGCGAATTTTTATAATTATTTTTTAATTATTTATTCTTTGCAGTTATTGGAATTGTTTGATAGTGAAGATCCAAGAGAAAGGGACTTTTTAAAAACCACTCTTCATAGAATCTATGGCAAGTTCCTTGGTTTGCGCGCCTACATACGTAAACAAATAAATAATATTTTTTACAGGTATGAATAAAAAAGTATAATTAGTTACTTATTATTAATTTAAATTAGAAATAACTTTTTATTTTTTTAATTAATAGAGATTTTGTGCTATTTTTGCAGTTTTTATTATATGATGAGATTATGCTTTTTGAACATTAAAAATGTAAGACATTTGTTCCTCTTCCTAAAACTTTTGTTTTATATAGGTTTATATATGAAACGGAGCATCACAACGGTATAGCTGAATTACTTGAGATTTTAGGAAGGTAAGTTGTACTTTTAGCATTTATATCAATTGTGATTGCAGTTTTACAGTGGAACCATCATATATTAAAATTTGTTTCTGAACATGAAACTCTTTCCTAACTGAAATTAATAGCTCAAGCATATTGTCTTGAATTCTACAAAGTTGCTGAAAAAGTTTTTCTTTTAAAAGGTATATTCCTTCAGTAAAGTTTTTTTTTTTTTTTTTTTTTTTTTTCCTTAAAAAAAAAAAATAATAATAAATAAATACAGTACAAAGAATTTACTCTTAAAGGTTTTTATGTGTTATTTATTATTGTATATAACAAGTATAAAGTTCCTTTAAAATTCCTTGTAAATAAATAATACAAAAAGATTAGGTTTCAAAAATTGTGAACAGAATAAAAGTATATTTTTAATAAGCTTATTTTTTCCCATGAAAATTCATTTATAAATACAATTTTTTTTTTATCATTATTAATAGTTTTATATTGACTTCAATTCATAAGAAAAATATCTTAAAAAATTAACTTTTATTTCCAGGAGACAATTTTCTAGACTTTGAGAAAGAAATATTTAACTTTATTTTTTTCATTACTTTTAATATTCCAATGTTAAAAAAAAAAAAAAAAAATCAATGTTTTATATAATTTTGAGCCCATGTAAGTAAGTACTGAATAAATGTCAGTACAATCATATCTCTTTAAAACTCTAAACCATGTCCATTGTTATTCCGTAAAGATTTGTAACAATTAGTGTTATTAGTAACCATTTCTTAAATTGTGTTAAGAGAGGAGGTACTGTAATAAGAATATATGTACATGTACTATACTAAAAATGAATACGTAAGATTTTTTTCTGATAGTTTTAGTATAGAAAACATTTTTTACTTTTCCTGACCGATTGTTATAATGGAGTATATGTTATTTAATATTATGCAAATGAAAATCAAAATATTAGTTATTTATGGATAATATTTTTTTATATTATAAAGATAATATAAAAAAATATTATCCAATAAGATATATTTTCAAACTTTTATTACAATTTTAAATCTAGTTTTATTTGTGAAATTCTTGTTTCTTTTATAAATAAAATTATATTAATCAAAAGCTGATGTAGACTAGTTTAAATGCCTTTTTATTTTTGTGGAAGATGTTTAAAAAATGATGTAAAGTTTTTTTTATATCATTTGTTTTTTTGATGAGTTTAAATGTCACTCATAAATAAATTAATTGTAATAGTTAAAAGCATTTAAATTTTTTTTTTTTTTTTTTTTCATTTTTCAGTATTATCAATGGCTTTGCATTACCATTAAAAGAAGAGCATAAAGTATTTCTTCTGAAAGTCTTAATGCCTTTACACAAAGTCAAGTCCTTAAGCGTTTACCATCCCCAGTTAGCTTATTGTGTTGTTCAATTTCTAGAAAAGGACCCTAGTTTAACAGAATCAGTAAGTATCAATTCCTTTCATATCTTGCTTTGTGTGTGTGTGTGTGTGTGTGTGTGTCTATATATATATATATATATATATATATATATATCAACATTTGCTTCTATATTATGAATAATTTTTATAGTTGCATTGTATGATTTCTTTTTTAAAAATAACTAATTAAATGAACTCTGTTTAGGTTGTGAATAGCTTGTTAAAATTCTGGCCAAAGATGCATAGTCCTAAAGAGGTAATATAGCAAGTTTGATGCTTTTCTTCTATCTCTTATTTACATTCTTTAATAATGTGATTCATAGTCTTGTTAAGACAGCAGGCCACATTTATTCATTGTAGCTTATTTAAGGATTATTATAATGAAAAAAACTTGAAAAATTTTCAATTGTTTTTATTTAGATGTTTACTTTTTTTTATTGAACAAGAGCTTAAATATGATGCATGTTCTTTTATTTCAATTAAAATTGAAGTGAAAGAATACATTTAGAACACTTTTCCCTCACCCTATTACCATTGTTAATGTAAAACCATGGTTTATATATAAATGTCTTATAAATTTTAACATATGATTAATTTTTTTACTAAAAAAAATATGTAAATGTATAATTTTGCAAAACATTTTCAAATTTTATAAGTTGATGTAAAATTTATTTTAAATAATTTACTTTTTGTTAGATAAAAAATTTAAATCATGTAATTGAAAAGCAGTTTTAAATGTAAACATAAGCTTCACTGTTCCAAAAGTAAATATAGATTTTTATAAACTTAATTACTGTAGAAATTTTTATTGGTCTAAGAGCTGTAAAAATGTGTTTAGAAAGAAACAAAATGTATATAAAAAGTTATGTAATTCTCAAATTTTTTTCCATTTTGTTATGTTGTTTAATCTATATGTGATATTATCCCAAAAAAAAAAAAAAAAATTTAATTCATGATTTTCATACAGAGAATGTATGAATTCTAATTTGATTTTTTAAGAAAAATAATTATGGATTTCTTTCTTTTTTTTTTTTAATTCATAAATTCTGTACATTTTTAACCATTACTTTTGAATATATCACTTCATGATTCTATTAGAATTATAGTTGCACTGAACTAAATGTTTAATATTTTTAATTCTACCTAAACACTTGTTTGTTATTTTTTTTCCCATTGTTATTATTTTGATATTTATAGGTAACCATAGTCATGAAGAAAATTATTGATTTCTGAATTTAAAAAAAATTATGAATCAGTGAGATTTGAGATTATGATCTTTAATTTAAATTTTGTTTTGTGCAAAAATTTCCTAAGGTTTTTTTTTTTTTTTTTTTTTTTTTAAATTAACGTTCATACTTTCATTTTTCAATATTTGAAATGAAATATTATTACATATAAATATTTCAATTATTAATTGATTACATATTTCTTTTATCATAGGTAATGTTTTTAAATGAATTAGAAGAAATTCTTGATGTAATTGAACCAGCTGAATTCACAAAGGTAATGGTGCCACTGTTCCGACAACTTGCAAAATGTGTATCATCTCCCCATTTTCAGGTAATTTCTGTGATAATATTTATATTTTTTAATCTATCTCTATATGTATTCATATAGTGTTCTAATTTGTATTTTCCCCCTTAAATTAGGTCGCAGAACGGGCACTGTATTATTGGAATAATGAATATATTATGAGCCTTATTAATGATAATGCTACTGTGTTGTTGCCTATAATGTTCCCATCTTTGTATCGAAATTCAAAATCCCATTGGAACAAGTAAGTTTTAAAAAAATTATAAATTCTTATTTTACGATGACTTTATAATACATTAAATTAACTGTAAGCCCTCTAGACATTGTAAATTATAATGAATATGTCAAACAAAACATTCCACCTATTAATATTGTATGCACTTAAGTTTCTAAAATGTTTGCATTTAGATTTGCTTTCATAAACTCTTATTTAGCTTTTAAGTATTTTTAGAAAACTTGGCTACCATATTTGAAATTCATGTGTGTAAGCTGATATCAATGAAATTATGAATTTTTCTGTGAATTATGATGTTTTTTTATATATATTAATAGCATTAAAATGTTTGCTTTTCAGGACCATCCATGGATTGATCTATAATGCTCTGAAACTTTTCATGGAAATGAATCAAAAGTTATTTGATGAATGTGTACAAAATTATAAGCTTGATAGACACAGGTATGTATGGTGTTATATTATTATAATGTGTTGGTAAATTTTCTTTTACTTCACGTATAAGTTTGTTTCTTTTATTTTAGTGAAAAGCAAAAGTTGAAGGATCGTGAAGAAACATGGTCAAAAATTGAAAATTTAGCTCTAAAAAATCCTAAAGTATGTATGTCCAAACTTTTTTATTCATTCCATTTTAATCGAGTGTTACATTTAATGAAGCATTTTTGTCTTATTCTGTTTTATTTTCTCTTCGCCCCTAATAGTTTAAAGAAATAGCACCCTTAAATGCCAATCTTGCCAACAATTTGTCAGAATCTGCAATTCCTGATCTGCCAACACCTGTTGATGAGGAATTTTTAATGAATTATGAAAAAATAGAATATGAAGCTAAAGATGTAAGTATTGATAGTTGAAAATATTCATTGATTGTGAGAAAATCTTAATAGAAAATGTATTATGAATGCAAAGTGTTTTTTTCTTCTTATTGTTTAATATTTCTTTGTTTATGAATTTTAGAAATACCACCAACTCTTAAAAGTTTTGTTAGAACAAATTAAATTTTTAAGTTGAGTTTACATTCTCAAAGCTACATGATGTAATCCTTACTCATCTGAGACGGGTACATTAATGTACCTTGCAAATCCGCCTGCAGGTTTTTTATTAAAGCATGCAGGCGTTGATTTCAGTGAATGAAAAAGTATCTGATTGCTTTGAATTTGCATTTAGAATATTTTTTTTAATTATTTTAATCTCAAAATATGAAAATTATTTTTAATGAGGTCATATATATTTTTTTTTAACTTTTGACTTAGTAAAATAAGTGATCTTATGTTTTTTCAATATCAAAAATGTAAATTTTTAAAATTCCAAATTTTTCTTTAATGTGATGCTTAATTTCAAAAAAATAAAATTATAATTTCTCTAAATTATATAGACTTAAAAGAATGTATTTTATATTAGATTTGTATACATATTCAGTTTTAGTCTTTTTATGGTTTTTTTTTTTTTTTTTTTTAAATGTCTGGTGCACACTGAATTCTTTATAAACTTTTTAACAAGATTTTTACTCTTAAATTGTTCAGTGGCTCAGGTGAATATTTTTTTATTGCATACCTGCCTTCTGCACTTTCTGATTTTGGCTTATAAGGTATACTTTTCTCGTAATTTCAATTTTGTATCTCTCTGTGTTTAGTTGTGAAGTGCTGTAGTTGGTTTTTTATGTTAGCCATGGTTATACTTAAAAAATCTTCATAGTTATTGTTTTAGGCACGTAGTTAGCTGGTTGTCTGTAGAATCTTGAAATTGATGTGGGCATGCCTTATTGTTAATTTTAATACATCACATTTTTTGTTTTGTATAATTTTTATATAGGATATCACTGAATTCATTGGTCAAACTTTTAAGGTATGATAAAATACATAGGGAGGGAAAAAAAAGTGGAAGAGGATAAAAACAAATGCTAAGGAAATGAAAAAGCTTTTTATTAATATAACAATTACAGTAATTGCTCAAGTGTTCCACCATCAGCAAAATAGGCCCGGCAGTTGTCTAGCAAGTGGTTGACATACCTTTTTGAATATGTTTGGAAATGAATATGTTTGTACCTGCGATGGAAATTTTTCATTAGAGTTAATTGGAGTCTGGTAGATGGGTGTTTGATGTAAGATGCTTTCTCCTTAAGAAAAAATCAATACTTCATAAATCAGGTCAGCAACTGGTCTACCTTGACCAATCCATTGAGGTAATTATGTATGTTAGTGCAGAAATTATCTAGAGCCTCAATGTGTGAAATCACATGGCATTTCAAACTGTAATTGGAACATTATCAAGTAATTCTGGTAATATCTTTCCCAAAAAGATGCGCTGTTCAGTCGATATGGTACAAGTATGGACTAATAAAGAAATTATTTATATTATACGTCTGCCCTCATCTTAACAGAAAATCTCTCCTTTAAAAACATGCTAGTTAGAGCGGGCCAATACATGAAAATTGTACAAATTAAAAACTCTGTACGCATAAATATAGCCTCATCTGGAAACATATTTTTGCAGAGAACCTTGCAGTTAACCTTAGTTGCTGCAAAAACCAATAATTTCCAACCTCATGTTACTATACAAAAAATGCTTCTTTATATGTATTTTACTTTCCCTTAAAGTTTGGTTCATGAATCCAGGGACATAGTTTTTCTTTTTATATCATATTTTTGTATGGCATTATTTTGAAAATGTATTATAAAGTGTGAACTTAATAAAGGGAGTTCGTGATATCTACAAATATATGTACATTGTAAATAAAACAAAGTTTTGGTTGGAGGGATAAAAATTCTTAATTTTTAGAACTTGAATCCACAAAGTTAAAATAAAACACAGGATTATGAATTATGTGTTTAACCATGTTAGTAGTTCATTTATTAGAGAGATTCTTAAGCATTATTTTTAAGAGTTTAGATAGTGCAAAATATGATTAGAGGTTTTTTGTATATTGAAAAGTTATTAAGATTTTTTAAAAAAATATAATGATTGATAACTAGACAACAAAATTATTACAATAAATAATGCAAATAAATCAAAATAAAATGTGTCATTATTAAATTCATTTGGCATATTTTGTTTATAAAAGCTATATTAATCATTAATTTATATTCATTGTATTAAAGAAACAAGTAATAAGCATGTTCATGCATGATAAAATGAAATTTGTTGAATTTATTTTCTGGTATTTTCTTGTCTAACTATGAAAAATGTAAGTTAGAAATTTTTTTATTTTCTGTCAAATGTAATATTTCTAGAAAAAGCTTTGCTTACATCTCTTTTACAGTTAATGCATATGCAATTCAGTTGAAATTCTATAGATAAATATATATTTTTTATTGAAGCAAATTTTAAAACTACATATGTTTTATGCAGTGCTGTTATTTTGAATGTTTCACTGTTAAAGTTTATGTGATGTTCATAAGTTCCTTATTCTTTAATCTAAATGAAAGTTTTTACTTATGTGCTGAAATTATTTTAACAGACATAAGGATGTATCTCTAAAATATATACTAATGCAATATATTTTTTTTCTGTATATTCTTATATTTTCTATTTTAGATAGCAGCATTTGTTTAAGAAATCCATTAATACAACATGCTTTGTTTCTGTAGACTGATAATTTTTTGAAAATTTAAAATCCATAAGTTCATTTTTAACTTGTTATTCAATAAGTTATATTTAAGTTTATCAAAAATATTGCTATTAAGTAAGATATTTAGTTTCTAATACACAAAAACTTATAGAAAGTTTTTTATATAGAGTTTCTAATAGCAAAATGAAAAAAAAAATTAAAATTTCTTTTCTTAAAAAAAATAGTTTGACTGTAAAATTTTCCTTGCCAATTGGTAGGGTACACACATTAAGTTTTTGCAAATTTATAATTTTAATTGACATGTAAATATTTATCTATGACCCTAAACTTGGAACCAAAAATATTATTTCTTCAACTGTTTTGCGGGAGATCTACACCATTTAGATTTTATCTTAAAAAATGCCATTATATCAAATTACAATATGATTCAAATTCAGACTTGCTTAATCTCTCTATTATTTGTTCTTAAATTAAGCTTCTCTACTGCCTGTCTTCTTTTGCTATGTCATCAGTGCATTTAATTAAAAAATAAAGTAGTGGTGATAATGGTGGCCAAAATTATATTTTAATGTATCACTAATCTGAATTAATTTTCTTAAAATTATACGTTGAAGTAGTGTATCACACAAGCTGTGGTATATATAGCCATATTTTTTTATTTTTTATCAATTACGTTTATTCGTTTATAATGGACAGGGAACTAACAATGTTTTGAATAAATATGACGCTTCTAATTTGTTAGCATGGTTTTTCAAAGATCCCTAGTACATAAATGTTTAAAAACCTCATAAAAATTATTATATGTATTAGAATTTTCTGATTGAACCCCTATTATTGCTTTAAAAATGAATTTTTAAATGGTTCCGAGTTCTGATATTTATCTTAATGTATCCTTAATTGTAACTTCATTTTTTAGAAATATGTTATTTTAATACCTTCGTTTAATTATGAACTTTTTATTATTATCTTTCAGGCAAAGAAACCATTTCCAAAGGAAAAAACTCTTTTACGTAGGAAATCGGAACTTCCTCACGACACCTTAACTTTGAAGGCTCTGAGTGATCACAAGCGGGTTGATGAATATTTAACACCAGCTCCCTCTGAAAGTATTTGAAAATAGCAATAATGTAGGGTGTGCTAGCCATCTATTATTAAAAAAAAAAAAAAAAAATTAAGGTGCTCAATGCTTATTTACATTCCTGTTGAGCCAATAAAATGGACTGAACTCTTTCCTCCTGATTGGTTGGTATTTGAAACAATCACTTCAGTTTTTTTATATGGAAGACAAACACTTTTCTAGCACTTCATCTCAAATGGTCTTGCTTATAAAGAACACTTTCTTAAAAAAAAATAATAATAATTAAATTTTTTAATAGTTTTCTTAAATTTTAGCAGTATGTAAATTTTGATGTAGTGTTAATGCTTGTGTTTGAAAAGATCTGTGTAGTTCTGAGCATAAAAATTACTTGGTTTCCAGTACATTTATTATCAATATATTATTTGCTGATGATTGCTTTTGTTGTTTGGCATTGCAAAAATTGTGGTTTTTAGAAATGAATCCCAATCAATTGTTATGAAATGAACTAATTAATGTTATTTTGTAAATTTATGAATTGTCTTCCTTGCTATTTTATTTCTGTGTTGTATCTTCATTCTTGAGAAAGACTAAAATGGTGTGATTAGAAATTTTTTTTTTATATATAATCTTAAATTATATTTCCTTATATTAAAGTAAACTAATTTGAGATTTAGATTTATTATCCTTCATTTCTTTTTAATTCATCAGTCAAGGTCAAGGTGAGGTTACTTTTTTGATATTTTGATTTACCTTTATGCTTAATCAGATGCTTACCTCATAGAAATCACATGTGTTATAAGTTGAGAATGTGTCTAAAAATGTGCCAGTCATTTTCTTTCTTCTTTTTTTTTTTTTTAATAATACTGTTATCAGTTGACTGAATTATATTTTAATTATTCTATATGCCCCAGTGAGTGTAGCTCATGCATTCCCTATGGTCAAGTATTTCTGTGATATGAGAAATAAAAACAGTTATTACTTGATTTGTTGTTTTTAGTGAGATGCAATTGTGTCATGATTTATTAATTATAGGAATCAAAAGTTTTTTTTTTTTTTTTTTAATTGCCAAAAAAAAAAAAAAAAAAAAAAATTGTATAAACTGAAAAAGACTAATTTGATTTTTTTTTTTTTTTGCCCCTTTCTTTCCCATTGTGTTCTTGATAAGCTTGTCCCTTTCCCCTTTTTTATAATGAATTTATTGGTTGTTGCTGTTAAAGACTGAGCATACTTAACTTTTTCTTGTCTTTTTATTTGGTGGAAACCTACTTCATGCTCTGTTTGATTTATAAAAACTTTGTACCCAGAAACATGTATATCTTGTCGTATTTTTTTATGTGCCATTTTTTAATTCTGTACCCAAAAAAAAATTTGGTGCACTGTTTCAGTCCCAACTCTTACAAAGGGAAAAAGTTTTTCCCCCTCTCAAAAAAAAAAAAAAGGTGGAAAAAAATAAAATTGTTACTGCTCATGGTGATTTGCATAATTGAGTACACTTTTATGAAAGTAATTCAGAGATTTAAAAAAAAAATGCTATGGTTGTATGTTAATTTTAATAACAAAAAGAAAACTATGCTGAGTACTTTAGATATTTTTCAACCTGTGGTAGGAGCTTATCTATTCTGTGCATCTCTGAATCTTTATTTGTAAATATTGCAAAATATTTTAATGCACCTTGCGTTGTCTGCGAGTCTTGTTTAATAAACAATGTATGCAGCAATCAGGGTAGTTAGTCTGAAAAGTTGATTTTATATTTTGAAATGAAATTTGTTTAATTTAAGTTAAAATAATTTTTTTATCACATTTAATTAACCTTAAATTTTAGTAGAGCATGAATATTTTGTTGTATTTCATATATAATCTTATATCAAATTATTCTAGTTTATATTTGAAATTTTTTTTTTTAATGTAGTCCTATGCTGAGTAATGTAAATATTTGGTAATCCATTCTTCTGAAGAGCTTTTCTTCTAACATCATGAAATGTGTTAGTACTCTTTTTAAAAAGTGTTGCTTTTGTTGAGTGCATTACACTTTTACGTATGAAAAGTGGTTTATTCCAAATCATATTTTTGTAATTTACATTTTATAGTTTATGAATCAATTCCCTTCATTTAAAAGCGCCATTATTATTTTAAACAATAGTGTATTCTATTTCTATCATAAAAAAGTTAGTAATTTTTGTAATAAATTTTTGAATAAGTTTACCTAAATAAAAAAAGGCATGCATTAAAAAAGTATAAAAATATTCTTGAAAAAACTGACTTATCATTTTCTTACTGTAAAAGTACATCACATTAATTATTACTTACAAAAATATTTAGCACCAAGTCTGTTGTAAATTGAATTTTGGATTGAAGCTAATTTTTTGAGAAAGGTTTAGAATATTCTATTTATTTTATATAAAATGTATTTTAAAATAAACATGTTTAAAATTCTTACGTATTGCATTCAATTTTAAAAGCCATGTGCAAGAAACTTAATTGCAATGTAATTTAAGAATCTTTAATTTATGCATTTTGTTTTTTAATGTATTTAAGCATGTAGTAGTTAGTTTGGTTTCTGGTATTAAAGGATTCGCTCTAAACAATTTTTGTTGTAAGCAGGTTTTTGCTTTGTACTAGTTAATAATCTTTAGGGATTCACTTTGCAAGCATTGCCATGATGTGTTTTAAACAACTAGTTGTTAAAATAACTGACATCAGTGTCTTTTTTAATTGGGAACAGGTTTTTTAAAATAGTCTGATAAATTAAGAAGTATCTTCTCATTCTGTCATTTTTTCACCAATCTTTTTTCTCTTGCATATTTCATCATGATATTCGTCAAGAATGCATTAGTAAGAACAATAACTAATTGAAATACACAAGATAATTTTACTTTAATTTTTCCAACAAGCATTTCATACTCAGCTATATGTGTTTGTATGTATGTATATACATATATATCTTTAAATGTATATGGATACATCCATGATAAACATGGAGGACCACATTTATTTCATACAGGAAATACTAAGTATTCTGCAGTCAAATCTCTCACTGCTAGCATATGTGTGCTCTATTGTATAATATAGTGCTTATTTGAAGATTGTGGTTTGAGTTTTGCACTGTATAAAATTGTGTACTCTTGAAACTACATAATATAAAATTCTGAAAGTTAAGCTGACGTCCATTCCTTTGATTAATAACGTTTTTAAAGAATTTTCTGTTTTTGTATTTCTTAAAAATAGTTAAGGTTTGTTAATTTATTCCTTATCCAAGTTTGGCATTTTATCTTATTTGATATGTATTTCTTTATTCTTTATCATTTTAATGTTTGACTCCTGCATGTTTTTAGGAATATATATATATATATATACATTAAACTGTACATAATGTAACATTTAAAATCAGTTAAACTGTCTTAATAAAGCTTTTGATTTGTCAGTTATTGAAGTTAAATTCTTACTGAAATAATGTGTATATTTTTATTTTTATTATCATTAATTGCTAAGAGCTTGAAAATGAAAATATTTTATCTCTTTAAATAAGTTTCTAAAACTCTTCAATCAAGGGCATATATAAACAAAATTGAGAACATATTCTGATCATGCTAAATATTTTGTCTGTTGCTGAAGTGCATGTAAGCGTAACTTGTTTTTTTTTTCTAGGTATATGTACCTGATTCTTACTTGTGATTCCAGTACTTTTTTTTTTTTTTAATAATAACACAGTCATGCATGGTATTTATAATTATTGAGTTTCTTTTCAAATAATGCTATAAGTTACATATATATGTGTATGTGTGTGTACTTCTCTATTTATGTTCTAATTATATGTATATCAATATTATGAAAAATTGTAGGAAAAAATATTAATCCAGTTTTAACTCAATTTTAAGTTGCTGAGGTTTTTAGCTATTAGTAAATTTGTAGGTTTGTGTTCATCTGTATTGAATATTCATGTGTGCATATTTGTCTATAGACTTGTCTAAGGAGTGCTATCAAAAGTAATTCTTGTGACCAGTTTGCTGCAAGATAGACTTAGTCCTTCTTTAGCTTTAAAACCATTTTGAATAGAACTGAAGACCTGAGAGCACTATTCAAAGTTAAATCTATAAAGGGAAAAAAAAAACTCTCTGTTAGGATATTTATGTGAATGATTGTACACTGAAAGAAAAGAAAAATTGTTCTTGATGTTGAAGTTGGCTGGTTGAACTGTTGCATATTTTTTTAATTGCTGAGTATAAGTCATGCAAAATATTGCAATATAATAAATTCATTGATTGTAAAAGAAAAGTCTTTATTGAAAAAAACATACATATTGTGAATTACATTTTCTTAAATTTATAATTATACATCACAAATACTTACCTTACCATTCAGGGTTTCATCTGATTTTTGTTTAACATTCAACAAAATAAAAATTTACTAATAAAGCTTTAAAAATAAGAGGTTTTTCTTTCTCAATCAATAAAATTTACATATTAAACATATATATTACAGCAAATGGTGCAATTTCATTACATTGCTATTTGTTGTGTGGAAGAAAAAAAAAATTGTCAATATATGTATATGTAATTAACTATCAGTATACTCTTTCTTTGGTTGAGGAATAATATTTAAGTAAAAATAACTTGTTCCAAGACATATTTTATTTTCAAAATAAAATCCTTTATTTATCTAATACATTAAAAATGGTTGCAATTTGTTTTCTAGAATGTAGTAGATTTTTAACATAAAGATTAAAATGGAGTTTGAATGCAGAAAAAAGGATTTTGATGTAAATACAATATCTTTTAAAGTATGTCTGTTTCACTGTCATTTTTTTCCGAATCTTTTAAACTATTAAAAAAGTAAAATCATTGAGCTTTTTTAGAATAATTCATTTTGCTTATTTTTTGTTTGTTTATTTTGAATTGCAAGGAGTTGTTTTATAGAATTTAGAAAGAAAAAAAAATGTCTTTTGGATGTTGTTTTTAGGTCCAGTCTTTAATGAAAATTCTGAAGCCATGTTAAAGATACCCAATATTTCCAAAGATGCCTGTTATGAGTAAATTTTCATTCTCAAGTAAAAATTATAGTGAGGTATCTTTTTCCAAATCGAACAAAACATAATTTATGCTTATTAAATTGTTTTACAAATCTAAGTTTTTGGTTGAATTTTATGTTAAACTTCATTAGAATCCCCATTATAAAATTTTTAGAGCTTAAATCAAAAATATATTTTCAAATTATATCAAGTATGCACGTAAGAAATTTTTGGTGAGACTGTCACTGTTTGGTGTTGTATAATGTTGATTTTCGGAATGTTACAGTTTTTTAACTTAAAAATTTTGTTCAAATTTGGTAAGACTTTTTTTCTCTCCCTCCTTTTGATCATATTCATTTTCAGAAGTAATGAAATATTTCCACATTTCAGACAAAACTTGAATTGGCACCTTCTTTTCTTTCGATATTTTTTTATTCCTGTTTTATTTATTTGTTGATCATGTAATATATACATTAAAAAAAATTGCTGTACATCGATAAAATAAAAAATATATAAATAAGCCCTTGACTTAATGCAGTTAACAGCCCAATAAAAAATATGTTGGGTTGTTAACTGCAGTAAGTCAAGCAATATATACAATTAGGAGTAAGAAATTTTGTGTTTAGGTAAGGAGTAGTCACAAATTTCATTGGAATTTATGCTATGAGTAGATCATGGACTTGATCTTCCCTTCTAAATCTTGGTCTTCATCAGGGTCTAGATCCACTGGGATTTTCCTTAAGTAGTCTTCTTATTTTTCTGTTTGGTTCCATTATCACTACATGACCTAGCCATTGGATTCTCCTTATTTCTGTGACAATATCTAATTCCTTATAATAATCACAGATATCTTCATTTATTATTCCTTACATAACTTAAAAAAATTGCATAAACTAATATTTTCTGCTGGATGCATACTTCTATATCTTTTTCAGTCATATATATATAAATCATTTATTATCAAAAACCATGCTTTTCTTTATCTTTAAATATTATATTTATTGTTGCGGAATATTAAAAAAAAATTATGCATGTTTTTCTAGAGTATTATTTATGATTGTAGTAATCAGAACAAAACATTCAATTGCTCCGAAAATTTTATTAGGAATCTGAACAATTCTAGATAGATCAGTTTTAAAATCTTCGTCTTTTTAAAAGTGATGGGATTAGGATGCTTTAGGTAGTAGAATCAATTAGAGTAGACTTCCTTTTCCCATTGGGGGGCTTTAAAAAAAATTAGTTCATCCGTCCATGCTCTGAAGTTGTACACATCTGGATATGATTCTTCTGATGACTTATTATTTCAGGAAGTCAAATGTTAGTGAGCTTCATAAACTGACTTTCTGGTATTGAAATGATTTTTTTGGAAAAGTCCTTTGACTTAATAGTTTACTATGTATGCCTTTGTCCTGTATAATTAAGATTTCATAAGATATTCAATGAACATGCAGAAAAGGATCTATGCTTTGTTCACTAAAATGACTGAATCGAATGGGATTAATGACTTTCACATTCATCATGTGATTGCGCCCTAACTGTTGCAAGACAGAAGCAGACTGGCAATGAATATTTCCATTCAGGACTGAAAGCCACTGTACTTCCACATCTGAATTATTAAAAAATCATACACATGTGAACTATAAAAAATGTTTGCTGTCATTAATAAATTCCTAAATTGGGCAGAAATTTTTAAAAATAGGACAATTAAAAAATATCATCTTTGGGAAAAAAATTACAAAAAGCAGAAAATCCATTGCTTTTGTTATTAAAGAAAATATCAAATAAAAGTGCTCAATAATTAATTGAGAAGGAAAGAGGAAAAAGATCCAGCGTTAGGAAAATTGGCAGCATATGTAATTTATCCCCATTATCTCCCTAATAATATTGAATCATCCAAATATTTTAAAACTAATAAATATAATACTGAATGTCGGTCTAAATTCTAAAGATTTTATTTTCGAAAGTTGATGTTAATTTTAATAGGACGCATTGTAGCACAGTAAAAGTATACTAAAGATTCATACATGCTCTGTCCTGGTCATCGCAGGAATCGGATGCCTGAAGATTAAATGACAACAAAGAACTTCACATGCTGTCGTACTCCTTTGTAGAAAGAACTTATTTGGAGCTCAAGACATCACGCAACATCTTTAGAAAATTTTTGTGAGTTTTAAAAGTGTATTTTAAATGCTTTATATGGTTGTTTATAGATTTAAAACTTTATATATATATATTAATAAGCATTTATTTTAAAACTTAATATTAATTTTTTAAAAGAAAGTTTGTCACTGAATATCAAATTATTTGGTGCAACCTGTTCAATTATTTCCAACCTAACCAGTATTGTTCTATGATTTACTTGCTACTGGACCTTATATAGGTGGAGCATGTATTCATAAACGTTATGCAAATTTTAAAAATTTATTTCAAAATGTGTCAATATTAGTTCTCCGCACCGACCAGGGAGCATTAAAAACATTAACAGGTGCTTATTTTGGCTTTCCGAGGTTTATAATAGAAGTGGGTGCCCAAGTAGCACAATCATACAGAACAGATCTCGGAATGGAAATTATAAGCTAAACTTTATGCTTGATTACTAGCTTGCATTTGACATAGTTGCTTTTGCAAATGTATTTTGAAGGGCGGGGGTAAAAGATACTTCCATATCTGAAGTTAAATCCAGGTGTTTATATGCAGATTCTCGAGGACAAATAATGGTAAATGGTTTAATATAGATATTGATTTGAGTTGGATATTGGTTTATTTATAAAATCTTATTTCATTGTCATTGTTTTGTTTACTTTTTGCAAGCCTTATCTGTAGAACACTAGGATTTCTGTAAACTTAAAAATGAAAAAAAAAAAAAAAAAAAATTATATGCAATTGTTTGCAGATCATTATATGCGATATTATAAAAACTATTGTATTTGTGTTGATGCATTTAAACAGAACAGGTTTCGTTTTTGGGTTTCAAATTGAATCCTAAACTGTAGAAAATGAATTCTGCATTTTCCTGGGAAGCTAGACTGCTTCTTGAGCAGGTTTGAGTAGGAAGGGATTAATAAAGTTTTCTGATAGAAGACCTCTTAAATGTCCTGAAATTATTGAGGGAAAAAACCATTCCTGAAATGTCCTACAATTCAATAACGCCCTGAAAGTAGAGTGTTATGCTTTTAATATTGATTCTGATTCAAACAAAATTTCTCGGATCGGATCCCAGGCTGAGACAAACGCCAATGAGCTAATCAGGAGGGCTTCTTCCCAATTATTGGTTAAAGGAATGATGTCACCCGAGCGTTCAGTAATAAGAGCGATTGGCGTATCAGGGTAGAGTGTGCTGTGGAATAACCCTACAATCCAAGAAAAGTACGTTATAGTTTGGGTTGCGTTCTCTGAAAAATGAAAGAACAGACGTTGTTTTGTTTGGAAGAGTGGAAATGAAGATTATAACGTGCAATCAACTTCTATGGAAATTCCTAGCGTTTCTTACCTCCACTTTATGGATTGTTTCTTTGTCTTGGCACCATGTTAAACTACCTTTGACAGTTCAATTGTAAGCAGGAGTTTCACCTCTGAATTGTGGAACTCGTGATTCTCTTTGGCATATCTCACCATTTTGTGTAAATGCCGAGACAATTGAAATTTTCTAAACAGTAAACCTATTGCCTACTGTACAACAAACAATTCCTTGCCGCAAATATGGGATATGCTCAATTTATGTCTCATGTAAAATGCATCAAAGATCTTTTGAAAAGTTCCCGCTGTCAGTGTGTGCGTGCGCGCTGATTCAAGTAATCCTAATGTACGTAAACTGTCCAAAAGTTGTACAGGGTAGACAGCAACAACTCTGAATGAAAAGATGTTTAGAGCAGACGCTTGCATCTTACTAACGGCAATCAAGTGTAACTATTCTTTATTATCTGTTGGGCAGCTCAGCAATGTATTACTTACAGCCTTTAATGACTCGGACGTAGTTAACCATATAAAGTTGTCGGAGTCAAAAAACTAGGTACGTGATTAAATTTGGATTATGCCCTACTTTCCTAAATATTTAAGGAGTATTTTCCAAGCAAATCATTGTATCCATATACTTCGATGAAACTTGCACTAAGCAAGCAAATGCACAGATAGGATGTTGGTCAGAATAGTGTTGACTTGTGGTTCTTTTCTCCTCGGCCATGCAATTGCAAATATCATTTTATAGGTCTCCTTAGTTTTATCTCTAACAATAATTTACAATTGTATCACCTTCTCCGGTGCTTCATGGACGGACCTTGGTCAATTTATCCTTCTAAAAGAAGCTGAATTTGCCTTAAAATTCTGAAGGCCAAGATAGTCTTGTAAACATTGAAATTTGCAGCTTACATAATGCCTTTAAGAAAGGTATTACTGTATTGAACTGTGATACACAGTCCAGTCACATTAATGTGACCACCACTTACTTTCGACGTCAACGTGAAATAAACAATCACAAAGGGCAGGTGGCAGCACATTGCAGTGGAGTGTATATAAAGAATTCCACACTCCACTTAAAGCCAGAATATACAAGAGTGTATATTCTGGCTTTTGACAGGTGGTCACATTTTGACTGGACTGTGTATTTAAACTTTTGTTCTTTCCATTTTTTTTCAGTGATTTAAACTTTCACCTGCAAGAAGGGAAAGTTGTGGCGGAATTACATATATGTTTGTGTTATTGAGAACAGATGGCTGACTCTGGGTCCGGCATTTGAAAGAATACTAAAACAAATGGATGCATATCTACATTGTTACAATTATATGATTAAAAGTTATCATACTATTAACATTTTTAACCTTCCTTTATTATTGGTGACTTGATGGAGTGCCTTGGTCGCGCAGCGACCACACCTCCACTTGGCGAATGGTGAACAGTGACTGGTGGTCGAGCCCTTTGCCAATTGTAAGAAAAATTAAATAAATCAGAGAAGGAATAATTTCTAACATCAGAGAACAAAAACATTACAATTAAGACAGAAAGTCAAAGTTACAAAAGAAGAGTAAAAATACAAAAAAAAAAAAGAAAAAATCATCCCTAAGCAAAAATATTAAAAGAAATTAAAGGAATAAGCACTGATGATAAATCCAATAACAAAATGCAATAAAAAGAAAAACATTAACGAGGATACAGCGAAACCGAAATCGAAAAATCTCCAGAAAGGAGGAAATTATTTGTTAATGTTAAGAGTATAGCGAGGTCTTTTGCGATTTCTGGGTAGAGTGACGTCATAGTCGTATATTTTTAAATCATTTAGTACAGTGTTAGTGGATCGGGAAACGGAGTCATAAAAGTTTTTTGCAAGTTTCTCGACGAATGCGCGGAAACTAGGAATATCAAGAGAATGCCGAATATCATTATTTCTGAAATACCAAGGTGCATCAGAGATCATACGAATAATTTTATTTTCGAGCACGAGAAAGTTGCTATTGGCTGTAGAACCCCAAACTGGACTCGCATATGCAATGACAGGTCTAAGATAAGAAAGGTAGATTAATTTCTTTAGTTCAATTGTTAGTGAGGAATTTCTACAAATTACGGGGAAGAGTTTTCTCAATTGATTATTGAATTTAGTGCGTAGATAATTAATATGCGATTTATATGTTAGTTTGCTGTCAAGTATTACGCCAAGGTATTTAGTTTCTTTGGACCAGGAAATATTAGCATTATAAATAGTTATGTTAGGGGGAATTAGTTTATTTTTCCTGGTGAATAGCATTGCTTCAGTTTTCGCGACATTAAGTTTTATTTTCCAGTTAATGAGCCAATTTTCAAGCGTGTGTATGTAGTTTTGTAAGTTTTTCCTGATTATGTTTATGTTTCGCCCCTGTGTGATAATAGCAGTATCGTCCGCTTAGAGTGTTAATTTAATTTTGTGATGTTGTGGGATGTCGTTGGTGTATATGTTAAACAAAAATGGTCCCAAGATCGAGCCCTGAGGAACACCGGCAAGGATATGACAGTTTTTAGAATCAGTGTTATCTACAGAAACAACAAAATTTCTGTTTGTAAGATAATTGTGTATGGTACGGATTAAGTAGGTAGGATATTGATATTTTATCATTTTATATATTAAACCATTGATCCAAACACGATCGAACGCCTTAGCGACATCCAGGAAAACCCTTCTGAAATATTTTCTGTGAGATTATAAAGTTGATGCGTAGTTGACAAGTTTTTGGTAAACCCGAATTGCTGCGAAATTAAAATGTTAAGTTTATCAGATTCTTCATTTAGGATGTTAACAATTACGCGTTCAATTAGTTTACTTAGGCAGGAGAGTAGAGAGATGGGTCTGTAGCTGTTAGGAGAGGTTGGGTCTTTGCCGGGTTTAAGGATTGGAAGAATACGAGCAGTCTTCCAATTCTTAGGAAAGTGATTAGTAGAAAGGATAGCATCGGTTATTTTGCAAATTTGTAGAACAATTTTAAAAGAAATATTTTTAAGCATTTTGTTAGTAATACGATCTAAGTCAGGGGTTTTACCGATTTTAAGATTAGTGATGCAGTTTATTATGGAGGAAGCTTTAGTGTTGGGAAAATCATCGTTATTATGAGGTTGGGCGAGAAAGGAAGTAATGGTGTTTTCTACTTCAGTTACAATGTTAGTGTTGTTAGTTTCATTTTCTTTAAATTGATCCTGTAAAGTTGTAGCTAAAACTTCAGCTTTATCAGTAGCTGTTGTAACAGTGGATTGTGAAGTTTGGAGAGAAGTTATTTTAGTCCTTTTTTTCCTAAAATTTTTACAGAAATTCCACATGGATCCATCTTCAACATTGACGGTTTGCAGTTTGCGATCCCAACAGTCATTTTTATATGTGGCAATTGCTCTACGTAAGATATTTTGAAGATGATTATATAGATTTTTACTATGAGGATCGCGATAAATTTGGCAGTATTTACGAGCGTTATTACGGTTAGTGATGAGTATTTTAATTGGAGGGGGTAAATAGGTACGGTTATTAGTAGTAATAGGTTTAGAAGCAGCATTATGGGCAGAAAGGATTTTATCAGTTAATTCAGAGATAGCATGTTCAATATCAGAGGGATTAGTTAATGGGATGGGAGAGTAGATGAAATTAGAATCAAGAATATCCGAGAATTTAGACCAGCAAGTGGTGACACTAGAACTAATGTTAAAATTTAGATAATTAAGCTTATAATCAATAATAACTGGGTTATTGTCAGAGGAGAGCTCATCGAGTGAGGAAATAGAATGAGTGAAGTGAAAATTGTTAATTACTACAAAATCAATGATAGATGTGGTGTTAGTTCAAATTCTAGTAGGAGTGTTAGGTGCAATGATTTCAACATTAAAGTTAGAAGCATAGTTATAAAGAGCATTGCCAGTACTATTTTTATTGTGACATCCCCATGCAGTATGATGCGCGTTAAAGTCGCCAGCCAGAATGACGCTATTGTTAAGTGAGAAAAGAGTGTTAAGATCAGTATTAAGGTTAGTAGTAGAAATGCCGTTGGGAACATAAACAGAAGATATTGTGAGAGGGGGAAGATGAGGAAAATTGAGAGACTATTGTGGATTTGATCCCGATGAGTTGAGGAGTAGGAAATAACGAGTGAGGCAAAGAATTTTTAATGAATACACCAGTGCCGCCAGAAACAGGATCTTGTGGACCATCATTGCGGTAAAAAGTGTACCCCATTAAGAATGGTGTCTGTGTGTGCTTAAGATGTGTTTCCTGAAGCAGTACTAAGTCTGGATTACAGTTATTAACAAAAGCAGTGAAGTCAAACATTTTAGTCCATAAACCACAAGAATTCCAATGGCAAATGCGGAGTCCAGAAATCAACTGGGTCATTACGGGTGGGGGTTTGAGATGCCAGGCCATTAATGAATTACATTTAACCTTCCTTTCCTATAGCCTCTATAACAGGTGGGCCGAAAAGTTCATAGGCTGACACATAGATGGCCCTACTAGTATTAAATCCATATGATTTTTAGTTAGCCCTAACCTTCAAAAGACACGTGTACAAATTTACAGCTGTTGCACTATTAGTATGTAAGTTACAGCATTTGTAGTGAAGCAACTTTTGTTAGTTTGAAAAAATGGATAAAAAGGAATTTCGTGTGTTAATAAAGCATTGCTTTTTGGCGAAAAAATATATTATTGAAGCCAAGGCTTGGCTTGATAAACATTATTCGGACATTGCACCAGGAAAATCAACCGTAGAGAAGTAGTTTGCTAAATTTAAACGAGGCGAAATGAGCACCGAGGACGATGCACGCAGTGGACGCCCCAAAGGGGCTGTTACCGACGAAAACATCAAAAAAGTCCACAAAATAATTTCTGACAACCGTAAAGTGAAGTTGATTGAGATGAGACCCTAAAGATATCAAAGGAACGTGTTGGACGTATCGTGAATGGATATTTGGATATGTGAAAGCTCTGTTCAAAGTGGGTGCCGCGCGAGCTCACAATCGACCAAAAACAACAACGAATTGATGATTCTAAGCAGTGTTTGGAACGAATTGTAATAAACCCGAATTTTTGCGTCGATATGTGACAATGGATGAAACATGGCTCCATCATTTCACTCCGGAGTCCAATCGACAGTCAGCCGAGTGGACTGCACGTGATGAACACTAAAAATGCTATAACTCACATACTAATAGTGCAACAGCTGTCAAATTTACACACGTGTCTTTTGAAGGCTAGGGCTAATTAAAAATCGTATGGATTTAATACTAGTAGCTCCATCTATGTGTCAGCCTACGAACTTTTCATCCCACCTGTTATATTGACATCTTATATCATCAAAGACGCCATATTTCCCTGAATTCTCCAGAGGGAGTTCATTTCACCTGATGTCCGACGACACCTGATTTTCTGCAATTTTCGAGAGTGGTCTCACACCTTTGTTGAAAACTTTGAATTCCGAGCAAGAAAAAACGAGATAAAAAAGAGTGTTGATACAATTGACAAAATAACAAAAAAAGGTTCAGAAATCACTCATACAAAACATTTAATTTTAAAAATGTTTGACTGTTATGTTAAAAAGAATGAACGCCGGATATCTCGCTCGACTATTCTGTAAAACCATATATTCTGAGCTAAATAAGATGTTTTATTTGTTAAAAATAAGATTTCAAAAAAGGTAAAACAATAGCTATTTCCAGAAGCCAAAATCTTCCACCGCTGTGAATAAATGGTTATGGATTTGAAGAGGTTGAACAATTTAAATATGTGAGTACAATTGTAAATAGCGATAATGATATAACTATTGAAATTAAGAATCGAATCAATATGGCTAACCGATGCTATCATGAATTACGAAACCAGCTTAAATTGGAAAAAAAGACGTTAGCTACACCAGTAGTTTTGCATGGAAGTGAATGCTGGACAATGAGTAAATCAGATAATGATGAGATTTGAACGAAAAATCTTGAGAATTTTTGGAATTGTAAAGGAAAATGAAACCTGGAATATAAGATATAGTACTGAAATACGACAAAAATTTAGAGAACCAAATATCGTAAAAGTAATGAAAGCCTCTCAAATAAGAGGGCCTGACCATGTATACAGATATGGAGATGAAAACCCAATGAAGAAACTAACATTGCAAAAAGAGGAAGGAGAGGCAGGTCAAGTACGAGGTGGCTGAACAATGTGGAAAATCATCATCCTATTTTTACGGAGTACATTGGCCGGATATGGCCTTTTCAATCCTAATCTGGTTTGATAAAACACATGGCAATAAAAGAAAAACATTGATAAAAAATTTTCCCGCTAGAATAAAAATAGAACGTAGTAAGCGTTCGAAGTAGAATAAACATGTCGTAATTGTGAAAATTGATTATCGTCTTTTATTTTGCCGTCTGGATTTTAATAACACTACGCAACCTTTACAATACCGCCACATACTTGGTGACCCGTGAATTGTTTGCAAACAGTGAATTATTTACAAAATGACTGAATCTAATGAATCGGCGAAAAAAAGATGAAGTAGCGCGGGTAAGTGTCAAAATACCTCCTTTTTGGGCAGAAAAACCAGAAATATGGTTCTTTCAAGTTGAAGCACAGTTTTCAATTTGTGGAATAACAGCCGAGGATACAAAATTCAACTACTTAGTTTCACAATTAGAACCGAAATTTGTTGAAAGTTTGTGGGACATTATAAGTGATGATAATAGAACAAAATACACCGCTGCTAAAGAACGTTTGCTGAATACTTTTAAAGAAAGCGAAAATAAGCGTCTTCAGAGACTGCTGACAGGACTTGATTTGGGAGATCTTAAACCCAGTCAACTTTTACAAAAAATGAAAAACCTGGCTACTGATGGAATAACTGATAAGGTACTAACAACATTATTTCTACAAAAAATGCCTGATTCTGTGCGGAATATTTTACTAGTTAGTGATGAAGGAATTGAAAACTGGCATTAATGGCGGATCGTATTCTTGAAATGCAACCAAAACAAGAACTTTACCGCGTAAGCAATAATGTTTCATCAGGATCAGATGCCATGACTGAGTTACAACAACAAATTACATCTTTGGAAAATAAACTTGAAAAACTGAGTGTCACAAGGAACTCTCGTTCCCAAACAACAAATAGCGGTCGATACTCTTCTTCTCATCGAAGTAAGTCTCGCAATCGCTCTTATAATCCTTCTGGCAAATACTGTTATTACCATTTTCGTTTTCGAGAAAAATGTTTTCCTGATAAATGCAAAGCTCCATGTGCATGGAAAAATAATCCTTCGGAAAACCAGAATCAGCAACAGAATTAACGGCAGACTCTGCTGCTGAAAATACAAAACATTGCCGTCAATACCGTCTATTTGTCAACGACAAAAAAACGGGTTTACGCTTTTGGTTGATAGTGGAGCGGACGTAAGTCTTATTCCTTCTACTTCTAAACACAAATTTATTAGTGACTATAAATTATATGCTGCAAATAATACTGCAATCGATACTTTTGGTACAGAAATTTTAAATCTTGATCTAGGTTTACGCCGAGAATTTCAATTCCCATTTATTGTGGCCAAAATTAGTAAACCTATACTAGGTGCAGATTTTTTAAATAAGTTCAATTTATTAATTGATATAAAGCATAAAAGATTAATTGATGGTGTAACTAACCTTGCAGTTTATGGTAACATTGCACCCATCTCTATTAATGAAAGTGTAAATACAACGAGCAGCTTATGTAAATATTCTGATTTATTTTCTATGTATCCCAATATAACAAAACCAAATTTTCTTGTTTCAAATGTTAAACATAATGTAAAACATCATATTGTAACTAAAGGACAACCTATAAATTGTAAAGCAAGACAATTAGATCCAAAACGGTTGGAAATAGCTAAAAGAGAATTTAAATATATGCTAGACAATAACATCATTAGTCCATCTAGCTCAGAATGGGCAAGTCCATTACATATAGTAACAAAGAAAGATGGTTCTTTTCGTCCATGTGGTGATTATAGAAGATTGAATGATTTAACTATACCTGATCGATATAACATACCTCGAATCCAGGATTTTCAACATATTTTAACTAATAAAACTATATTTTCTAAAATTGACATTACTAAAGCATATTATCACATTCCTGTAGCAGATGAAGATAAGGCAAAAACTGCCATCATCACACCTTTTGGACTTTATCAATTCAATGTGATGAGTTTTGGTCTCAAAAATGCCCCTGCAACATTTCAAAGGTTTATAAATGAAGTTCTTTATGGTCTAGACTTTGTGTTTCCATACTTAGATGATGTGTTGATCGCCTCTTCTTGCGAGGAAGAACATCGTTCACATCTTAAAATAGTTTTCCAGCGTTTAGATAAATATGGTCTACGGATTAATATTAGCAAATCAGTTTTGGGAGTACCTGTAATAGATTTTTTAGGCTATCAAATATCTGCGGAAGGTTCACAACCTCAACCTCAAAAGATCAAAGCTATCATAGAATATCCATTGCCAGAAACTATGCACGAATTACGTTCCTTCTTAGGAATGATCAATTTTTATCGTAATTATATAAATAATGCCGCAAAAACTCAAGCCCCTCTACATGAACTTTTGAAAGGATCTACAAAAAAAGATCGACGCAAAATACCATGGACCGATGAAACTAGACAAAGTTTTGAAAAATGCAAACAAGATGTTGCTCAAATAGCGTTAATGGCATATCCCAACTCGGATTACCCTCTGGCACTTCTCACAGATGCATCTGATTGGGCTATTGGATCAGTTATTCAACAAAAAGAACCAAATGGATGGAAGCCAATTGCATTTTTTCTAAAAAACTTAATGATGCTCAGAAAAATTACAGCGTTTATGACCGTGAACTTTTGGGTATATATTTATCCATTAAACATTTTAAGCATTTACTTGAAGGTCGAGATTTTGATATTTATACTGATCATAAACCGTTAATATTTGCTTTTAAGCAAAACAATGATAAAGCCTCCCCCAGACAACTAAGACATCTACAATATATCTCACAATTCTCTACTAACCTATACCATATCAGTGGTCGAAACAATGTAGTAGCAGACAGACTGTCTAGAATTGAGGACATCGATTCACCTATTGTCGATTATGACTTGATAGCTGATGCACAAATTAATGATGATGAACTGCAACAATTGAAATTACATTCCAAATCATTACATTTTAAAGAACACCAATTGCCATCAGGAAAGCTCTTGTATTGTGATACCTCTACTTCCAGTATCAGACCATTCATACCAAAAAATTTTCGAATGACAATATTTAATACAATTCACAGTTTAGCTCATTCTGGAATTCGAACTACTGTAAAAGAAATAACTAAAAGATTCATTTGGCCAAATATGAAAAAAGATGTTAAACAGTGGACTCAAACTTGCATCAACTGTCAGAAAAATAAAATAACTAAACATACAAAATCAGAATATTCACAATTTCAAGCACCAGATGAGAGATTTAGTGTCGTTCATATAGATTTAATTGGACCTTATTCACCTTCTAATGGATACACATACTGCTTGACGTGTATTGATCGGTTTACCTCTTGGATGGAAGTGGTACCGTTATCAAATATCACTGCAGAAAGTATAGCAAAAGCTTTTTATGAGCATTGGATTACCCGATTTGGTGTACCTACTTGTGTTATTACTGACAGAGGCACTCAATTTATTTCAGAACTATTTCGAAGTTTAGCTGCGCTATGTGGTGTTAAAGTAAACCATACGTCTTCTTACCATCCTCAGAGTAATGGAAAAGTTGAACGTCTTCACCGTACCTTGAAAACAGCTATTAGATGTCATAACAACGTTCGTTGGACGGACACATTACCAACGGTTCTTATGGGTTTGCGAGCTGCTCTACATGAGGACTCTAAGTATACAATAGCTGAAATGGTTTATGGAAAAACTATTAAACTACCAGGCGAATTCTTTGAAGAATCCAGATTGCCAATATCTGATGATAATTTCGTAAGTAATCTCCGAAAACAGATGGCTGACTTAAAACCATACCAATCCAAAAACAAATGTAAACAAAAGATCTTCATTCCAAAAGATTTGTACACATGCTCACATGTATTTCTGCGAATTGACAGAGTTAAAAAACCATTAGAACCCCCATATGAAGGACCCTATTTGGTATTGCAAAGATCCCCGAAAAACTTTCTTCTATCAATTAAAAATAAACAAGTTAATATTTCAGTGGATAGATTAAAACCGGCATATGTGTTACAACCTAATGAACTTCTGAATCCAACATCATCAAATGATCATACATCTGTGCCGAGTGAACAAACATTTATACCAAGTCAGCAAGTTGCACAACCAAATACAACAACACGTTGTGGAAGACAAGTAAAACTTCCTGTTCGTTTCAATGACATTATTGACTTTTCTTCAAACTTATAATTCATCCATTCCATTTTAAAAATTAATTTGATTTATTGTATGTAATTGTTTATATGTAATTGTATTTGTAATTATTTTGTGCAATTTAAATTTGTATCAATGTGTATTTGTTCGCTATTATTTGTATTGATATATTAATTCGTCTACCATTTTCAAAGTAACGTAACTTTGTTACTGGTAGGGGAGTGATGTAGCGACACCTATTGATGTAAAATGGAATACAAATTGAACGACTTCTACTTTCACTGTTAAAAAGGGAATTTTCCCGCTAGAATAAAAATAGAACGTAGTAAGCGTTCGAAGTAGAATAAACATGTCGTAATTGTGAAAATGCTCCTCTGGGAGTACTTTTGCTCTCTAAGGTCTAGTGCATAAAGACACCGTGGTGACTGGTCGGCTGTTGAAGGTGGTCCTTGGCGCTTCTTGGTTCTGATTGGGCGGGAGGCGTGGCTTGGGAAACATTGGGCATCCTCTCCAAGCGGCGAGGTGCCCCATCTGGTGACAGTTTATGCAAGTAGGATTTTCGATGCGCTCTTTTATATGGCAGTCCTTAATGTAATGTTCACCCCCGCATTTGAGGCATCTTTTTTTTAGCTGCAATTTTTAGATGAGCAATGGGGAAAAGTGGCTTAGGAACGTTGGTGTTTAGAGAATGAAGGATATTAGCTTCAAAGAGGTCACGCTGGTGGAAGTTGACTGACGCAGCCTTGGCCGAGAGCTGACTGTAGAGCTTAAAAAGACCTATTTCATACCGCACTTATACAGATTATAAATCATTTCGTAAATATATTCAGCAACCGCATATTTGAAATTCAAATATTTGTATTTGAATTTTAGAGATGCCCTCAATGGCAAAGGCGACTACAAGAAATAAAATCATCTCTAAATTGTCCATTCCTAAGGCAAGAAACCTTCTATTTCCACATTGCTTTTCTATGCCAAAAGGAAATCAATGTCTTATGGTGATGAAATAATTAAACTTTTAATTTTTTTGTTTCCATAATGACTGATAATCTGTTTTTTAATATAACTATTTTACTAGTACAATAACAAACATTTAACTTCTGCAAAGCCCTAGCCATAATGACTCTGCCAATCTGATAAGCTCGCATCGCCATCTACGTCTGCAATTATTGACCTCTCAGTGGGCACCTCATCAGATATTTACCGGAATCACACTCCTGAATAACACCAATGATCTTTGCCTTCATTCTATTTTTTTCCCTCCATCGTCGAGACTACAGAGATTACTTTTGTTTTCAATTTGTTTTTATTTTTCTTGTACATTGTTGAAAGCTTTTTTTTTTTTTTTTTTTTTTTAAATACATTTTTGTAAATTTGTTACTAAGGCTTATTTTTGTATTGCTAATAATAATATAAAATTTTGATTGTTTGTCTACCTGATTTCTTTTGGGTTTATAAGCAATGTTCTTTTTCTAACCTTTTTCTTGACCATGCATGCTTTTCCGCAATTTCGAAACTGGAGTAAGAGGTTTGTCTCACGAAAAATATCTTTTCAGCTGCGTTTAGACGAGAGTATGAAAACTAGAGTTAGTCTTGCGATTCAATTATAAACCTGTTTGTCTCAATATGAACAGAATCTTCGGAGTGTGTCATCTGTCTCAGCTAGAGTCAGTTTTTCCCTCACAGAAAAAGGATTCTCGCGGAATCTATTTTCGACCAGCTGTTACTCATAACCAGAGATAATATACCTTGTTAGACAGAGACACTCGGAGAGAAATCGATTCGCTTTTCTCGTACTCTCGACTGGACGCCGTTTTTGAATCCCGATTCTGTTAGATAGGAGATACATCTCTGTTTCCGAGTATATTAATCAGAGTCTGAGTCTATTAATATTAGTCAGGTCATTGAGTCTAAAGCTGAGCAGGATTTACGTGATGGATCACTTTCTGGGTCTCTCACTTAGGAGGAAGGGTGCCTAGGAAGGTGACTACTATAGAGGTTCCTGTTGAAAAAATATGCATCATTGTAGAAATTTGCTTTTCATCGTTGAGTTCTAGAGTGAGCGATGCGATATCGAATCCAAATACATTTTCAATTTCATGTGTTTCCCCTCAAAAAATTGTGTCCGGTGAAGGCCTCAATTCGCTCTCAATGGAAAATTTTCTAGACCATTGGGGACGAACCTATGATCAGACACTGATTCACGAAGACTTTTTAAATGACCCACAAGTTGTTTTTTATATCATAAAGGAAAGAATATAAATTGAAAATATTAAAAAAAGACTATAAATATAAAATGTGGAGTTAAAAAACAAATATATATTCAAAATTAGGAAATATAATAACGGGTATTTACAATACAGATAACAAAAAGAAACTGAATTATTCTCTAACTAAATTGTCAGCAATGATGTTGTTAAGCTCTCTTTTTAAGTTCCATCATGCCTCAGAGTGGAGAGTAGGGTTGGTCTAAATATCATATGGTTAAGCTGAGCCTTATGTAATGGCCTTCCATGAATTTTAAAAAATATTATCTCTCCTCCACTACTATCACTCCTCCACTATGCAACTTGTTTTATTATTTGACTCAAATTTTGATAGTTGCACAATTCAACAGTAAAAACAAGTAATATTAAAAAAAAAAAAAAAAAAAAAAAAATTAAGTCAATTCCTACTTTTTTTTCACTATATTGCAGAAAATCCTTTATAAATAATTTTTTTAAAGTTTATCTGGTGCCATCTATTGGTAGATATATGCAACTTAAATCTAAAAAAAACTAAAATTAATTAATTAAATTTAATTATTGAATTAATATTTGAAAAAACTGTATTTAACATCCAGTGTCATCCACTACAAGTTAAAAAAATTTATTTTAATTTGAGTGGATAAATAAAAAGTATTTTATTAACGATTGAAAATTTGAACATGATATATATATATAAGGAGAGTGTGAGCTAATAGAAGGAATTGAAAAAGGGACGAATAAAACATATTTGTTGAGAAAAATTAAGCACTTTTTAGAAATTAAAAAAATTTAGCAGGAAATGTACTTGGTGGTGAATAATTTACAAATGTAAAATATTAATAAAATTTGAAATTAATTTAAATTTAATACATTTATTTGAAATAGTTATTGTAGAACTATATATGTATATATATTCGCCAACAAATTATTTATCCTATTTGTTCTTTTACAGAACAATAGATAGCAACACATTATGAAAATTATCTTTGATACAAATCTTTTCATTCGGATAATTAAAAAAAATTTCTTAACTGTTCGAATTATTAAAATGATTTTAATCGTCCATCACTAAGAAAGGATTTCCTGGTGGACACACAGAACCTTTTTGGTCTACATTGAAAAAGAAAATAATTAATTCGAATCAAAACGACAGTAACAAGAAAAAACGACTAATTAATAAAGTTACTTATTTAAATTACAAGGAGATTATTATTAGGAGAGGGAAAAAAAGGGGAAATACTTTCCTTAAAACACTGAAATTAGAGTGATTGGACAAAATAAACACACTCACTGCTTCGGAAATACCACAGAAAATATAAATCAAATATCCTTGTTGACAAGTGGTTCATTTTTTTTCCAGCCAATAATGAAAGCAGTTTAGTGTTATTTTTGAATACGAAAAATTACAATTTTTAACTCAGAGTAATTATGCAAACAAATTAAGATTTTATTTCTTAGCATACATTTTTTAGAAATATAAAAATTAATAAGTAAGAATTGAATAAAATTTATTTTGTTTGTTTAATTAGTTATTATTTACATTTTAATGAATCGAGTTTATTCTTTCACTGGTTGCTCGATAACTGAACCGAAGTGATAGCTAATATTTTTTGTTATTCATTTCCATGGTTACCGAGGAATGAACTGATAAAACGTAAACAAAAGGAAACTAATTTTAATATAATTTGTACATAGTTTTTATAAAATACATGCTTCTTGAAAAAATTATGTTGACACCATTTTTAACCAAACATGGTATAGTTTGACTGGATTTGTGCAGTTTCAATTTAAAATAAAGGCATTAAATTTCCAGTTAAAAATTTTCAAATTATGGAAGAAAATTTAACCCACAGGTTAATAATTCAATTTTTTTTACTAATTTTAATTAAACAACTTAAAAATTCCAAATAAAATTGTCATTTAATTACATTTGTTGCATTTATAAATGCTGACTATATTTAAATTACACTCAAATCTGATATTTTCATTTAATACTATGGGATATTATTAAACCATTTACTAGTAATTAATTTTTTTTATAATTAGCTCTGAAAATGAGTCTTCAAAGTGGCTACATGCACATTATGATCCTTTGGCTACTTTGTATACATTTTCTTCCTGTATGTGCCTCGCTGATCTTCATGGAGATGGAGATTACAAGCTAATTGTTGCAGATTTAGGAACTGGTACTCATAATATGAAACTAAAAGTTTATAAAGGTAATTACGGAATTCAGAAAAAGCTTTCATTTTTTAAAAAATAATTTATGTAAAATTTTACAACAGATACGATTTTAACTATTTGAAACATTAGATCGATATTCAAAATTAATTCTTTATTCCAGTTATAATAATAAACATTTTGTAAATCTGTATTATTCCATATGTGTTTATAAACCCCTTTCACTTATCATGACTTAAATCATTATACTAAAATACATAAAGATGATATTATTGTGAAAAGTACATAATTTGAAAATAAATTTTTCAATATTGGGCAAAACATATATGCTGTTTTTTATTCAATTTTTTTACTACAAATAATTCGTATACTTTTATCCTACATGGTTTCATATTAGATATTAATAATTGTATGTATTATGTGATATTAATAATTGTAATGCTTAAAACTTTTTTATGGGTTTAAATATGTTACTGTCTGCCCTGATGTCGAGTTTGCCCCTCATCATGCTTTTGATTGCCCAGTTGTCGTGCATTGTCTGGACCATCCCTCGGAAGAGGATTTATACTCCGAGTTGACAATCAGCATAGCCAATATTATTTTGAGCATCAGGATATTTGATTTTCTTGTACTTTTCAGGGGATACAACAACAACAACAACATATGCTACTATATTATAAATTTTTGCATTTTTAAAAATTTATTCAATGATTTTAGCTTAATTTTCATAAATTCGTATTAAAAATAATAAGAACAATATTTAACTTTTAATTGAATACATTTTGATTTGCATTCATCAATTTAGAATTTTGTTTGATAGAAAGTATAAAATGCATTTAAAAATTTTCAGGTTTGTATTTTCAATATATTCTGCAATAATATTGCATGAAAAAAATGTAATTTTCTTGGTTTTAATTTTATGTATGGAAATTATTTTTCTCTTTGTAGTTAGAAATAATAATATTCTCTTCTTTTTAGGCACCCATTTGTTCTCGGAACATACTATCATTGATCTTCCAACTGGTGTGGTATCTTTTCACATGGATACTTGTGATCCACGATCACCTGGTGAGATTTTAAAAATGTGCATGGGATGATAAATTTAATGTTGTTTATTTTGACCATTTGAACAGAAAAAGATATAACAAATTTAAAATTATACAGTTCACTTTACAGAATTATTTTATCAGAGCAATTGCTATAAATGTTACCATTTTTTTAAAAACACAACTGAATATATTGCATCACAATGTGTTATTATGTTTGTAGAATATGTTATCCAACTTCACCTTTGATTGTTTTGCACAATTATTCTAATGTATTTACATTGTTTTTGATCTCTTTTCTAAGGAGTTCAGAATTTTATTTGTAAAAAAAAAAAAAAAAAAAAAAAAAAAAAAAAAAATATGATTGAGTACGATGCATTGTGTTTATTGTTTTTACATTTGTAACCTTTTCTTTAATAAAAAAAGTTCTGCAGAATGAACTGTATTATTCTTGACTGCATATTTTTATTTAAATTATTAAAAAATGTTAGTAAATTAAAGCATTATTCTGTTAAAATTAAATAATTCTGTAGAATTAAATAATTCTGTTAAAGCATTATTCTATTATTATTTATTATTCTGTTAAAAGTTAAGCGTTATAGTTTTTCATTCATAATTTTATATATATATTTATTATTTTTTCTTGTTAATAAAATTTTGATGATATCATTAAACCTATTTTAAATTTTTAAAACCATTTTTTTAGGTAAATACATCATACATTAATTTATGTATACTTATAGGTAAATTAACTTATTTATTGTTCACTTATTTTTTCAGACAACATTAATTTTTTTTATGAATCTGGATAATTATTTTTGTTGAATATAATTTTTTCTGATAAATACCAGCAAAATATAAAGATGAATTTGTTTAACATTTAATTTAAAAATGTGTTTATATCTCAGCACTTTAAGTTTTATAATATTAAATAAAAATTATTTATTGTTAAAAGTAGCAAGATGTTAAAATAGAAATAATTATCTATTTAAATTAAAATTTTTAAACTGTGTAAAGGGAATGTAGAGAATAATTTTATTTTTTTTACTAAAAAATTAATATACACATGTTTTATAGTTTATGGTCTATTTTCAATGTAAGAATTTTAATATTTTTTTAATCACTAGAGAATCAAACAATTTTTTTTATTTTAAACTCAGAAATCAGTATTAATTTTTCTCTATTAATATTATGATCTGATGTTTTTATGTACTTAAATAAAATAATGAATATAGAAACATATATTTTAGGAAATTATATAGTTATTGAAAATATGTATAGTTACAACTATATAATGTTTTTTTAAATAATTTTAATCAATAAAATTGTTTTTAGCTATAGCTGTAGCTTCCGGGGCTCATATCTATATTTATAAAAATATGCGGCCCTTTTATAAATTCACATTGCCAGCTCCTGCAGTTTGTCCTTCAGAAATGGAAGCATGGGCTCAAGCAAAGAATGCAAGTTTGATTTTTTTTTATTTATTCAATATAATACTTGTAAAATAAGTTTTCATTATACATACATATATATATATACATATTTTTTGTGTGATGTGCATTAACAAATTAACACTCATTCAGCATTATATACTGACAGATGCATGGTATCCATATAACATGCATCTATTATACATGTTGCTACTTGTGCCATTAATTGCATTCCTTGTACTACTGATGTATGTGTACATATATTTTATAATATCGCATTTCATCATTGCGGCTAACACATACTTCACATAACATTTGACATGAACATTTGCACTTTCTTCTAAACCCTGCTTTACTCTATTTTTTCTGTAGGACTAATAATTTTGTAAGGATTATATTTTAAAAACTATTTCATGTCATAATTAAAAAAGGAAATATGATATTTTTAAAACAGTTATGAGAGTAAAAAAGAGAGAGAGAGAGAGAGAAAAGAAACAACACAAATATTAATAATTAATAATAGTTCAAATGAAATCTTTAAAAAAATGATAAAAACAGAGGTATTTTATGTGAAAAATAAAGATTAATATTTTTACTAAGAAAAAGAAAATAAAAATAATATTTTTTATTAAATATTTAGTGCATATATGGAAAGGTATTATTTTTCCATGCATTATTTGTGTTAATTTAGTTTTTCAATTATACAAGGTTTAAACAAATATTATTATTATTGGTATAGATTTAAAAATTTTTTTGTTTCATCTCTTTTAGGAGGAAATAGATATAAATACTCTAAGAGAATTTTTAGAAAATATTAGGTATGTTCTTTTATATTACCTTATTAGGTTTATGCAATTAAATTCTATTTATAAATTTATTATTTATTTATTTATTTGCCTAAATATTATTATCTATCAAACTATCTTTCAGAGCTGAAGTTGGAGAATCATCCTTAACTGCTAGATCTCAAAGGTGTGGCTTTTTTGAAGTTAATTTTTTTTCTTCCATTTGTTTTATGTATTTTTTTTTAAACTGTTTTATTTTTTGTCTTGCATAAATTTAAAAAGTATTGAACCTCATACTGCATGCATCCACTACATTTACTCTATCACAGATACTTTATTTAAAAATTTCAGCTTTTTGCAAGCTATTAAATTGTTATTTTATTAAAATACCTGGTAATTTCAAGATAATTTAAAAAAAAAAAGTATATGTCATTTTTTTTTTAATTCTGATTTTCTTTAGCATTTTAATTTACTGAATTCATGGATTATAATGTGTATTTTTTGTAAAAATTACAGTGCAATAATGTACAATATATATGCATTATTAATGTTACATTGTACATTACCATGTTTACATTAATTTTCAAAAAAAAATGTTAAAAAATATATTAAAAAAATAACTTCTTAGATATACTTAGAGCAGAAAGAGAAACATTTTATAAAATGCCCCAAAAAGTCAATCAATAATTTATATATTCTTAGTGTTTTTATAAATTGATGGATTTTTCCTATCTTAATTCACATGTTAATCTCGTTTTTAGTGTAGATAAGATACTGATTGTATACAATGTTATATTGTATACAATTTGCATATTTCTCTGTATATTAAATGTTCAAAGCATAATTATATAATTTAAAGTTCATTGTTTATTTTATTTTTATAGGTTTCTGATGCTTGAACAAGATGAATTGGATGAATTTTTCCAGTTGCATAAACAATTTCCATTGAAAAAACAAGTTAGTCCAAATCCATCCATACTTTAGTACTTTATATACTAACCACTACTTTTTATTCTATTTTTAAATTTTTTATAGAGTTTTCAAGTTTGACATAATTTAAATCTTAGTAATAATGATGCCTTTTATTGTATAGTATTAATAATGTTTTGATCATACTATTAATGATGTTTTTGTATCACTAATGTTTTTTACTTTTTTTTTCAGACAGTTGTTACATCTTTAAGTGCTATGAAAAAAAGTATGGCCGAAGAAGATGCTGTCAGTTGCTTAGTTCTTGGTACTGAAAATCAGAATGTTTATGTTTTAGAACCAGATGCTTTTACAATTCTTTCTGCTGTAAGTATATCTACGAAGTTATTTTTTGAATATATTTTATAAATTTTTTTTTTGAAAATTAATTTAAAAATGGTAAAAATATATATGTAAAATGTAAACATTTTTATAAATTATACTGTTTATCTAAAAATCACTATATTTCTAAATTTTAAAAAATTAAGGAATTGAATTAAAATATGTTATCCGATCTACTATCTTAAAATTATCATGCCCATAAAATTTAAAAAAAAAAAAAAATTAACATTAAGTAATTACATTTTTAGTAAATTTTTTTTATTATTGGGTTTCAAATAAATTCACTCTACCATTGGATTTTCATATCGACACTGAATTTTAAATTTTTTTAAAAAACTTAAATACATTTTAATTTAGACAGAATTAAAAGAACAAAATATAAAAGGTACTATCTGTCAAAGGAATTTAAATATAAATTATTTTAGATGACTGTTCCAAGTGTACCTGTCTTTATGGATGTGAGTGGATTGTTTGATGTTGAATTCAGGATTGTAGTTGCTTGTCGAGATGGATGTTTATATACTCTCAAAAGGTATATATATATATATATATAGATAGATTTTTTAAAGTACATGTAATGTAAGAACTATAATTTTATAATATTTGCATATGCACATTTTAAAAAAAATATTGACTCAAAATTCAATCATTACACATAAAGTTTTTCATACCTTGTGTTACTATTAGTATTGCTGTATAATTCAGTTTCTGTTTGATTTGTAGTTTGGTTAAAAAAATTAATGTTTTTAATGTTTTATCATTACAATAATTTTCTATTTATAATCCATGGATTATGTTAAAAAGACAAGAATTTTGCGATGAATATTTTCGGCTGCTACATGCGAAATTTATGACCTTTTTTCAGAAGTATTGTTCAAAATAGATTTTTAAAAAATGCTAAAAATGTTATTGTTTGATAATGAAAGTGTTGTACTGACTAGTTGATTCTGATTTTAATGAAAATTTTAATTGTAATAATTAATAATTGTTGGTTATTTATTTTAATTTGTTATATTTAGAATACAATATTTCTAAATTTTTAAATTATGTAGTTCATATTTTTAAGTATGATTTTTGATTTCTCAACTTTAGACTTTTACTTATTTTACCTTTATTTGTATTTCCATCGAATTAGTCTGGTAGATGTTCCATTTTCTTTTTTCCATTTTATAATGTTACTTTACACTGTTTTTTTTTTTTTTTAATACGCTTTTATTAGCTTCACCTGTATGTTTGTATGTATGTATGTATGTTTGTATGTAACTCACTTTTTGGGCTCGATTTTGGGACTGATGGCGCCATCTACTGGCGAGTCAGTCAACTGATCCGCGATCGAATTGCGCTCTTCCTATTGGCCCAAAATTTCGGTGGCTAAAAAGAGGCGGATCTCAAAGGCATAGGAGAGCGATCATGTCGAATTGCGCTCTTCCTATTGGCCGAAAATTTCGGTGGCTAAAAAAAGAGGCGGATCTCAAAGGCATAGGAGTGGGATCATGTCGAATTGCGCTCTTCCTATTGGCCGAAAATTTCGGTGGGCTTAGCGGATAACCGGCCAAGTGGAAAACAAAGTAAAAAACAATTATACTTTAAAAAAACTAAAAAAAAAAAAAAAAAAAAAAAAAAATATGCTTTTAGAGTTAATCAGACTAAAAAGTAAAAAATAAATTAATAGTTTAAAAAAACTAAAAAATACGCTTTTAGAGTTAATAAAACTAAAAAGTAAAAAATAATTGTTAACATAAGAATAAAATGACTGACGAGAAAATGAATGTCACTGTTCTAAAAGCGTGGGGTGCTTTGTATGACATTTTTAAACTAACTCTGCATTTCGGAATGAAACTAGTGAAAAATTATAACGATTGATATCGAGCACCCCACGCTTTTAGAACAGTGACATCCATTTTCTCGTCAGTCATTTTATTCTTATGTTAACAATTATTTTTTACTTTTTAGTTTTATTAACTCTAAAAGCGTATTTTTTAGTTTTTTTAAACTATTAATTTTCCCTGTTTATAATGTTACTTTAAGTATAACTTTATGTATATAACTATACAGGCAGAAATCAATCTTAGATTATATTATATCGTTTTATTTCTACAGCTAAAAATTACAGCTATAACTTATACTCCATTGCAGATTAAAGGCAGAAGATTATAGTAGTTAAAATTAACTTCTGTATTAAAAATTTGAGCATCATTTATTATTTTTTAATGCAAAATTATAAAATATCTCATTGTGTGTGGAAAAATACCATTTAAAACATTCTAAGCCTATGGAAATAATGCCTATGAGCATTTCTGGTACAATTTATTTTATAAGATAAATCAGTTTTTTATATATATTTATATTAAGTTCAAGTATTTAAATTAATGTGCTTCAGCATCTTTTTTTTCTATCATTTAAATAGGCTTCCTTATCTAACAATCTGCTGAATTTTTCTTTTTAAACAGAGGTTATAAATCTGCTCGCTTTTGTGTCAAACTAAAATCCCAATGTGTGGGATTACAACGAATCAATAATAGCATAATCGTTGGAACAATGGATGATATGCTTAGCAGTTATAACAACAAAGTGAGTTACCAATTTTATTAACATAAATCGTAATAAAAGAAAATTAAAATCTGAAATTTTACTAGTGATTTTAAATTATCTTTCCCTTTACGTTTTATAATAAGTATAAAATAGAGCTTATTATTATTATTTTGATGCCTGCTCATTGTAACTGTGTATTGTGTAGATTCAGTATTATACAGGGTCTTCAGTACGATTGTAATAATAGGCGTGTCTTGAAGGTAGAACAGCAATGCATGTGCACGAATTCCCAATAGAACCCGGGATTCACAATGGACAAAGTTATATTGGCTACATAATACTATTATTGTATTTACATAACTTGAAAATATCGAGTTCGAGATCAAAAATATATAGGGGTGCGCAGAAGATCTACCTCCCCGTGGTGCACCTGGTAACACTTTTAAGTGGCTAAAAGATCTGCAAGTTGGCATTATTGCTAGATTAATGAACTCTTGTTTCAGCACGTTTTGTTGTATTATTTTGTTGTTGTTGTTGTATGTAACTGTTCATAATTTGCCATTGGACATAAAAAAAAAATAATAAATAAATAAAAATAAAAAAAAAGATAAAAAATATTAAACCCACAAATTTGATGGACCCCCCAAAAAATATTACTTTTGCCTCTTCACATAAAATTGGGTTACATGAAAGAATTTGTAAAAGCAATTTCGAAAGCTGAACCTTGTTTTCGGTACTCATTAAAAAAATTCTCTCCTTTGTCTGAAGCGTAATTAAAAGAAGATGTTTTTGTTGGTTGTGCCATAAGAAAATTATTGCAATACCATAACTTTGAAACTGTAATGAACTCAAAAGAAAAAGGATGCTTGGAGTGCCTGTTTTGTGAGGAGTTGAAAACCTGAAAGATTCTAACAATTAAAAAAAATGTAGTTCAAATTATGTGGAGAAAATTCGAAGAACTAGGTTATAATAGGTGTCTGAAAGCTCATTTTTAAAATTGATACAATTTTTTCTTTAAAAATCTTAGATGAATAAGGAACATCTTAAACAAAATATTAAATTTTTTTTTAAATGATAGCAAAGTCATTGGAGATGTAAATAGTACTGTTTGCTTCTCCATCGATTAACTCCGTAAACATCTCATATCAACAAAAGGCTAAGAAAATATAAATCTTTGGATTAGTATGAGGATGGAAAGGCTGAATTTTCGCCTGCTTTCATCAATTTGGGAGGAGGGGGGAATGGAAGCATAAGAACATTTTTATTTTCGTTTCATTGGATTTAAACGTTATAAAACCCCAAAATTAATAAAGGCTGAAAAGAATAGAGCGTAATAGGAAAAAAACGTGATTGAATTATTGAAATGAGTATCCTAAGAAATAAAAGGAACATCGTAAATTTTGAAAACAATTTTTAAACAAAAAATATATAATACAATCCTACAGATAATATATTATATAATATCTATAAGAAGAAAGAAAACTTTCTGGATGTCTTTGTAAGGTTAACTTCTCATTTATATATCAGGCAGGTTGATGCGACGACGACGTAGCATGCTGACAAGCATTTCAAGTTGCTGTAATGGCAATCCATGGAAACAAAGTCGTAAATTTTCTTAAAACATTTTTTTTGAAACTGAAATACAGTACCTTCTCGATATATCTTGCTTCATGATATCGATTTTTATATTTCGGGCGCGTTGGAAGAAAAGTTACACAACTTGAAAGAGAGATTCCTACCAAGAACTGAAGAGGCCAGAATAAAGTACAGCGGCCGATGCAATTTACACCCAAGATAAAACTTTCCGATCACCACTGTATCAGGCTTTCTATTGGTTTCTATAGACCGAGGTCCAAAGGCTACTGTTTTTAAAATGCTACACTAAATATATCTGTTTGCAAGAACACTTATTTTCACTTCTGTACACATAACTCATTTAGTATTCTAGAGAGAATATTAAATTTGGTTCAGATATCAGTTGAGGAGTGGCCTATTCATTGGTTCAGCACAACAACTTCAGGCTCACATTTATCTTGAGAGGACCAGGGATCCACCGCCTGTTCTCCAACCTTTTGAAAAATAAGATTACTATGGCAGAAGAGGTTTGGTGTATAAGGCCAGCATTATGTTGGCATGATAAGGCACACATACTTGCATATCTTTATCAGATACTCTATGACTGATGTGAAGTAGAAGGATAAGACATGGCCGCTTGCCAACGCGGTCTACATAGGATTTATTTGATCGACAAATTTCTGAAGGGGGAGAACAGATACTAGCTAGATCTCTAGACTTAAGTCTTATACTTAGAACGTTTCTGAGACGCTCATTAGAGAACAATTGTAACTCACCATACTCCTCCGAGAACCACATCGTGCCTGGAAATAGCTACAGGAATAAGACAAGTTTCCCTTGGGTCTCATACATTGCCTAATTGCCAGTAGCAATTAATATTGTGAGAGCACTGGGTATCTTGATGACGTAATAATTTTCAGAAGGAACCATACTCGTATTGATTCACTTTTGTGTTCCATCTTTTTAACCCTGCTTTAGGCTGGAGAGTCTTACGCATGATTATGCATGTTGCTATTTTTTGTATGTTATATTAAACCTGTTCATACTTAATTTCATTTCTACAAAAAAAAAAAAAATTCTTTTAATTTTGGAGATTGTATAGAGTAGTGTTTTATACTACTGTGCCCAAAAAGTAAGACCAATAATAATTTTTTTTTCTTCAAAAACTCTTTATTTATTTTTATTAAAATTTATTTCATCGTCTTCAAAGTAATTCCCTCCGGACACAATGCACTTATGCCAACTTTTTTCCAATCCTCAATGCATGCTAAAAAGTCATCGGCAGGGATGGCCTTTAAAGCATGCGGCGATTCACGTTGAATCTCTTCAATCGACTCAAAACGGTGTCCTCGGAGTAGTCTTTTGAGTGTAGGGAATAGCCAAAAGTCGCACGGTGTCAATACGGTGGTTGTGGAACGATATGGGTTTCATGTTTGGCGAAAAAGTCACGAAGAATTAATGCAGTGTGAGCTGCCGCATTCATTGTTTTCGGTACCAATCAAGATTTGACGCTTTTGAGGCACAAAACATCTTTTAAAATGAAATTTTTAAATTCCAACATCATTAGCAAGGTCTCTAATTGTAAATCGACGGTTTGTAAGCATCAAATCTTTAATTTTTTGGACGTGAGCTTTGTCGGTTGAGGTTGATGGTCGACCAGAGCGCTCTTCTTGTTCAACGCGTTCTCTACCTTCTTTGAACTGTTTATACCACTATGTAGTGTATATTAAACATTTCTTTTCGATATAGTAATGCTCACCGAATGCCTTTTGCAACATTCTATACGCTTCCGCAAACAAAGTTTAATGCAAGTTCTTTGTTAATTTAATTCAGACATTTCAATAATCGCCGGAATCAGTTTTAGGTCACACAAAGACAAGCATAACTCAAACGCTAATGGATATTTTGACTTCAAATTTCACACAGATGTCAAGGACAGTACCAGCAACCTAAAAAAGAAAAAAAAAAAAAAAAAGAAAGAAAAAAAAAATTGAAATTCCATAAGCCCCGAGAATTTGAAAATTGGTCTTACTTTTTGGACACAGTAGTATATAGTATTTTTATTATTATCGTCATTGTTCTGTGGTAGCTCATATTATATATATATACACTCATATATTATCTATCGATATTATACATATTTATCATAGGTAGACTATTTTTCTTGCAGGGTAAATGTCTATGGAGTATCAAGTTGCCAACTAGTATAGTGACATTGGAATCAGTGGACATTAATATAATGGGAATGCGATTGGTTGCTGTGACTCTTGGAAATGGTCTCATACATTTCTATCAAGATAAATTTCTTGTTGACGTTTTGGCGGCCGAGGACGTTGTGTCGGCTGTTAGATTCGGAAGATTTGGAAGAGAGGACAATTCCTTAGTTATGTGTATGAGAGGTTAGAATGAGTTGGATTATCTAATTTTTTCATTTATATTTTGTACCTTTTCAAGAATATTACTTAGAAAAAATTTGTGATTATTTTTTTCTTTATAATTCTTTTATGAAACTTCCTCTTAAAAAAAATACAGACTAATAAGGAAAATGAAAGTAAAATGAATAAAGTAGTAAATGAAGAACTGTTTAAAATGTTAAATATTTCGTTTTATAATTAAAGATTTTTTACCTTTCTAGTACTTTATTTAAAAAATTTTTTTTGCATAGAAGAGTTTGTAGTTTTTTTTTAAAATAAGATAAAAAATAGTTCTCTTTATTATACATGTGATGGGAAATAATTTTTAAGAACTTGCAACAACCTGATAATTAGCATGCTGAGTTTCCGAACTGAAAAAGCCGATACCGATGAGCGAGTTTAACAGAAAATTCTCGTGTTTTTGACAAGAATGGCGCAATAAATTTGTAAGTCAGAAAATCTATTCATTGGGTTTGAAGACGATGGTGTGGGCGCCCATATACATAAATTTGTTTTAAATTTCTGTGAGAACAAGACATCTTCTTTGAAGCAGTAGTAAATTTTTTTCCATGATGAGTTTTGACTCACATGAATACGATATCACTATTATCAATAATTATTTTTTGAATGGGATAATTCGAATTAATCTAGGCTTTCCAAGTTAGTCACATTTCCTTTTTCGACAATGTATTGACGGATTAATTCGTGTTGTGACAAATGGACCAAGTTATTTGTTTGTTTTCTGGGGAAATTATTTTTGTTCTAATATTATTTATTTTTAAGAGGAATACTTTTTGTATCCTTCTTAACTATCTATTATGTAAGCTGATAAAATTTCATCCATAGTTTTTTTTCACACATTTTTTTGAAGTGTTTAATTATATCATACAAACGGTTCACAATATAATTCGATTCCAGCTCTATAATGTAATTTATTCAAAACTTGCTAATACTAATTTTATGTCAAATCATCAAAAAAAAAAAAAAAAAAAAAAAAAAAAAAACCCCCTATATTTTAGGTGGAGAATTACATGTTAAAATTTTCAAAAGAACAATATTTTAGATGGAGGATTATGTGTTAAAATTCTCAAAAGCATTATATTTTTGATGGAGGATTATGTGTTAAAATTCTCAAATGGACTCTATTTTAGGTGGAGGATTATGTGTTAAAATTCTCAAAAGAACTGCCAAATTTGAAATTCAAGATTCTGCTGCAACCGTACGAGATTTACAGAATACAAAATTAAACTTACCGAAGAAAACAAAGCTATTTGTTGATCAAACTATGCGTGAAAGAGAGCATTCAGTCAGTAAGTCAAATTTGTGTTGTTTGTTTTTATGAAGATTCATTTTCGCAAAAAAATGGTTGACTAAAAAAAATGGATTGAATCGTTTCAGTAATGCATAGAGCATTTCAGCACGATCTCTACCGGCTCCGTCTTACTACTGCTCGTTCCTATGTGAATGCCCTCACTTCCAGCCAAAACCCGGTTTCATATGGAGCAATTGATCCTTTAAAACTGTCAGCTCAGGTATGTTTTATATTTTTATTTCCATTCTATGTTATTTATTTTTTATTCAGTTTTTTTATTATTGTTAAAAGTAGTTTTTCCAAGTATAGTTCAATCACCGCTTGTGTGGAAAAATTGACTCTGTTTGAATCGCTCTGACTTGATTGCTCGGAAAGATTCAAACAGAGCAGCGTAAAAGGGGAGATAGGTAATTTCGGAGAAGATATAGTTACAATAAAAATAATTTTAATTTTCAATTATTAAAATTTTAAATAATATAATGCCAAAAAAAAAAAAAAAAAAAAAAAAAAAAAAAATGATGAAAGAAATCACATCAATTTTTATCCTAACAATAACTATCAAAACTGCTTTGCTCCGCATATGTCTGACTGGCACCCCTTGCATGTAATCGATTCGTCTGTTTCCCTTTTTAAAATGGCCGTTTAATTTTTCCACACAATTGGCAGTAGATCTATAATAATATAATTTCGTTTTCTATTAAGAATTGAAATTTTTTTTTTGTTAAACAAATAAACTTAATAAATCAATGGTTCTGAAACTGTGTGACGTATTTCATACGGATATAAATTTCCATTTTAATGGGTATCCTTTGAGCATGTTTTTATATTTAAAGACACAAGTTTTAATGCAGGAATTTTTATTGTATTAGAATTTTATGCAAGCGTTTTATTTTATGCAAGGTTATTTTATAAATGTTGTCTTGAGAGTAAAACAAGTTTAAATAGCTTGTGGATTTTTTTGCTGAATTCTAATTTATTATTCAACTAACTAACATTAGGAAGCCGATTAAAGACGGATTTAATTCTGTATACATGCGAAAAAGGATGTTTCCCTTGCTGAAACAATGTGTGACCTTGAACGTATTCATGAGGAACATCGATACGCCATGGAAGAACAACAAGGATTGAGTAATGTGAAGTTTTTTGGATCTCGTATGGAAGAAAACCAGACCTCTATGCCGCTCAATGAAGCAAATGGAGATTTTGGTGGGAACGACGTCAATATGACGGAGTCCACACCTCTATCTACAGAAAACAGTCTCCCCGAGACTACCTCGAACTTGCTCTCTCTGAAACCTATCAGACCAGCCTCACCTTCGAGCTACATAGTCACTGACGACTTTATCTTCGAAAATAAACAAATTATGGACCATATCAACAACTTGCGCCAACAACTGAAGTACTTTGAAATCCAACTTCAGTTCAATCCTGATCCCGACAAAACTGCAAACATCCAAGCAGGCCTTCTCACAGCCTCGCAAGAAATCGATGCAGCCATCGCACAACTTGGAGTGCCCCTTGCTAAGCTCCCATCAACACCGGAGGAGACTTCAAGGATCATAAAAGCGGTCACTGAAAGACGGGACCAAACTTCTAACAACATTGCCCAGCCTGCAACAGCAGCAGCAGCCAAAGACACAGGCACAAAGCCAAAACAACCTACCAAGCGTAAAAGTTCACCAGATACGCAATTGGACAATACTAGAGCCAGACGCTCTACCGACAAAGATGGGTTTACTGCCCCTCCACGTCACCTGATCGCCCGAGGCACCCATTACATGCCAACTCCACCAGATAGTAAACTAGATTCAACTACTAACTCTTTCTCCTCTCTCACTAACATGACTAATTCAGAAATGGCTGACGATGCAGATCCGCCAGAGCAACCCCCTAGGCGTCAAAGGATTCCCCCCTTTTTTATCAAGTGCACTAAAGACTGGGGTAGCATTCTCCCACAATTGAGAACTATTTCTCCCACTTTAAGCTCTGTCCTCTCTAGAGGTAATTTCTTAAAAATTACTGTCGCGAGTGAGGTTGAACACGTTCGAATGAAAACCAAACTCGTCCATTTGGGACTCGAATTTAAATGTTTCAATTTAAAACAAGACAGGCCAGTTAAAGTTATGATAAGGGGACTTCCAGCTTGTACCCCCAAAGAGGATATAAACTTTGCTTTATCACACCTCGGATTCAAAATTCTTGCAGTTAATCAACTCCTCAAGGGTAATAAATGGCCAATGCCACTTTTTTATATCCAAATCGCGAACACCCTGGAGACCGAGGAAATTTACAACCTAACCACTCTTCTCGGCACCCGCATTAGTATCGAAAGATACAAGGGGCGTAACAGAATCCCACAATGCTATCGTTGTCAAGGGTTTTTCCACTCAAGTGCTGCTTGTCATCTTCCAAAACGATGCGTCAAATGTGCCCGTCCGCACGATGCGAAAGATTGCGACCTCGGTATTGAAGCTCCGCTTAAGTGCGCAAATTGCTCTGGAGATCATGCGGCGAACTGGCGCCAATGCCCCCGATTCCCACAAAAGAATCAGAATAATCTATCTTCTATCAAACCTAATGCACCATCTGTGCAGAAAAAACAAAATACAATAATTAATCCCCGCAAAAACAACATGTTTCTAGGACTCAGCCATTTCTACGCAGAGTTCCAAACAATTCCACCTACGCAGACATTATTGCCGGCCGAACAAACCATCAAGCGCCGCCCATCATTAGACCACAAGCGCCGCCCACCACTGGAGTTAAAAATGCACCGCTCAGCGAATCTGCGCTCGAGCTCTTTAAACTGCTCCTAGTTTTCATGAATGATTCCACTATAGACTTTGACCAACTGCTCGACGCAGTTACGCATGCACTTCCCGCACTCGAAGCGACGGACGACCATCACATGAAAGCAGTTATACTGCTTAAACATTACAACTACCTAAACCAGAACCATAATGTTTAGTACACCCAATAGGAGAAATCTACAGAACCTGCACTCTCTCCGAATAGGATGCTGGAACGCGTGCGGCCTCCGTCGTCAATTTGACGAGGTTATTCAGTTTGTCACTGACCATGATATTGATATTTTCCTTATCCAAGAAACCTTTTTGCAGCCGGGCCAAACCCCAAATATCCCAAATTTCACTCTTTACAAGAATGACAGGATTTCTATTAATTCTAGGCGTACTTCAGGGGGAACCTGTATCTACGTTAAAAAGGTACTGGTTCATTACCAAATTCCAACTCCTGAACTTGAATCCACAGAAGCTACTATCATCAATCTTAATATCGGAAACAAAAATCAAATTACATTTATTTCAATTTACTGCAAAACACATCACAGATTTAACACAAATGACATTAATAAACTTCTTAATGTGAATCGCAACGTAATAATCGCCGGCGACTTCAACGCAACACATGCAGCGTGGAATAATGTTAAAAACAACCAAAGGGGTATTCAGCTCAACAAATTTCTTAACACCAAACAAAATCTAAAAATCATCGCGCCAAATTCACCGACTAGATTTAGCCCAAGTACTCCGCATACAGTTAATATTCTTGACTTCGCAATTTTTCAGAATATTCCATACAACGCAAATACTAATGTTCTCACTGAATTAAACTCCGACCATCTTCCCATCATCATTGATGTTGAAATGAGCAAACCACCACACACAGCACCACATAACTTCAATACAAATTGGCATGATTATAATTATCACCTCCAAAACACTGATTTAAATTCCTTCACAATTGCCTCAAAAGAATCCGCAGACAAAGCAATCAAAAACTTCACCACTGCGATGCACACAGCGTATGACAAAGCTTCTAAACCAAAACACTTTCATTCAAACATCAAGCTCCCGCCGGAAATTAAAAGTAAAATTAAGGAAAGAAACCGCACCCGTAAACTCTGGCAACGTACGAGAGATCCGACTTTAAGAACTGAATTACAAAATTTAAATTGCGAAATTAAAGATCTTATTTCTATCCACAAAAACATGGCTTGGGAAACCTTCACTGACTCTCTAAATGACAACACCAAAAATTCTGGGGAAAAGTTAAATCTATGAGGAAATCTCTCCAAAACATTCCACCGCTCGAAACGGATGCAAACTGCATAGCGGTTTCCCCTGCCGAAAAGGCTGAGGCAATCGCCGACTGCTGGAAGCTCAATTTGAGCAAAATCCCAACATGAGCCATCCGTTCACTAACAATCTTATAAGTTCCGAAACCGATAAATACCTTAATACTCCGCATGTCAACTATAACTTCTGCATCTCAGCACAGGAAATAGTTAACTTTATTAAAAACTTAAGTACCAAAAAAGCTGCAGGCTTTGATAAAATTAACAATAATATGATCAAGCATCTTCCGTTAAAATTCATCTATTGGTTAATCGTCATTCTCAACGATATGCTTAATATTTCTTACTTCCCCGAGGCTTGGAAAATCGCCATTATTACTCCCGTCCATAAACCAGGCACAAATCCTTCTTTACCAGTCAACTACAGGCCAATTTCTCTCCTTAGTAATCTCAGCAAGATTTACGAATTCGCGATCTTAAATCGGATTAAAGAATTTTGTGACAACAGCCATATTTTAATCCCCGAACAATTCGGCTTCAGAAAAAACTTAAGCACCACACATCAGCTATTCAGGGTCACTGAGTTAATAAATCATGGCTTCAGCAAACGAAGTTTAACCGGTGTACTATTTCTTGACATCGCGAAAGCGTTTGACAAGATTTGGCATACCGGTCTAATCTTCAAACTCAAAAAACTAAATTTCCCTCTTCCGCTCACTCTGGCTATTAAATCTTTTCTTGAAAACCGTTCGTTTCAAACTAAAGTCAATAATACTACATCTACTACGCGAAAAATGGAATGTGGCCTCCCGCAAGGATCCTTATTATCACCGATTCTTTTTAATATCTACGTGAATGACTTCCCGCGAGACGAAAATATTCTCACAGCTATGTACGCAGACGATACCGCAATCATTACACAGCACTTCCACGAATACACTCTCTATTTTAGACTTCAATCTTTTGTCCATAGGCTACAAACTTGGCTCTGCTTATGGAAAATCAAAGTTAATACCAGCAAATGTGCAGTTCTCATCTTTCACCGCAAAAGAACCACTCCACATGTTCATCAAATTCTTATCTTTAACGAACCAGTGCCTTTTGTAACTGAGTACAAATACCTTGGTCTCATACTGGACCGCCGCCTTACATTTCAAAAACACATTCATTACATTATTTCTAAAGCTAATAAAGCCAAATTCACAATTGCACCTTTAATTTTCAGGAAAAGCAAAATATCTCTCAGAGGCAAACTAAATATTATTTCACTCTCTCGTTTTGATGCGTACTTCATTCTCCGATTCCAAAAAGAAGAACCCTTTTTAGTTTAGAATCACTATAGTTTATTTTGATAGCTTCAGAATCGCTCTTTTCTTTCAAGGTCGCTCCAACGCAGAACTTCGAAACGATATAGTTTTGGTTTGTTTATAACTCTGCCCTCCCCTTTCCTTTTCTTTTTCTCTTCAGCCAGCCAGAAGTTTTCGTGGTTTCGTAACGGTTATTTTTTAACTCCTTTTAATTGCCACAGTTCTTATTTTTAAAAACTTTTGTGAACTATTATTTTAAATTTTATATTTACTAACCTTTTTACTACTGTAAATTCTCTCCGAGCGTGGGCTCGTTTAATATTCTTTCTTTAGCTCATCTTTTGGATTTAAAATTTGTTTTTAATAATAATTATTGATATGGAGGTACGGGAAATTCCCTGGTACTCCAACTAAACACCTACCGTTACGTTACGTAAGTTTTAATGCACGTTTTCATTTCATACGTAAATATATAATTTTCAAATAAAACATTAAATTTAAAAAAAATTCATTAAATTAATATTAATATTAATTAAAAATTTTAAAATTGAAATTGAAATTTTTTTTACTCCATTGAAAAAAAAAATTAATATTTTTCCATCAGACATTTTTTATTATTATTTCTAAAAAGCATTTCACTACTTTGTGCATGGAATTTTATGAACTGGGATCATTTATTTATTATTATTTTTAAATATTTTTTTCTCATGCATTAAACCAATAAACAAATGGTTAAAACTGATGTAAAATTTTTGAAATGAAATTTTTTAAAAATTATTTTGTATATATATATATATATATATACAGGGGATTATCAAAATAATGAAAACTGTGAATAAATATGACATTTTTTAATACCCTTCGTAAGCATTAAAATATAATAATAGCTATTAGTTTTTTTTAATAAAAATTTATATATTCTGGTAGTATGTGGTAGCTTTATTGAAGTTCCCAAGCCACTTGTAACAGATGTTAACGCCAGACGTCGTCTACAGTGGTATCCCACTCACAAAATAACAGGACGGGTGTACGTTTGGAGGACACACAAGCACCTCACCTGCACAAGCGTGGGATTGTGATTGTCTCCTTCAAACTGTCAAGCATGGAGGTGGATCTGTCATGATCACTTGAGAGAAGTATAGAGAAATTTTAGCTAACCAGGTCCAACCTATGATGCAGACTTTGTTTCCTGCAGGAGATGGAATTTTCCAGGATGATAATGCACCCATCCATGCAGAGGGTCTTGTCCAATCATGGTTTAATGAACATGAGGATAAAGTTAAACATCTACCTTGGCCCGCACGGTCACCCGACCTCAATATCATCGAACCGTTATGGTTTATTTTAGAGCGTTCAATACGGAATCGATATCCTCCACCGGCATCTCTTCCAGAACTTTCACAATATCTCCGTGTGGAATGGTACAATATTCCTCCAAACACTATTCAGCACTTGTACTATGAATCGATTCCTAGGCGAATCCAAGCTGTATTACATGCTAAAGGCGGTCCTACACCATACTAATAAAGGATTCTTTAAAGTCTGTGGTATTTCCATTATTTTGATAACCCCCTGTATATATGTTCAAAATAATAGTCAATATTTAAATTTTGAGTTTAAAAATTCTGTTATTCATGTACTGCTAATGTGACATATAATTTTTAAAATAATGAAATTACTTTTGATAGAAATTTTTCTTGTTAAAGAATACGTAAAACGTTTGAGAACCACAGAATAAAAATAAATTTAAAATAAGTTTGTTGCATTTTTCGCGTTTTATTTAAAAAAGTAATTATTACACCTTTTTAATTTTATAATATTTTTATATTAGCTTTTTCTTCCCACATTAAATAATATTTTAAATCAAAACTTAACAACTAATTTTTAATTTTTGTTTTTCAGGTTCAAGGACTCGGTCCCAAATTTATTTTACATTTGGAGCTTCAGAATACTTCTCGGAATAAACCTTCTATAAATTTATTTTTGACTTTTCATTGTGACGCACGCATTTACAAGATACAAAAAACCTATATTCCAGTAAGTAATATACTTTATATTCCTATAATAATCAAGGTTATTGTAAAAAAAAAAAAAATTTTTTTTTGGCAATTACAGTGTATATATTTTTTAAAATACTTTCTTTTTTTATATGTTTAAAATGTTTTTAGAACATAAAAAGTAGAAGAAAAAATTAGCATACAAAGCAAACGAACAAAAATTAGAATGCAAATATGTCTTTTATCGTGTGCATTGATTAAAATTAATTTTTATGATGGATTTTATTTGTTTTACTATTATTGAATACCATAAAATTATATAAAAATTAAAAATAAGATATTTTTGATACAATAATTTTTTAAATCAAAAATATAGTTTTTCAGTTTTAGTTCACCAAATCGATTTTGTGATCTTGTAACCTACTAATTTCTGGGAAAGAGGACCAAACGTTTGCTAATAGTTCGTATTATAGTCGCTGTTGAGTACATTCGATAGAGATGTCAGCGTGTCTCTCATCTGTGTTCAAGCATCTTCTGGGAATTTTTACGTTATCCCGAATATAACACGTAAACGCAGGGAAATCCCATAAAAGCGAATATAAAACTATAACATACGAGGGTGAAAAGTTCTCGACCTGACAATAAAAGTCTGCGAATTACAGTTAAAAAATTATTTTATTTTTCTACATAATCTACGTTGACTTGAGTCTGGAAGGTTGTGAAAATATTCATCTATGGTCCTCTCAACTTCTTCACTGGATGCAAAGCGGTTCCCAGAAATAAATTTCTTCAAGTTTGGGAACAAATGAAAGTCTGAGGGTGGAAAAATAAGGAGAATAGGGGGGATGGCCGAGCAAATTGTACCCCATATCCCGCAGTTTTCCCATCACCAATGTACTCTTGTGCGCAGGTGTGTTGTCCTAGTGAAATATGACTTTTTTCTTCTTCAATCCAGGCCTCTTCTCTCGAATTTTGGCATCCAGTTGGTCAAGAATGTTGGAGCTATATTCACCTGTAATTGTTTTACCTTTTGCAAGGTAATCAATTAACAGGATCCCTTTCGCATCCCGAAACACGTTGGCCATGACCCTTCCGGCAGATGCGATCGACTTCGCTTTCTTTAGCGCTGAACCACCGGCTTCCACCCACTGCTTGGACTGCTGTTTTGTTTCTGGCGTGTATCGATGGACCCATGTCTCATCCATGGTGACAAATCGCCGCACAAAATCGGTCGTATCCCTATTGAATCGGTCCAAAGATTGCTGTGAAAATCGTTTGCGCATTTGCTTTTGATCGGCATGCAGCAAATGCGGCACCAATCTTGCGCAGAGCTTTCGTATCCCTAATTCTACGTGCAAGGTGTTTCGCACCCTTTATTCCGATATCCTCACGGCCTCAGCTATCTCACTCACTTTCACTCGCCTCATATCGTCCAACGCGATATCATGCACTTTTTCGATGCTTTCCGGTGTGGTTGAGGTTTTTGGCTGTCCTTCATGTGGGTTATCTTCGAGGGATGTGCGACCACGTTTAAATTCAGCTGGCCACTTTTTAACGACTGACATGGAAGGAGCAGAGTCCCCATAAACTTTTTCCAACTTCGGATGAATTTCCTTAGGCAATCTTAGGTTAATTCATCCAAAACGAAGAATTTTATATGACTGCACGATATTCAAATTTATCTATTTTAATGAAAAACGTGCAAGACGTCTAATGCAAAAATTTGTGTAAACAAACTAATTGATAGAACAAGTTGAAACTTGTCGTACGAACTAATGACTCAGGCAGGAAACATAAATTTTTTCTGATTGGAGCGCCATCTCTGTGTCAGGCCGAGAACTTTTCACCTTACCTTCGTAATTGAAAATAATGCCTCTACATTAGTATATTTTATGAAGGAATATAAACATAAAAATAATTCCACCACACCAGAATAAAAAGATATTTTGATTTATAAAAGTATATAAACACATCATTAATGATTCTTTTAGATGTTTGTTTATTCTAGTTGTCAAGCAGTGTTTTAATGCTAAAATAGGGATGTATTTTTTTTTTTTTTATGCACTATTTGACATAAATTACAGTGAAACTTTTGAGTTGTGTGTTAAATCAATATTACTTTGATATTTTAGATTTCATTCCTTGCTCCAGGCTTACCTTACACATTTGTGACACCTGTAGAATGTGTGAGTGAGATGAATATTTCTGATATAATAAAAGTAAGTATATATATATATATATATATGTAGAACATTATTAGTTTTACTTAATGAATATTTGACATATTTCTACGATATTTTTTATTTTCATATAATCTATATTAAATATAATAATTTTTTTTTATTTTAACAGTTACTTTACCATATGAAGTACATTTCTTGTCATAATAGATAAAATTTTTTATTTGTAAGCATAAACAATTAATATAATTTTTTTTTTGAAATCTCCTATTTTTTTTTTCACTATATTGCAGGAAAGTCCTTTACAAATAAAGTTGAAATTTTCCTCTTACATCTGGCGCCATCTATTATTAGATACATACAACTTAAATCTAAAAAAACCCCTAAAATTAATTAATTAAATTAAATTAATTAATTAATATTTGAAAAAACTGTATTAACATCAAGTGTCATCCACTACAAGTTAAAAAAAAATGCATTTGAACTTAAGTGGATGAATAAAAAGTATTTTATTAATGATTGAAAATTTGAACAAGCTATATATAGGAGAGTGTGAACTAATAGTAGGAATTTCAGAATGAATAAAATATGTGGTGGGCTAGTTTTAATGTTTAAGAAACTTATAATGCAGCTTTACAAAATTGTACATGTTTTACAGCTTTTTAGTATAATTAAACTAAGTGTGCATCCAGAATTTTGTGGGGAACAAAAAAAAAAAAAAAAAAAAATTATTATATATTATGAAAGCTCAATAGATTATATTAAACTGAAGTAATAGAAAAGTTACCTGAAGTCGAATTTCCATATATTAATTATATTATTAATAATTTTTACATTGCACTCATTTGGTTCAAATGCAAATGCAAAAAAAAAAAAAAAAAATTCTAAAAAAAGTGACGTCAACAAATTATAAATTAAAATTCAGTCTCTTCACTTTTATCAGCGCTTATGTCAATTTCAATCTTCGGATAATTATTTAATAAAACTAAATTAGAAAAAATCCGGCTCAATCAGGCACTGGTGTAATCCAAGTTCTTAGCGTTTAGTGCCCACGTTTCTCCAGCATACGTGACAGTCGACCTTATTAGAGTCTTATAAATCAAAAGCTTTGTTTTTCTAGAAATAAATCTGTTGTTATACAAGTTTTTATTTGCGTAAAATGCTCGATTACCAGCTTGTACTCTTTCGCGTACTTCTCTGTAGGTACTATTCTCGTTACTCAAGATAGTTCCCAGATATTGGAAATGTGATATATTTGAAGTCTTCCCTACGATGTCAATATTTCTTGGTCTTCTTTTGGATTCATTGGGTGATATTATCATAAATTTTTCTTAACTTTCACTGATCTCTAATCCAATTTTACTTGCATTGTTTTCCAATTCTTCAACTTTAAACTTTGTTCGTTTCTTGAAATGATCACAAGATCGTCAGCATATGCGCAGATCTATTGAAGATGGTACATCTCTGTATAATCGATTCTATTGCTATATGTAAAGCCAAATTGAATAAAGTGCCCGATAGGCCATCACCCTGCCGAACTCATTTGTTAAATAGAAATGTATCATTTCCGCATTTACCTTCTTGAAAAAATTTACGATTGCGAAAAAATACTTTATAATAAAGGGAGAAAAAATATTGATTACATTGAAGATTTTTTGGAATAAAAATTTATAAGTTAAATTTAAAAACAAGTAATATAAATTTTTTTTTTTTTTTAAAGTCAATTCCTACTTTTTTTCACTATATTGCAAAAAGTCCTTTATAAATAAAGTTGAAATTTTTCTCTTACATCTGGCGCCATCTATTGGTAGATACATGCAAAAAAAAAACTAAAATTAATTAAATTTAATATTTGAAAAAACTCTATTAACATCAAGTGTCATCCACTACAAGTTTTAAAAATGTGAATGTATTTGAACTTAAGTGGATGAATAAAAAGTATTTTATTAACGACTAAAAATTTGAACACGATATATACATATAGTAGGAAGCTAATAGTAGGAATTGAATAAATCATAAAGAGATTAATAAAAAAAATGTAATGATAAAAAAAGAGAAATAAACAAAGCAGTGATTGAAAATAAAGAACTGCGAATTAAAATTTTCATTTGATCAATTTATACTCGTAGAATAGATAAATGGATTGAATCACAACATGGTTTCTGTAATAACATTATTCTGATCAGTAAAGCCAAAACAACTGCAGAAAATTGTAAAGAAAATCGAGAAAACTGATGATAGTGTTGCCTAACGAAAAAAATGAACTCTGTAACGTTCAATGTTAATTGTACTGTGATTTATAATCTACATCAAGAAGTTCTGGTAAATAAACCATACTATTGTGTCCAAAAAGTAAGACCAGTTTTCAATTTAAATTTCCCGGGCATATGGTATTTCAATTTTTCTTTCTTTTTTAGGTTGTTGGCACTGTCCTTCACATCTGTGTGAAATTTTACGTCAAAATATTCATTAGTGCTTGAGTTACGCTTGGTTTTGTGAGATGCTAAAACTGATTCCGGCGTTTTTTGAAATGTCTTTTCCATCGACTCTTAACGGTGTCCCCGGAGTGGTCTTTTGAATTTAGGGAATAGCCAGAAGTAGCACGATGCTAAATCAGTTGTATACAGTAATTGTGGAACGATATGAGTTTCATTTTTCGCGAAAAAGTCACGAAGAATCAACGCAGTGTGAACTGGCGCATTCAGTGTTTTCGGTACCAATCGAGGTTTGAGGCCCAAAATGAAATTGACCGATCCTTTTGAAATTCTATCATCATCATCAGCAAGGTCTCTAATTGTGAATCGACTTTTTTCAAGCACCACATCTTTAATTATTTCGGCGCGAGCTTCGTCGGTTGAGGTTGGTGGTTGACCAGAGGGCTCTTCGTCTTTAACGCGTTTTCTGCCTTCTTCGAACTGTTTTTACCACTTGTAAACATTTCTTTTCGACATAGGAACGCTCACCGAATGCCTTCTGCAACATTCTATACGTTTCCGCAAACAGAATTTAACGCATGTTCTTGCTCAATTAATTCAGACATTTCAAAAATTGCCGGAATCAGTTTTAGCATCTCACAAAACCAAGCGTAACTCAAACACTAATGAACATTTTGACGTAAAATTTCACATAGATGTAAAGGACAGTGCCAACAACCTAAAAGATAGAGAAAAAAAAAATGAAATACCATATGCCTGGGAAATTTAAATTGAAAACTGGTCTTACTTTTTGGACACAGTAGTAGATAATATTCAATGAATTATTAAATAATACTAAAAAAAAGTTGTAATTTTCGAAAAAAAATTATGTTATGTAAACTAATTTTCTTTCAGGTTTTCGTTCTGAAACAAGGACAAAATATTCCCATCATTACTGCTATGATAAACATGCCGGTTAGTGAAGGCTTTCAACCCATGTAAGAGTTTATTATATGTATAGCAATTTAACCTAGTCAGAGACTGCAATCTAGTCGAAGCATTTCCGGCTACACTACTTTTGGAATGTCTAACCTATGCATTCAAGATGTACTAATGCTATAATTATGCGTGATCTCAGCAATATTATTTAATATTTACAAAAAAATATATTTTTAGATTTCAACGATTTTTTTTAAAATTAACTTTTTATAATCCGTCCTCTATTAATTACAAGTATAGGGTCTTTATTACTGTTATATTTGTACTTCACTTTTGAAATGCCTACACCATACATAAAAATATATTAATGCTGTGTTTTGGATGATCTCAGTAGGATAATTAAAAATGTATAAAAGATATTGTGAGATATTAAATATCCTTTTTTAATTAACTTCTATAATCCGTCCTCTATTAATTACAAGTATAGGGTATTTATTATCACTATATTTGTGCTTTACTTTTGAAATATGTGATCAAGCATACAAGATATATGAGTATAATGCTTATGGATGATCTCAGTAATGTTAGTTAAAATTTATACAAGTAATACAAAAAAAAATTTTTAAAGTCAATTCCTACTTTTTTTTCTCTAGATTGCAAAAAGTCCTTTACAAATAAAGTTGAAATTTTCCTCTTACATCTGGCGCCATCTATTGGTAGATACATGAAATTAAATCTAAAAAAAAAACTAAAATTAATTAATTAAAAAATTAATATTTGAAAAAACTGTATTAACATCAAGTGTCATCCACTACAAGTTCAAAAAAATGTATTTGAACTCGAGTGGACGAATAAAAAGTATTTTATTAACGATTAAAAATTTGAACAAGATATATATAGCGAGTGTGCGAACTAATAGAAGGAATTGAATAAAAAAATAGTATATTTTTAGATATTAAAGATACTTTTTTAATTAAATTTATATACTCCGTCCTTTCTTAATATTAACAAGTACTATATAGGAACTTTATATTTGTGCTTCATTGAGAATTGCAATGAAATTTGTGTTGCCACATTAAACAAATATTGAATAAAAAAGTAATTTATTTAATTATAAAGGAATTCATACAAATATGATGATTATGTGTTTCGTATTTGAAAATGTTTTTTTTTATTATAACACTTAATAATATAATTATAAACTGACACTTAATTTAAAAGCGTTTTTGAAAAAGAAATTATCTTAGATTTTAGATAGAAAGAAAAATATAAGTTTCTCTGCAGTTAAAGGAAACCATAATTTTTAATACAAATTGAATTACGCTTTTCATGAAATAAAGTAAAATACATATTTTTAGATCTTCATATTATGTATATAAAATTAAAAAAATATTGGTGATATAGATGTGAACTATGTTTTCAGTCATAAAGTTGCACTAAGATATTACTCTATTTTCGTTAATAAAGCACAATTTTAAATAATCATGATTACCAATAATAAATAATTCAATTGTTTGTTTAATACATACAAATATTATCGAAATCTTGATCAGATTAAAGTTAAGAAAAATAATGAAACTGAAATATATGGCATTCGAGAATCAATTTAGATGCTATCTATTAAAGAACTGTCTTTATAAAACAAATTTATTATAATTTAATTACCTTATCAAATTAAAGCATTTCCATTTCTTTTGTATATAATTAAGAAAACATAAAAAAGAAGTAAAATAAATTTATTTTAAAGGCTTTCATTTTTTTGGAACTGTGATATAAAAAATAAATTTAAATATGAATATGCAAATTGATGTATGCATGCTATTTTATTTATTCTGTATCATGAAAAGATTTGAATAAATTGATTTTTATGCACTGTGAATATTATTTTTAAACTATAATATTAAATATGTCCATTATTCATATATTTGATGGTTAACTAACCAAAATATACTAAGAAAATCATACATACTATATTATTGCTACTTTTAAAAATGGATAAACCAAAGCAACACACTATATATAAAAATGAGATTCTAAATGTTTGTCAATTATACAAATTCATAGTTTTTAACCTGGAGCTTTCAAAATTGATATGCACATACATTATAGTACTACTGCGCCCCCAAAAAAAAAACAACTTGTCATTTATTTTATCAAATTTATTTCATCGCCTTCAAAGTAATCCCCTCTGGACACAATGCACTTAAAAAGTCATCGGCATGCTAAAAAGTCATCGGCAGGGATGGTCTTCAAAGCGCGCAGCGATTCACTTTGAATCTCTTCAATCGACTCAAAACGGTGTCCCCGGAGTGGTCTTTTGAGTTTAGGGAATAGCCAGAAGTCGAACGGTGGTTGTGGAATGATATGGGTTTCCTTTTTGGCGAAAAGGTCATGAAGAATCAATGCAGTATGAGCTAGCGCATTCAGTGTTTCCTGTACTAATCGAAATTTGACGCGTTTGCGGCCCAAAGTGGATCCGGCCGATGTTTTTTAAATTCCATCATCATCAGCAAGGTCTCTTAATTGTAAATCGACGGTTTTCAAGCACCAAATCTTTAATTTTTAGGACGTGAGCTTCATCGGTTGAAGTTGATGGTCGACCAGAGGGCTCTTCGTCTTCAACGCATTCTCTGCCTTCTTTGAATTGTTTATCCTATTTCTAAACATTTCTTTCCGATATAGGAATGCCTTTTGTAACATTATATACGTTTCTGCACACGAATATTTATTCCGTTGCAAGTTCTTGCTCAATTAATTCAGACATTTCAAAAATAGCCGGAATCAGTTTTAGCGTCTCACAAAGCCAAGAGTAACTCAAACACTAATGAATATTTTGACATCAAATTTCACACAGATGTCAAGGACAGTGCCAGCAACCTTAAAAAAAAAAAAAAAAAAAAAAAAAAAAATCATAAGCCCCGGAAATTTTAAATTGAAAACTCGTCTTACTTTTTGGACACAGTAGTATGTTGTGCACGCTGCCACTGCGCTATCAGTCAGGCTGTTACTTCACTTCGATTGTCTCTTTTCACCAAAATGCGACAGAAACTGCTTTTTTTTTCTTAAAATCATTTTGGAGACAACAAGCTCTCGGAGACACAACAAGAATTCTCTTAAAATTTTCTCAATCAAGAGAAGTTTCTGCGATTCTTCTACAATAAATTTTGTGAAATAGTTATAAATATTTTTAATTCTAATGTATAATGAGAATTAAATAATTAAAATTATTTCAATTAAGAATCCAATTCTAATTTACATATTTTATCTAAATCAATAATTTGTCTGTTACTTATAAAGTTGCATTTGTTATAGTTAGGATTATAAAAGTTAATTTAATAATTGTAGTGAAATTTAACTATAGAAAATTCATTTTTTAAAAACTATGATTTTTGGCTATCAGTTAAATAAAAAAATTATGAATTCAATGAAAAAAAAAATAGAGGCTTCAAAATTACAGACAAACACAAATATCTTGCTTTATATTATAGAAAACAAATTAACTTAAAAAACATTTTATACTATAATTAAAAATGTAAGTATCAGATTCAAAATATATTGTATTACAATACAATGTTTAGATCATATGTTTGTCACAATAAAAAACATATCTATATCTTCATGAATTTAATGTACTACAATCAAAAAACCAAACTAACAATTAAAGCAGAATAATTAGATTGGAATTTTTTAATGATTAAACTTTTTAAATAATTAAAAATACATGGATTAAATTAAGATTTAATATTCTTTTAGCAATTAAGTCCACAGCATTAATGAAATCTGGATATGAAATAAGATTCTTCATTCATTAATAATTAAAAAGAAATACAGAAATTACATTAAAAAAAAGATTTTTTCACACCAAAATTAATGACAAACACTCTTTAATGTGCAAGTAATTTATTGTAGAAGTATACATTTTTAAGCTGTAATTGTAAATTTGAAACAGTAATAGTAGTTCAAAATACAGTGGATATGCTTGCAGTAAAAAGGAACAGCAAATAAAACAAGCAATAAAAATAACTGCATTGAAGCTTTTATAAACACAACACACACACACACAAAAAAAAAAAAAAAAAAAAGATCCAACACAGTTAACATTTTTTTTTTTTATCTTGCATTGATAATAGATGACTAGAGTTTAAATTTTCTAATAAAACTCACACATCATTGAACCAATAAATTCTGAATTTAAAGAAACATTTCATATTATGGTAAAGGTTAAAGAAGCACAGTATATTTTTTAAATGTTATTCTATCTAGATTAACTTTATTGAATTTATATTATGAAAAAAAATATCTGGGCAAAATTTCACTATAAAACATTAAAAATTCAAACAAATTTCACTAAAAACATTTCTTTCTTTATGTAGGTCTATTATGTCTAACATTATAAAAATGCAACACTTTATATAACATAATTCGTAAATCTATTCTAGTTAAATATTTTAAAGAAAATACAACATTAAATAAACATTCTAACAACAAAAAATAAATACTTATTTTTCAAATAAAAACAATTCTTAAATTAATTATAATTTATTTAAAAGAAAAGTATTAAAAAAAACAAGTAAAATACTTTTTCTTATAAACATGAAAATATACTTTTTAGTAGACCTCATTTATTTTTAACAAGGAGAAAATTAAAATGTTTCTACAATAAAATCATAAAGAAAAACTTAAGACCAACATTTTGTTAAATTAAAGATAAATAAGTTGAGCAATTCATGGGTTTTTAACAAGTATGTGTAGAATTTTTTTTCTATACTTCATAGAAGAAACATTTTGGCAAAATAATTAAATGTTTATGAGCAACAATTAAAATTCTTTATGTTAAGGCAAAATGGATATTGAGCAAAAATGAGAGAACACATACACAAAAATAAATTTTTAATCCTGAGAGAATATGGCCACACATAATATTGCACCTTTAGATTGCCGGATAATTTTAATCTTAAAACTTTAAAGTAAGATAAGATAAACAGGAATAACACAGTATAATATATTTTTTTTAAAGTAAATGCTGAATATTGCACCAAAAATATCACAATGCAAAAGAAATCTCAAAAGAGATTAACCTAAGTAAAAGCAGTAGATAGCAGCCATAAAATAATACAAAAATGACAATTGTCATACATGCAATAAATAAAAACAAGCACAGTTTAAATAAACAATTGAAAATTGTGCATAAATACATACACAGAAAATTGTGTACAACTCTCCTCACTTCAAATTTGAATGATAGATTCTTAGTTAAAACATTTGAATGAAGTAGTTTTCACCAAGATATATGAAAATGAATTACATTTTTTAAAAATATAATTTTTTTTATGCACATAATTATTTCAAAGAACATTGGAAGTAAAATGATGCAACATTTTAAATATTATTCTAAGTAAAACTGCCATTTAAATTTAGCTTTTAATATTTGAAATTGCATAATATACAATTTTAATTAATTAGCAAATAAAGATATATTTAAAGGATTTGATGCAAAAATTTAAACTAATTTTTAAATTTTTCATATTCTGTTTTTATGAAAAAAAAAATGTACACTGATAAGGAAATACAATATACATAATAAATGGTGCACATTGCATCTCAATTAAATAATTGGAAGTATTTGATGTCTGTAGAAGCTGTACTACAGCTAAAAGCATATCCAGTGTACAAAATTTGTATTTATTTACACATTCACGAACAATGAATCATTTGTATATCAATCACAAAACAATCCCAAAAATGTTATTGATATAAAAGGAAATTAAATGTTCTTGAAGATTAAAGTAAAATTTTAAATCCTTTTCTTTTCTTTAATAACAGCTAATTCAAAGTTAAAATTTAAATCTTTGGAATTTACATAACATTTCATCAATATATTTTAAGAAGTAAAATCATCAAATTTGCACAAATAAGATTCCATGAATTGTTGACTCAATATCGTGTGCTTATCAGCAATTCATTACATACCATACTGCCATTTTTTAACAGCAGTTCACATTGAAAGAGTTGCAGGAAAAAGTCAAGCTTTCAAAAAGTACATCAATCTATAACACTTCCAATAGAGATAGCCTCATCTAAATAAGCAAAATATTACACTCAGGGTTTAAAATTAAACTATCAACAAACAAAACAACCTTTTAAGGATCAAAATAATAGGACATTCAACTGCTAACAAGATAAAATTATAAAATTTAACAGAAAATGTATAAAACACCAACTGTACAATTACGTTTTTACAATAACAATATTTAATGTTTAATAAACAAATATTTATAACACATTATCGATTTGATATGCTTATGCTGAACAGTGGAATCATTAGAGCTGTGAACCATAAATTTACCAAATAATATTTTTTACTTAAAATCTTATTTTTTTGTATACTTAAGTAGAAATTTATATTTAGAAAAAAAATATTTTACAAATATCTTATTTACACTTAGAAAGTAAATCTTTCACATTATTAATCTTTAAATTCACTTGACTGACTTTTCTATTTTAAAAAAGCATTATTAATTTACTGCTTTGAAAAACTTTTTCTTTTCAAATCTTAAGATTAAAAGTCAGAAACTATTTGTGGAATATTTTTTTAAAAATAAAATTATAATGTGTTAAGTTAAAAATCAGAACAATAAAATGTACAATTGTTCATATAAATATCATATCAATGTGGTTTTAATTTTGCTGGGTATCATCATTATATATTATTTGTTGAAAATGCGTTTCACAATTATAATTCTTTTAAAGCAAGGCTAAATTACATTTTAAAGAAATCACATTTTTCTCCCTGTATATATTTATTTAAAATTTAACTGGCATCAGCATTTTTTTTTTATTCCAAGAAATGTTAATTTAAAACTGTATTTATCTTAATTTCTTTCGATTATAGTTGACTATGCATTCAAGAATAAATTGGATTTTTCGGAAACTTTACTAAGACATTAAAAAATTTTACATTATGACATTTGGAATCAATTTTTAAAGAAACAGCTTTGATAATACCATTGATGGTAGAACAAATATTAAATTCTTACACTCTAACATTACATTCATTTCTAAAATAATGTGAATGTATCTTGAGAAAATTGCACATTCTAAAAACATCTTTATGCATTTAGTGTATAGAATAAACAATCTTTTTGAAATTGCCATTATTGCAAATGAATTAATGATTAATTACAAATGCCACGTATTTTAAAACCAAGCCATTAGCCTTTTTGCTACACAATATTTATTAACGGCATATTTTATAAACGATTCTTTATAAATTATGCCATTTGATTTACATGTACATAAAAACTGACTATTATTACTTGTCAGTAAACCTAAAAGAAAATCAATATTTCAAAATTGACTAACATTTCAAGCTCTTAGTCTATAAAATAGGATCCAAGTTAATGTAATTTATAAAAAAAAAAATTGATAAACACTTATTTCATTTGTTATTAAAGTATGAAACAGTCTATCACATGTAAAACAAAAGTATATTCAATCAATATAATTTAACGCACATGGAGATTAAAATTAAAAAAACAATCATTCAAAGAAATAATTAGATTACTAAAAGGATATTTGAAGTAAAATATTAAGAACATTAATTACATATGGAGCAAAATATTAAAAATTTCAAACCCTGAGTTTCCAAGCATAAACTGCACCAACTATAAAAATCAAAACATAACAAAATGACTATAGACTATCTCATCTACAAACATGAACTCATAACAAGATACTGATGGAGTGTATTCAAAGCAAAATCCTACTGCATGCCGTCTTTAATGTTCTTCAAACAAAAGCAGTCAGTCCATCAGCATTTTCAATTACAAAGATTCAAGTAGGACAAAATACTAAAATATAAAACAACAGTATAGAAATTTTAACACACAAATGTTTAATTTAAAAATTTTGCATTATAATTTTTTTTATTTAGATTCTTTTATGTTGTAGAAGTTAATCATTAAATAAAAATTATTTCATGATCTCACAATTCCTTATTTATACCAAAATAGAAACTTTCCTTAACATGAAATTTAAAAATTTGTTACGATACACACAACAGAATAATTTTTATTTTGCTAAGTATAATTAAGAACTGTTCTTATTTCAAACCATATGAAGTTAATTATGAATCTCTTTAAAACTATTTTGAGAAATAATACCATTTTATTTTCCTAAAGTTAACACTTCACCAAAATAATTAACTGAAACCACTAAAAAAATTATATTTATTGCAAAGATTAATTTCAGTGATACTGTGGTTTACATCCTTAATCTGTAACAGATCCTTACACTTAAACCAAACAAATTTTATCCATAAGACACAAAAGGAAATGAATGAAAATGACTGATGAAGGAAACTGATGATTTTTTGATGAAAATGACTGGTGTTTTAAAGAAAATGTTCCCATGAAAAAAATCTTATTGTTACTAGCATATTATAAAGTGATAACAACGTATAAAATACTGTCTAACACTACAATACAAAAGCAATTAGATTCTAAAAATTTTAAATTGCTAAAAGTTTAGTTCTCCTTTTTCTGTTTTTTCCTGGTTGAACACTAGCAGATGTAACATTTACTTAATATTTGAATCAAATAATATTGTTTCTGCCTTTTCCTTATAGATTTTTAATGATGATATGGATGCTTAGGATATTCTGGAGATAAGATACTGTAGGGTTATTCCAGACTATGTTATCAATGGCTTTTTTGGGGTGGTATGTCTCTGTGAAGTTTTTGACATCCATTCATTTGGTAAAAACTTGAATCCAAATATGTCATATTTAAAAAAAAAAAAGGTTTTATATCAAACACATTGTTTCATATCCAAACAAGACAATAATATCAAGTTGGGCATGTTCTAAAACGGATATATGACCAAAGCACTACTGTATAAGCTGGTTCACTTTCTATTTTGGTCTTCATATCAATGGTCACTTTTTTCTACAGATAATTATTTATTTGGTGTGTTAACATTTAAAGCATAATGGCAGATGTATTGCATTGGAATACTTTTAAACATGAACTATCTACTTCTACATTTTATTTATCACTCTACAGGTTTCAATGAAGTTTGAAACAATTTTGATAAATTTATTGTTTCTCCAATCAAACTTATACAGGAAATTTTGATTTACTATGTTTTTTTAAATATTTCAAATAGCGCCTTACAATTTCTGAGCAAATCTTCTGCCTATTATTTGTTTTAGAGATTTCCCAAATACAATTCTAAAATAGCAAATCATGCCCATTTTAAACTTTTATTCATTATATGTAAAAATTATCTATCATGTATTTTTAAGAAATATATATAAATATATTAATACATACAAAATAAAAAAAAAGATGTTTGCTGTTTGTTTGTAAAAATATATATATATATATATATATTTGCAATCAACATTTTAAGTTAATTTATATTCAAAACCACTTTAGAAATTAGAAATAACTTTTAATATTAAGTCACAGAAAAACATCGCAAAAAATACCATTAAACAAATTTTACCTTTTAAAATATAGTCAGTGAGTAATGTGGGCACAGTTGGACTATCTTCATTTATTGCTTGCAAAACTAAAAATTATCAAAGAATATATAATTTAAATAATTTCAAGCAAAACATAGATATCTTTTTTTTTTCCTTGAATGAAAATTGCAATTTATTACTAAAGTCTTAAGATTAGAAAGTTCATGGTTGCATATAAAATATATCAGTAATTTCTACATTTTGAATAAATAAATAGCTTTGAATGAAATTTTCACATAAAGATAGCATTTATTTCTATTACTACAAATTCACTGATAAATATTGCATAATGGACTGTAAGGTTTTGAATTAATTTTTATAACGTAATAAATAAAATATTAAAAAACATTTCTACATATTTAAAATGATTCAAATAACAGAATATTTGCATTTTTGATTTAATAAATTCAATAATTTAAAATTAACTTCTTAAATACATTTCAATTGAAACAATACTTGAGAATTAGTAAACAAATACGCTAAAAAAAAACCCGTCATATAATTTGATTTAGGACAATGAACAATTCTAATCAAGCTACTATATTGATTAAATTTTCTTTTACTATAATCAAAAACTACTTTTAAATCAAATTTAAATAAAACTAACTTACTTTTGATCAGAATTTGTAGAGTTGGATTTGATGGAGATCCTTGCTTAGGATCATAAGGAATAACAGTACTAAGATACTGTAAAATATTGAGAAAAATTATCGATTTTTACTTTGGACTATACATTATACTGTTACCAAAATACAACTAATTAATTAATATAATTAATTTTATTCTAAATAAATTTACTAAAAAATATTATAAAGGCTAAGAAAAAAATTTAGTTTATTTATCATTATTTTATTTATTTAGAGATATATCAATATTTAAATCAACTTTTGAATAATAAGATAATATTAAAAAAACATACAGATTCAAACCAGAATATATTTATATGTTGATTTAAATGAAGCTTAATATACAACACTAGTACATTATTATTTGAAAATAGTAATTCGGTGTAGAATTTATTGTGTTTAAACAAACCATTTACATCAATAAGAATTTTTTTCTCATTCTTCTTGAAATTCTACACACAAATATTTAATTTATTTCATTACAACAAAATTATAAGTGCATTATAAGTAAAGAAATTAGAATGAAAATTTTTTAATCTATTGTAATAGAACAAAAGAAAATTAAAGAATACATTTAAAAAAATATAATCCTAAAAACTTATATTTTAATTTCAAAAAAATTGTTTAAGAATTCTAAACTTAATTCACTCAAATGTTTATCAATTATTTATCAATAAAAATATCAAAGTAAAAAAAAATAAATATGTACGACAAAGTTGAATAAGGTTTCTGTTAATTTTAAAAAATGATGAATTTAGGGAAATAAATTAACCTTCTAAGTATTATGTTTTAAGTATACAAGCACAAAAATCAGTTGCTTCATAGATATAGATTTGCATAGTGCACATGTTGTGGTCTTTTATGCATTTCCTAAGTTGAATTTACTTATTTACTATTAAATTTTTAAATGTTTCAAAATGAAATTTACCTTGGGTTCAGTACCATTGATACTTCCATTTCTCACATTTTTCTTCTTATCAATGCAGTTGTGTTGACGTCTTTTGTTCTGAATGCTTAAAACCAAAGATATAAAGGTGTTTTTTAATTCTTTTTCATAGTCTAATTCATCACGTAAAGCTAATTCATTAATAAGCGTTTCTGAATGGTCTTGAATCAAATTTTCCATGTCTGTCAACAAGTCATGAAGTTGAGTCAAACTCAATCTTTTCACCTCTAAAAGAAATACATATATATATGAAACTAAAATTAGTGATTTAGAAAGAAAATGAAACAATGACTATGCATATCCTACAAAATAAAATATCCCATTAATAAAACAGTATTAAATATGAATGAGAAAACACAGTAAATTATATACAAAATATTCAATTCATAATGAGCATTAAAAGTAAAAATGAACTTTTTAATAAAAAAAAAAGGATTATTATATACATGATACTATTATATACATGATCAAACAACATTTCATAGCAGAACGAATGTAACACAAAAATAAAAAAAGTTGTTGCTAAAAAATCCTTAGTGACTGTATGTAAAATACACAAATTAAAAAAATTTCAACCCACTGATGGAGTGGGCGTGAGGGAAGAGAGGACTGGCAACTGGCGTACCGATTACGGAGTACCAACAGGGGGAAATACCCCTTAAACCTCCTCATCTTAATTCATAAATATGCTTTAAATTTTAATTGGCTGCTTCATTAATGTTAGTAGAAATACACGATAAAGTTTCTAAAAATTCAAGTTAAATGGCACTATAAAAAAAAAAATAAAATAAAATAAAAAAGTAAGTAAACTGCAAAATAAAAGAAATTATAGTTAAACTTAAATTCAGTACAATTAGGGACCAGTTGTCGATGCCGAACTATTGAAAAAAGTAAACAGAGTATGAACACATTTGAAATAACACAAATACAACAGGGATTATGCTGAAAGGTGAGAGCCATTTGAAGAGTGATGCTGCAAAGTAAACAAATTATCCACACACAAAAAAAAAAGGCCATAATCAGGGCCGTATTTTTATAAATTTTCTGTTTTATAATTTTTATTTTATTGGTTTTATTCCATCCTTTTATTTTCCTTAAAAAAGGGGTAAAAAAGCGTACAATAAAAACCTAACTATTCACTAGTCGTTAAGATAGGATTGTGGTGCACAATGTAGCATAAATATAAAAATAGTGAATTGAGCCGAGTGTCAGATTCGAACCCTCAACATTTCGGTCAGGAGTCCTTCACTTTACCTCTGTGGCAATTCGTTTTGTTTACTATAAGCCAAACGACTCCTCTGATACACATTGAGTTAAATAGTCTCAGTGGACATAAAATTACAATTTTAAATCCACTCTGTTACCTGAACTCGCAATCGCTTGTTCAGAATAACAGCCATGATGTCTCTTAACTTTAGGAAAACAATCATAGGAGACGTCGTAAACTGCCCTTGGACGTTTCTACGAACTTTTCACCCCAGGGTGGTAGGTCGGCAGACGACGGATTAACTCATTGCTAATCTGAGGACATTTTTCATGAAAATTCTTAGAAATTTTAATAATATAATTTGGAATACGTTCAACATCTAGATCTCTATGGATGATCTTTCAACGAATGAACCATGGCACATCAGCAATCATAGCCAGGTGTTTATTCTGAAAAACCTACAGTCTCTTGATATTAGTGAGGGAAGCGGAGACCCAAATTGGGCTACCATAAACCAAAATAGGTCTAATGATAGACTTATAGAGCAGAAGCTTGTGTTATGGAAATTCATAGTATCGAACTCACGAATTTTACGTGAGACGAGTATTTAACCACTCGACTATTTTGCCCTAGGAAGAGAGGACATGTTATAATTTCATGATGCAAGAGATTTTAATTAACAACAGAATGAAATGTGTTACAAATATAATAAAGTAATATTATAATTTAAAAGCTGTGCAAATGAAGCAGATATCATATAAATAAATGTGAATGATTTGTTTAAAATAATATTTAATAATTGCTTACCATCTTTATACATTCCAATATATGCTGCAACTTTGCTCTTCAAATCATCTGGGGACTTATCAGGAGTTTCACAGGTATTTAAAGATGGTGATCTCTGTTGCTAAATAACAAAAAAAAGTTATAATTTATTTTTATTTCTGAATTTTCAATTTATATATGACCTATAGTTAAATAATATTATCACATAAAACAATGATAAATTTATAAAAATGTATTAAAATTTGAAATTAATATTTATTAAAATTGAAAAATCTACAATTTTATTAAAACTTTCAATGAAAGATAATTTTATAAATTACATTAAGAAATTATTCACTATTCCTATTATTCAGCTAATGATATATATAAGCTCAAACTATTGATGTACATCTTAAGCATATCTATAAGATAATTCATTCAGATCTGAACTTATTTCTATGATTATCTTAGCTATAAATGTTAGAAACTAAACATTATGAAAAACCTCAATAAACAACACTTAAAAAAAAAAAAAAATTTTTTTTTTAGAAGTTTTGCCATTAGTGGAATGCTTCTTATGGCAAATGTGAAAATAACCACCAAATAATAAAATCATCACCACTAAATACAATGCAATAAATCAAGATTTAGTATGATTTGAAGCAAAAGGTTTAAAAGTTTGGAGAGCTTGCATAGAAATTTATCTATTGTCCCATTAATGGAAAACTTATTTCAAAATTAATTGGAATTTTAATTGTTCCATGTAATTTATTATTGAAACATAAAAAGAAATTATTGTAAAATAAATTTCAAAGATGCTGACTTAAGATTTTTTTTCTTAAAATATTAATATTACATTATTAAAAAATTGATGGTAGTATTGTATTTTGCTCTTTATCATGGCAACTTTCAGATTTGACAAAAAAGCAACTTGTTTCAATGAATTTTATTCAAACTAAATATTACAGTTAAAATGCCAACTCTCGAATGACAACAATAGAGAATAAATGACAGAAGAAATTCATACTTTGAATGCGACTGTAACCAGTTTGATGTTATGATAAAGTGTGTACTTTGAGCTAAGAATCAAGAAGTTTTAATAACTGTTGCCCCGCACTTGCTCCTTTGCTTATCATAGGACACAGTTTACTTTTTGCTAACATCACCGCAAAGTATCAGTTAGAGACACACATGTTCATTGTACCATTGGGCGGTAGTTATAATGAATTGGTAGCTATAACTATGCTTATGTTTTTAGCTATGCAGCTAATCATACATTCATACACCATTAAATCAAATTTCTTGCATTCAATATTTTTAAAATTAAATACACTATATTTTTAATTTTCAATTTGAAAAAAATTTATTTGATTGCCTTTTTATTGCCTGCACACCATGAAGAGAAGGAAAAAATACTGTACACATAATGATAGCTTTATTTTATGAATATCGGACCAACATTTTGTAAATTATCCACATATATATGTATACTAGCTGAAATAGTGGGAGAGGGGTCATAAAATATAAAAAAATATATATACATACTTTTGTTATATATGTTATTTATATTCTTTTAAATAATTAAACTAATATGACATGTAAAAAAAAAAAAAAATCAAAAAGAGAATTTGCACAAAAATAAAGGATGACAGGTACCTGTATCATTTCTTCAATTTCTTCCAACACTTGTTCAGCAGTAAACAGAGGTTCCTGTTGAAGATTTTTGATTAAAAATGATCGCACATCTATTTCATTTGGAGATTCATCTCTTTTAGAATCACAGTCCTAAAATAATAAATTATCAATAATAATAAAGGTGAAAAGTATTAGTGTTTTGCTAATTAGTTTTATATTAATTCCTCTAAATCTTTTTATACAGAAAGAAAACAAATGGAAATTAAGTTCTTATTTTAACAAGTTTTCTAAAAATAAAAAATATGCTTTTCATTTAATTCTCAATGAAAAGCCTAATTTAAAAGTCTAGCATTTATATTTTAGCCTTATATAAGCATGCATAAAGACTAAATATAGTCTTAATATATTCAGTGTTATTAAAAACTTATATAAAATAACTAATTTTAAAGGCATTCACTTAAAATTATATCTAATATTTACTTTTTAAAATAAAATTCTTTTTAAGCTTAGAAAAGTAAATACCATGAATATAAATAAAATTAAAAAAAAAAAAAAAAAAAAAAATCAAAATGGTTGAGAATGCATAGTGAAAACATACCGAATTTTGGTTTAGATTAATTAATGAATGCTGAAGTCCTTTAGCACAAGACTTGGTCCAATCTATAGGTAAAATGCTTCCAAAATTTCCAGTTAATGTCCACCATATTCTGCAAAATAAACAAACATTTTAATACTGATAAGAAGTCTATAAACTAATATTTTAATAGATCGGTGGTCCCTATAAAACAAAGTCGACAGATATTTGGGATATACTGAGAAGTTAATTATGCCAATATTGAACAGTTAACTCAAAATATATACTTTTAATTATAATCTTTTCATTTTTTTTATTAATCTTTGAATGTAACTTCAACATTTTCTATTAATTTCACTAATTCATATGCATTTTTATTTGTCTTTTAGAACCTTTATTTTTGAGAGTGAATTTAGCTTTTCTGAGAAAGAAAACAAGATTATGAATACTACAATAAAATTGCTTTTTTCAACAGCAAAAAATTTTAATTTTCAAACAAAAAAAAATTTTTTGGTAATCTTTTATACACTTCTCATCATACATTCTTTTATTTAGACGATAGATAAGGACATGAAAACATTTTTTTTTTTCCAATTCAATTCAATGTATAGAGAAGTATTAGTTTAATCTACAATTATACAGGTGGACAAGAACAAAATGGAAATAAATAAAGATAGGGGTGGGGGGAAGTAAGAAATACACAACTAGCATTAATAAAATAAACCAATTAAAATGTACTAGTTAAACTAAAACATATAAATTTCTCATGAACTTAAAATATAATTCTGATAGTTTGTTGAAATAAAATCTCCCATTATTCCTGATAATAATCATTTAAACATATTTCATCACAATTTTTAATATATCTTCAATAATATTACTTAAAATTTTGAATTAAATTTTTTTTAGCACAATTAAATGTCAGACTAACAAATGATAAACTTTTCCCTTTGTACTTAGGGTACATTTTAGTATCACTACTCTCTTTAGAAATGATATCCATTTTTAAGGGTTACTCCGAAGCTGGAACTGAGCAAAAATACATCATGTTTGGTTATTTTTAATACATTTAGAGCAAATTAAAAATTAAAATTTATTGCCAACTATTACAATTATCTTAATTTACTTAATGCATGAACTTCATAAATGCGTTGAAATGCAGAATTTCAAAAGTATAAACTTGATACTATGTAAAGAGCAAAAATGCAAGTAAAACTATAATTTTGGATATAAATAATTTTATTTGACGCTTTTAAGAACCAAGCGTTTCTTTTAAATACCATAATGTAAATATTCATAAAAAAATTAATATCTATAAAAAACATTTTACACATAAATGCAACAAAGTATTTTTGAGACTAAAATTGTATAAATTTCAAGTATGAATAATGCATCCATCATTTCTTTATATTAACAAATAAAGCAAGCAAATACAAATTATTCAAACACTCACTGGCATTCGTTCATTATTTCATCCTGATTTCGCACCTGGACCGGAGCTAACTTTTCAACATTTTCCTCATAATTGTAAAAGCATTTAGTTATTTTGTCGTCAAAAGTGTTCACCAAATCTTCTAGTGATGTCGAAAATGCATCGCTAAAACTGCTGTCAACGAAGGAATTTTCATTTGCTTCCGGACTCGAAAATGAATCTTTATTTGAATTTTCAAAATCTTCGGAGCATTGAAAATCATTAAACTCGGCCCAGTCCTCTATTCTTGCAAGAGGTGCCTGGATTTTAAGTTCCGCCATTTGAAATCTACTGATCTTTAAGTCATTCTTAATATAAACACGAAACTGAAACCATAAACAACACTCGCCGCACCCACAACCGTAGCAGAAATGCGCATGCTTAGAATGGGATGGATACAGTTAAATTCTTGCTTGTTAAATTTTTGCTGATGAATTTCAAACAGTGTAACAGTCATTTAAATTTCCCTAAAAAATTTGGAATAAATTTTTAAAAAATGACAGCCAACAGTGTACATAATTCCGGATTAATAGGAACTTCTTTTATGATTTCTTATTTTGTGATTTTCGAACCAAAAGTAGAAAAACAAGTTATAATGAGGATAACTAATAGAATATCAAATAATTTACACGGGCTTTAACAATTACTACTTATAGCGAATTGCAGATGAACGATGTGATATTGTAAGGGTTATTGAGATGGTGTTTGATTATTGTAATTATTGTGTGGTACGAGGGGAAGGGGATGTTCTGTCTCATTTCTTTAAACTGTGCTGGCGCTCCAGTGAATAACGGGTCCTATGACTCATTGTCTACTCCCTTTCTCAAATATATAATAGCCCGGAATTTTCTGTGCAATAAGATAATATTTTAAACCCTAGAATCATAATATTACAATGGGCGCGAAACGTTTTAAACATTAGATGTTTTAGACAGTGTGGGTATTGTATTTTCAGCTCTAGAATCGACAACTAAACAAGCTTACTTAAGATCGTTCTACGGCTGTACTAAGAATTAACATTCTCTTGATTTGGCTCGTTATTGTCTTTATTTTATGACGCCAAAAGACATTTGTAAACGTTTTTTATTTTTTTTTTCCGAAATTTTTCGGCCCTTCAGTTTTTTCTTGAAATTCATGTCGTCGTTGTTCCTTCAAATCTATGGTACTTAAACCTGTGCATAACTTATTGTTCTAATGGCGAAATATTTTTCGAGATGTTCTGTCCATAAAGCTTTAATAGTCATACTGTTTTTGGAGATTTATTTCTGTTTGGTTGCAAATATATCTCCGGGTTCTTTGAAAGGGTAGACTTTGAAATTTAGGGTTGCAATATCTGTTGGGTTAAATTTGGGCAATAATCGATCACCCGTGACAAATCCTTATAACCTTTCGTATATTCAAAGGACGCATTTCCGCGTGTGACACAGCTTGGATATATACGAGTTCTATACTATCAAAAAAATTTTTTTTTCAGCGACTATACCTCGTTATGTGCAATATTTTGTCGAGCGTTAATTTAACATTTAAAAATTAATCTGATTTACGCTATGAATATTATTCACTTCTGAGATGGTGAAGACGTTTTTCTGCTTTTATACGGTATTTTGTTTCGTTTATCGAATCATTAGTCTCTTTTCCTTCTACGATACTGATTTTACAAGGAGAGTTTTGAGTTTGTAAAATAAAATAAACTTGCTCACCTATCTATAAATATTGTTTTGAAGTGATAAATATGATTTTAATACAAATCTATCGCAAAATCGATTTTAATACAAATATATTTGTATAATAATATATATAATAAATATATTTGTATTAAAATCATATTTATCACTTCAAAACAATATTTATAGATAGGTGAGCAAGTTTTGTCATTTTCAACTGCCATACTCCAAACTATAAAAAAATTTATTTCAACTAAATTTTCAGCTAATGGTTTTGATAGTAAGGATTTTAAAACGTCTTATGAATTTTTGAAGTTGCGTTAAATCAATTTTAAAATGCACTGTGATTATTTATCACATAAAGCTACTTTGGAAAACTTGAATTAATCATGTAAAAAATGCGTCCTAGATAGGTGCATTTATATGGGGAATGTTCCAATGGAATACGTATGAATATTTTGTTTTAATCTAAGGTATATGAAATAAGTCAATTCAACAATTATTTTGGTCTGTCTTTTCTGGTTTTCAAACTCGACTTAAAGGGAAATATGCTTTTCCACAACTATTGGCTTACTGCATGTGATTATCAGTTTAATCTGACAAAAAATCCAAAATCCTATTAATAGATTATATTCTGGATATATATGAGCTTTACACTATCAAAAATTTTAATATCACTCATAATTAATTATATTTAACAGAATTAATTATTTTACATATTAATTATGTAAAATAACTAACAGGTTGTCCCAACAAGAGAAGCAGAAGGTTAAATTATGACAATAATGAAAGTGGAAGTGCACTTTTTGCTTTTTTATCGTAACTAAAATATGTTATTCTTAATTTTTGCTTGTTTACCTAACTTTAAGAAAAAGTTAAGAAAACTAGAATTATTTAGGAAAAGATTTTGACTGACATTAAAAATGCTAAGTAATTTAATACCATCTTTGACAGCAAGTACACATCGCCCTAGATCAAATGAGTGAAATCATTCGTTACGTTCGCAGAGAAAAAAAAGTTGAAATAAAGAAGTCATTTCTAAGTTATTTTGAGCTAATTGGGAATAAAGCCGTAGATATAACTGAAGATACTTTAAAAGCTATTGAACAGGATGATCATAATGCTTCAAATTGGAGTGCATTCTGGACTTCAAACAATAATTTTACTATTTGTAGTATTGTTTGCATCTGTACAACCACTCTCTATGTGTGGAGTACACACACTCCTTTCCAACAGTACCATTATAAATGACTTTTTTAGGGACCTTAGAAAGTTTGTACGTGTTTTTCTCAAGTTTTATACAGAGATGGATGATTCTTCTAACAAATATTGAAGTTACAGTTAAGCGATTATCAACAAGATGGAGTGCTTAATACAAATCTGTTATGCCTGTGTTTAACTGCTTTAAGATTTTCGATGCCATTGAGGAACTATCTGATTCTTCGGAAACGATCGAAACGAGCTCAAACTCTGCTGCCTGCAATGTGCGATTTCTCGTGTTTGTACTGAGTTTATAAAGCAATGTTTTAAAAGAAGTCAACTACTTCGAAAGTATTTGCAGATTCTTGTAATAAGCTTTGAGAAATCTGTTATCCACATGAAAATACTAAAATTTTTTTTAAAGGTCAAAAGAAATGACCTTGTTGAAGAAGCATTGCAATTTGCAAAATGGGAAGAGATGGGCATTCCTGTAGTAAAAAGGGAAGGCTGGAATGTATGTCAGAGAGAAAGAGTAGACGATAGGAGTATTTTGGAGAGAAGACCGGATAAGAGCCGCTGACTTTAATACAAGAACTGATAAGGTCAATGTTAGAATGCATTGACATGTTTCAACTAGAAATCTATATACGTTGCAAAGGCATGGAACATATATCATAGATTTGCAGTTTTAGAGCCCAGCAATCTGATCAAACATTTCACAAGTTGCTAGAAAATTTGGTTGAAATTATAACGAGCTTTCTGCAGATGGTATTCTTATAGAAATTCAATGCCTAAAAAAATTTCTAAAAGCCAGCAAAATTTCAAAAGACCAGTTTCTTAGTTGGTTTTCCTTAAGATATTTAGAGTTTGCGACAAAATATGAACTTTTCGATTCTGTTCCCAATTTCAATTTAGCAATACAATTTTACTGAACTTCATGCGTTTCTATTACATCATGTGAAAGGAATTTTTTGAAACTCAAACTAATTAAAAATTATAAAATTCATTCTCTAACGTAGCTATTTTGTCAATTCACACAAGTCTAAAATTGTCCCTTAGAATAATTATTATAGTATTTTTGTTTCATTATTTTATTACTAATACTCTAAATTTATGTATATATATTGATGGGAAACTTCTACTAAACATGTCAAGAAAGTTTACAAAATTTTATGAATAAACTCTTTTGATAATAATTAAATTGAAAAAAAAAATTATGATTTGATTCAATTAAAAAATGTAGCAATTGCTGTTGTTGTGGATGTCATGTGTTTATTTTACACTGATACTGGAGATTTAATTAAATTCTAAGTTAAAAGATGAAATAAAATGAAATTTATTTGATGAGGAATATTCATGAGAAGTAAAAAAAAAAAACTATCCCGAGTTACATTTTCCGATTTTAAATTTATACATTACTTTAAAAGCTACTGGTCTTTCAGCAGCAGCAAAGGATTTTTTTTCAAATCTTATATCTAATATTAATATATTTTGTGTTTTAACTTCAAATTATTATAGGCAATTTGCATTAATAACTGATAAATAGATGTTAGAAAAGTTTTCGTTACTTTCTTTAAAAAAAATTTCAGTCATATGATAAAAATCTATTTTGTTATTGCTAAAATATGTTATAATACTAAATTTAAAAATGCAACATCTTTATTAATTAAGTTATAATAGATGCATCAATCTATTTACATGCAATAATTTTTTCTAAAATATGAATTATTGCAAATATTAATTTATGCACCATTATAATTTTACAAGATGAAAAGAGTTTTACTGCACATATTTAAAAATTTAAATTTTTCTTGTTTTTTTTTTTAAATAAAAATAAACATATTAATATATAAAAGTTACTTAAATTTGAACATAAAATTATTTAATATGACAAAATTTATTAATTGTCTAAATTTCTTCTCTTATTTACATATTATTATAATAAATATTCATAACAATATTTAGATTCAACTTCTAAATTTGAATTTTTTTTTCACCTTCTGAAAAAAGTATCTTTAAAAATGTACATTTAAATTTATAAACCTACTTTGAAAAAGTATAATTTCTATTAAAATTGTAAAAAGTAAATGGATGACATGCACATACAAAAGTAAATAGAAGATAATAAATCTGATATGGAGATTTAATCAAAATTAGTGATTAGCTCTCATCACTTTTAAAAATTTGTTAAAATGATTTTATAAACATTAAATCTAATACAATGCTTACAGAAAATTAAAAATGAAAACATAAAAACCATGTGTGAAAATAAATTATTTTATATACAAAAGAATGATTCATTAAAAAATTTATGTACAAAATATAAGCAAGTATTTGACAATCAGTTTAGACTTCATTTCAAAACTTTCTGCAGTTTTTTTAACCTGCAAAAAAAAAAAAGTTTTATAAAAGTACCCAACTTCAATTAAAATATGTATATATATATTTTGTTTGAAAGTTACAATAATAGAATAAAAATTTCTGATAATAAATTATGATGCAACTAAGATAAACATTTTGTCTCCTTAGATCAAGTAAATAGCACATAATATTTTGAAGGTTATAATAAGCATAAGTACATTTTCTTACTTTTCAAGAATTACAGTTGGAGGTATATCTTCATTTGAATCAAATGAAGACTCCTCTGAACTTTTGTGTGACTTGTGTTTCTTCTTCTTCTTTTTTTTCTATAGAAGTTTTAAAAGTTATGATTTATTTGATTATTTATATACAAAATGCTTATTTATAAATAAAAAAATGAATCAGTTTATTTTCTGTGATAAAAGTAGTGGAATAACAGCAATTTTTTACAGAAAGCACTCGATTTTACTTAAATATTACATTAATCGTCAATGCATGTAAAACAAATATAAATTTTTTATTTTACGGTTTTCTAATTTTTTAAAAAGTTTCTACAACATATAAATTTATCAGTAAATAATACTGTGTTTTTTCATTTTTCTAATGGGGGGAAAAAAAAATAAAAAAAATCAAACATTGGAAAAGGCTTTTATCATTCATATGAAATTAGAATTTTATATAAAACATAAATAAAAAGAAAATACCTTATGTTTCTGATGCTTATGCTTGTGTTTGGCATGTTTCTTTGATACATATTTAGAAGAACTTGGCAATGATGATTCTGCAGATAAATAAGGGGGAAAAACTGAATTCATATTTTGAGTAAAATAAAAGAGTTTTTTTTTTACCATGAAGTTATAAAAGTAAACATACCATTATAATCTGGTGGCAATTCAGGTCCATATAAATTCTCTGATAAACCTGAAGTTTCAGGAGAAATATTGGGAACACTTTTATTTTCTTCTTCAGACTTTTCTGAAATATCCATAGTTTCACATTTAATTTCAGTATTATCTAGAGAATTTGTTTTTACTTTTGGAGTTCTTTGGTTTAAAGCATCCAAATCTAAATTTGCAAAAACTCCAAATCCAACTTTTTTACTCTCAGTAGTAACAGGTTTTTCATTTGAAATAGTAACTTCAGCAACTGGAGTAGTAGATTCTTTCTCATTTTTGGAAATCTCTATTACAGGAGGAGTCTTAGAAACATTTGTTAGAGTTTCAGGTAAGTCTTCTTCATCAGAAGAATTTTCAAAGATGTCTTTGAAAAAGTCAATAGGTGGTCTTCCAGTTTCAGACAATGGCACCTAAAGAACCATAAAATATAAGTTACTGACCACAAATCAATAACATTTATTTCAATAAATAAAATTTGAAACTTTTCAGATATTATATTTAAAAAGTTTTTAATTCATCTTTCATGCAGAACTACAGTAGTAATCTGAAGTAATAACCCAATCTATTTTTTATTTTTACAAAAACATGCTAAATGGAAAAATTACAAATAACAGATAATAACTTATGGATGGATAATAATCTATGAATAATGTATTCCGTTAATCTTAAAAGAATAATAATAATTTAAGAAATAATTTTTTTCTGATAATTTTTGCCCATGCAAACTGATTATATATAGCAACCTGTATCAATACTAAGATATTTTATCAAAGTTTTTCAAATGCACAAAACTAAATTAATAATATACAGGAAATTAAGATAAGTACAAAAAGAAAATAATTTAAATTACTTTTTATGCTGAATTTCAATTATTTTTCAGAGAAAGTAATTTATATTTAAAGGAATAACTATAAAGTAATATTGCTGCTATTAGATAAGAATTTTTTAAAATAAGATTGTCATTGTTATCTACTTAATTATTTAAAAAAATGAAAACTTGAAAATATAATTATGGGAATTCTTTTTCCCAGAAAAGATTACAACTTTTTACTAAAAATAAATAAGTTTGTGTTTGTAAATCTAAAATTTCATGTCAGGATAAAGACAAACAATATTTTTTTGTAAATTAATGTTGGCAATTGTAGCCATATATTTTTTTAAGTAAATGACTTATTTAATTGAAGATAATCTCTTATCACTAAGAAAATATTTATTTTGTTATTTTTATCCCATTATGTAAAGGATAAAAAATTAATATAATGGATAAAAAAATGATATAATGGATAAAAAAATGAATGCTATTAGTATCCTTCAACAACTATATTAAATAACTAAGCTTTCATTTTGGCATTTCCAAAGTAATATGATGCTGTGAGGATAAAAATAATTAATATATATCTATTGAAAAGTTATTAAAACAAAATTTAACCAGCATTAAAAAAATTTAGATTTCTGTTTAATATTCAGTTTTAAACAAGATTAAATATTTTTTTAGCATTTTAAAAAACTATGAAAACCTTTTAAACAAAATTAACAAAGGAAATAATCGTTCTAAAGAAAGTAAACGATATAAATAAATTATGATAATGATTATACTCAAACTCTTCTTATATTAAAGTATTTTTCTGATGTAAATGAACAATATTTATGAAATTTTTTTAATTATGCTGAAACATTTTCTTACAGGAATATTTTCTTCTACACTGGCTACTGTGGAAACAATCTCTGAAGAGTTTTCAACAGGCTCTATAGGAAAAAAAAAAAAAAAAAAAAACAAATTTAATAATATTATTTGCAAATATATTGCGGGGAAAAAAAAAAAAAAAAAAAATACAAACAATTCTCAAAGTGTATTTGGAATGAGGAGTAATTTCAGTAACAAAAAAAAAAAAATTTTTTTTTTTTTTTAATGATTTCTTTATTTTTGTATGGTTTTGTCAGAGCATTTTGGATTTAATCTAATGCAGAAAGATTGTTGCAACTTTAGATGTTATGTATTTTTTTAAAACAGTAATAGTTTAGCAGGAATAAGTGTTTGCAAATTAAGAATAAGTCAATTTGTAAATTATGAATATTTCAATTTGTAAAATTATGAATTGCATATTATTGGTTAGTTAAAGTCTTCTTTCAAGTGGAAGTCTTATTTTTGAAATTTATGGTTACCTATTGGCTGTTTTTTCTTAAATTATCCTATCACAGTTTGTAAGGAAAAAAACTTATAAACTCGTAAATCACAACATACAAACAAAATATAATTAAAAAAAAAAAAAAAAAGACAAGTGAATAAAATGCTTTCTTGTCCATTAACAAAAAAAAAACATTGAAAAGTAATCGTTTTAACTGACTCTCAAACAAAGGAACACTAATCATCCCATATTCCAAAAATCATTAACTACTTCTATTTATTTAAAAAAAATCTTAGTGAAGACCAAACAAACAAACAAAGTTGGAACTTTTCAAGAAACAAAGCTGAGAAAATGAAATGGAATGTGCAATGGATGGTTAGTTTCTAAATTATTGAACATGTTACAAGAACACAAAACTATTTTAATTCCTTGTCAGTAAGAAAAAAACTAGAAGCCTATTGAAAAAGTAAAGAAGGTATTTAGATTTGATACTACTTAAATATGAGATTTGTTAGCGTATTTTCTCTCTAATCATGCCAATTCTGTTTTATCATATAACACTCTTTTTTGAAGAGTAATAATATCTTCATATGAAATGCCGTGCAGGATGAGATAATTTGATGCTGATTTAGCAAGACAGTCGATCAATTATATTGATAGTTGATTTTTTGATACCAGCATGGCCAGGAACTATATGAATCTGATAATTAAAATTTTTGAAATCAGGTGATCAGGTAATTTTTTGAAACATATGAATTGAAAGTTTCTATGTCTGATAACTAGAAATACTGAAGTTATATGTAACAAGTTTTCACAGTAAAATGACTTTTATAAGCAAAAATACAGCTTGGGGGAAAAAACAAACCTGAAGAACTTTTTACAGCTACAATTGAATAATTATGAGAATTTCTAGTAACATCAGAAGCAAGAATAACATTTCCCTCCCATTAGTGTTCCTTATGCCTTATGATACTCAAAAAGACATCTAATTAAACAAGTGGACAATTGTTTATTTTGAAAATGGTTTGTGGACAATAGTTTTATATTGGAAATTAAGATCATAAATTTAAAAGGTTATTTTAGGATGTTCTATTAATGGCAAGTTGAATATTAAGGAGGAATTAGGAATATATAGATTGCCCAGGAGGTTTGCAAATATTGTTTGTAAGGAAATCTGATATTTTAAATATTAAACTGAGTCTAGTAGACTCAGTTTAATATTTAAAATATCATATATATATATATATATATATATATTATATCAGATTTATAATAATTAATAATATATACATAATATCAGATTTATATTTATATATAAAGAAAGGAGAAGAAGATTTCGATCCTAGGTTTGTATAGAGTATCTAGAGGTCTAAAACTCTAGTCTTGAGAAAGTTCAGATTAGTTTCTTCATGAAAACTTCAGAGATCATTTCAGTAATTCTGAGAAGCTGATGAGTAATAGAGGGATTTGGAGAGAATCTAAATTGTTATTGAATCATTAAGTTAGAAGTATTACCATGAGCTTTAATTTAATTGAGGATGACAAATTCAGCAATTTTATTTAAGAGTAGAGATCAAAGAGATAGGAATTTGTATGTGAAATGTAGAATTTGTATGTAAAAAGAAATAATTGCTTAATGTAATAATTATTATCAAGAATCTAATTGATGAACATATCCAAACTATTATTTGATTATGAAAAATCCAGTGTTTGATGTTTGATAATAAAACTATGTAGGACTTGGCGATTTCATGTGAGACAGCATTCAGCCACATTGAGGTGAACTGGCCTTTTAGAGAATAGTCATTAATCATAGTAATAGCTTTATGAGAAACATGTATACTGACTACCTTAACTTCATTGTCAGATTGGTTAAATGCTAGGATTAATTGGGAATAGAAGCAACTGCAATCAGTAAACTCCTCCTTCTTTCGTTAACAGATCTTTTTGAAATAGTATTTTTGAATTTTTTCAATAAATAAATGAATGCATAAATAATGAATTTAATATTGCTGTACTTGCATTAAAAGAAGAGAGTGGACTACAATGCGACTTCAAAAATATGCAATACTTTTATAAAAATGTGTTCTATAGTGTTTAAAAAACAGTACATAAAAAGAATGATTTAAAAACTCATATATATTTATGCAAAAATACATTTAGAGGAGTTAGTTTATTCTGAAAGAAAGAATTCAAAACACATCAATTTAAATATAAATAATAAATTTTAAACAATGGGTAGTTAAACTCAAGAACAATTAAATATCTATCATGACTAAGTTGGTAAAACAACCATGATAGAAAAAAATGATGAAAAAGTGATGATATAAAAGTAAGTAAAACATGATAAAAAAGTGAGTAAATTTATTACATCAATTAAAATAATTTCATTTTTCTGACAAAAAAATAAATAAATAAATAAATAATAATAATAATAATAATAATAATAAAAATAAAAAAAAATTAAAAAAAAAAAAAAAAGAAGAAGAAGAAGAAGAAAAGAGCATACTTTTAACAGGGTCAGGAATTTTAATTTCAATAGCTTTAGGTTTTGAATTTGATAATTGTTTTTTTCCCTCTGCTTCTCTGTTTTCAAAGGATAAATGATCAAATAAGGATTTTGACTTCTGTGATTCAGAAACATCAGGAGCGCTGCAAGAATACATTTTCCATATGCTTCCATAAAAATGAATACTAATACATGAGCAACAAACTATGATAATTTCATCAAAATTCTGGAGATTATTGTCTTTTATTTATCAATGTAAAAAAAAAAAAAAAAAAAAAAAAAAAAAAAAAAACCACCATGAATTAATAATGAACATGTGAATTAATAATAACATTAAAAAATTGTAAATAAATTTCTTTTAATATTATATACTTTTGAAATAGATTATTGTCTATAAATAATAAATATTTTACAAGCAAAAAACTATCTATACCATTTAAAAAAAAAAAAAATAATAATGATATAATTGATCTTTGAATTTATTATTTATTTAATTATAGAAAGAAATTGATAAATTTTATTTGATAAAACTTTTTAAATGAGAATTGTTTAAAATATTATAAATTATTTTCAATGTTTTTTAAAAAAGCAGAGAAATATTCATTTAGAACATTATTTTTAAAGAATTATATTCAAAAATGATTGATGAACAAATAAAACAACAGAGAATCTTACTTTGGATAAGGATTAGGAACATTAAATCGCTTGCATAACAAAGAAGCAGGGTGCCATTCAAAAGTGTTACGATTTTGCTTTCCAATAAGTTTTCTCTTCTCCTCAGTTTTCTTAATGCTTTCCTTCTATTGAAACAAAATTCTAAATTCTAATATATATTACTTTTAATTAATACAAAAATATTAACAAATCTTAAGAGATTTTATTATAAAGATAATTCAGCTAACAGTTAATGTACAATCACAAGAAAAGAAATGATAAATATAAATAAATATTTCATCTCAGGAAATTTCTGTTATTATTGAAGTTATACACTATACGAAATTTAGTTACGTTATTAATACATTTCTCATCAGTTTTCTTGATTTTTGAATTTATGTTACATGCATATATATATAAATGTATACATTATATTTTAAATATGTTGCAACAATTAAAAATAATTTGATAAGCATGCACTTAAATACTTTTAAAAAAATGTTTTTAAATCTCAAATATAGTCAGATAATTTAAAATATTAAAAATTTTTTATGGATATGTTTCAGAAATAATATCTTAAGTTTCAAAATTTTAATTAAAAGCTAATATTTACACAATTATTATTAACTTCAACTTTTATTTAATAAAAAAAAAACTAATTTTATATGTAATTAAAAAAATAATTAACCTTTTCACTCCCTTACTTAAAATTTTCATAAGGAATAATCTTCTAATGAGAATAAGTTATATGATCATAAAAAAGAAATAATTAAAATATATACATTATGTAATTGAATTCAAATTATTTATTTCATGCATAATTTGTACAAAATTATAAAAATATTAAATATTTATGGCTGTATTATTTATTTATTACTTTTTGTTAAAAATAATACCTTTGCTTTTGCTATTGCATCCATTACTTCATGTTCAACATCAAGATGTGATCGAGATTCAAATTTTGAGCTTAATGCAGCAGATAAAGGCCTAAAGAGAATAGCTGCTCTAGAAAATTCTACCAGCTCTTGTTGTTTCTCCCATTCAGTCATGGAAGAGGGCTGTACTAATTTTTGAATTTCTATATTAAAAAAAAACATAATACAATAATAGTTAGTTAATGCATTTAATAATTAATAAATACATAAAAGAATCAGATTTGTTTGTTAATTATTAAAAAAATTAATCAAATATATTATTTGTTATTATATTATGTGAAAGTGATCAAATTAAAAATATAAAATAATTGGCCACTTAATTTACTCTTGCATTCTTTTACTTTTGTCACTATGACTATCTTGGTTTCTTTCGTTCTGTGGTTCAATTTGTTTTATTGGCTGCAGCTTTCTGGTCTGAGAAGTATTTAATAATCAATTCAGATACTTTTTTAAGATTTATTTATTTATATATAGTTAGTATTTACAAATAATATATACAGTTCATCTGCAAGTCCAGGAAAAAACTGGTTTTTATAACACTGGCAGCGCTACCCGGTGCCATGTTGTAAGGTTTACAAATTTCAACAACTTGACTGTAATATGAAGCACTTAAAGTAAAATTATAAAATTTGGTTAATCAGAATGTGGCTGTTTGTCCCATTTCTAAATTGAGAATGCTATATTGAATTGAAAAACTATATTATTTAGGCGATTTTCATAATAATGAACAATGAATGCTACTATTACAATGAAGAACATTACCACAAGACAAATTAGAAAATAGGAACTTATAAGAAATATCATAACAAATAAAATAAAATAAGGAAGTAAGATATAAATGCATATCTTCCAAACACTTTTTTCAAAAATACGGATTTATTTAAAAAAAAAAAAAAAAAAAAAAAGAAAAGATTTTCAGCCATATAATTATATAACCAAAATATAAAATTATTTAATAAAATAGAAAATGTTGAACAGCTTTATCTTAAAAATCGTTGTTTTATTAAAGAATTTAATTATTCAAACTTATCCTTTTCATACTATAACAGCATAACAAACAGCTTTAACTTTATATATTTTGATTACATGTAACATATAAACACATACACTGAAGTGACAAAAGTCATGGGATAGCAATATGCAAATTTTCAGATGGCAGTAGCATCGCGTAGAACAGGTATAAATGCGCAGTGCTTGCGCAGAGCTTTCATTTCTGTTCAAGTTATTCAAGTGAAGAGGTTTTGACGTGATGATGACCGCACGACGGGAATTAACAGACTTTGAACGCGGAATGTTAGTTGGAGCTAGACGCATGGGTCATGCCATTTCGGAAATCGTTAGGGAATTCAACATTCCCAGATCCACTGTGTCAAGAGTGTGCGAGAGTTTTTATTCAAATCCGCAGTAATAATATTTAAAGTTAAATTTTTCACAGTACTTAAATAATTAGTATTTTAAGAGATAAAAATTATTCATTCAAAAATTATTTTGCATGCTTGAAATAATTAGCAAACAAGAGCATATTGCTTACCTCCTGATTCTTTTATTCTTAAATATTCTTCATACCTTTTCTGCTTAAACTCATCATTTGGAAATGGGCAGAAAGTATGTGTATTTTTAGGTAAATTTTTGTTAACATTCTCTGCATCAGATTTTCCAATAAATGCCTTCTTTTCAGCTATAATAAACAAAAAATTAAATGAATGCGAAATAAAAGAGAATCCTTCCTTTTTCTATTTTAAAGAATTTATTTAAAAAAAATCACATTCACCACATAAAATTCTAGAAAAATGTAACATTTTTCATAATATTCCTAAAACTTGCAATTATTAAAAATAGTTAAAATTCTTTAACATATAATTTTAAGAAATAATTTAATATGTTTGGGGACTCTGATAATAATAATTCAATAAATAATTGGAAGAAATTAACATGTAATGTAATGTTTGTGTGTACATGTAGTTTAACTTTTTTCTTAGTTGAACTACATGCACACACATTACATGTGCTTGCAAATACTACTAGAGAAATTTAAATGATTTAATAAACTATTTATTAAATAACATTCTTGAACAGAAAAATAAAATAATTATATTTATGCACAGTGATTTAAATAAAAACACTGAAATTTTGTTGGAAAACAAAATTGTATATAATTCTTAAAATAAATATTAAGACGTAATCCTAATAAAATGTTTTTTTGTTCATTTCAGCAAATTTAAAATATTTTGAAAAACATGACATATCAATGTAGTATTATTTAAAAGTAAATTAAAATTTTAAAAACAGTTCCCCACACATAATAATATTCTAATTAAAAAATATATTACTTACAAAGTTTAATTTTAAACAAACAAAAACTGATGTAAAAGATAAAAACAGAAAAGGCAGATAATTTCTATCATTAAATTTAATTGTTATTAAAGTTTAAAAATTATTAGAACATATAAATGGTATAAAATTATGAAATGTTGAATTAATTTATTTCTTTTAATATTTTGAATGTAATTTTTTTACAGACGAACATTTATGTATGTTCATCTTTAAAAAAAAATTGTGGAATATGCAAATGCAAATTCACTTTTAATAGTAATCTTTAAATTTTCTTTCTTGGTTTTTTTTGTCATCATTATACAGATTTTATTATTATCAAAATGAACTTTACAATAAAATAATTAAATGTAAAATAAAAAAAATATATAATTTAAAATTAAACTAAAAAATTAGTAGCTTATTGGATTATTTTGATACACATAAAAAAGATGTAAATTTTTTTGTAAAATTTTAGAGAAATATGCATAAATAGTTAATTATTTTTATGCTAATTATTTTAGTTTTGCAGTAAATTAATAAACAATAAACATTTAAGAAGTAATAAAACATATAAATAAAATTATTTTAAGTGTTAAAAATATAAATAAAATTTCATAGAAAAATGTTTTTTACCAATTAATTTAAAAGATTGAAACTTCTTTTCTCCAATCAGAAGTGAGCGATCTTCAGCTGACATACTATGCCGTGACTTAAATTTTGAATTTGACTGAGGAATATTTTTAGTTGCAGTTCTATGGATGGGTCTATAGTTATGAGGCAACTCAGGAGGTGGATAATATTTTTTCACAGTTGCTGGTTGAGAAGCTAAGCAAAATCCTTTTAGTACAATACTCAAGGAATCAAGCTGCTGCTTCATGTCTGAAAAGAAAATCATGTTTATAAATATTTAAACAATTTAATATATTTGTAACCAAAATATTTTAATTGAATATTGAAAATTTTATAATTAAGATTTTGTAGAAAACATGAATATCAATTATTTATGAAGTATCTATCTACTATAAATGTTTTATTCAACTACATTTGATCTTATTCATTTAAGATAATTAATAAACTACACAATTGTGATTTATATATTTTGTATCAGCTTTACAGTACCCAAGAATATCCAATGCATTTAATTAAAAAATTTAATTGCTTCTAAATATTTTACTGCACAATACTGATTTTGAATAAAACAGATTAAATGAAAAACAAATCTATATTTAAAAAAAAAGGGAAGCTGTTGCAAATTGCAATCGAAATCCAAGTATATTTTACAGGAAATTGAAGACACAAATCTTTTTATTCAGTTCATTAATGTATTTAAAGAGTTGGGGTTTAGTTCTGTAAAATGACAAAGAGTGAAAAGAAGAGCTTCTTTGAAGAGCTGCGAAGGTTTCAAAGCATCTGCCATCAGCAGGAATCGATCATACACAAATTAGTTAAAGTATTCTGGTTAATATCAAGCAGAGCTTGGAAAAAGAAAAGAGAATCCGGAGGAGCCGTGATCCTTAAGGCACTGATAAATTATAGAAGTTAGAAGTGGGTGTTATGAGAAAATGAGGAACTCAAAGCTAATAGGGATTAATGCAGCAAATTAATTAATTAATTGAATCTGAAGCTGCAAATGAATCCGCAGGAAAAGCAAAACAGATATTAATACAAAATATGCATCTCCTCTGGAAGAGGCTGGCATGCAGGGTAATTGAAAGTCAGGTTCCTCACAATAAGAAGAGAATTTCCTGAAGTTGGTACTCAAAATAATAAAGAATAAAGAATAAATAATAAAGAATTTTTCACAAAATATAACTTAATGCAATTGAGAATAATTGAAGAATACGAAATATATCAATATATAATAGTAATAAAATTTTGTTTGAAGGATGATGATCAACAAGAATATCTACAATGGATTATAGCAATACCATAATCTGAAGCATTTCATTAACACACATCGATGAAGAAACCAAGTCTTTATAGAAACTGGAACTCACCTTCAACTCAAAAACTTTGAATTTTATACCTTTTTTTTAACATGTTAACTATTCTACCAACTTTTTGTAGCAGTTCAGAAGTTGTTGCAAGTTGTAGTCGAAATCCAAGTGGATTTTGATAGAAATTGAAAAGTCACGAGTCTTTTTACTTACTTTATTAATATATTTTAAAAGTTGGGGTTTACCTCAGTGAAACAATGAAGAGCTAAAAGCCCATGTCCCCAAGCAAAAGTTTAAAAGAGTCTGTAGTCAGAGAGAATTAAATCTTAAAGAAATCAATTTAAAGTATCCTGGTTAATAGTTTGCTGAACTTGGAGAAAAAAAAAATCAGAGACTGTCACGACCCTTAAGGCAGTGATATAGAAGTTAGAAATGGGTGTTAAGAGAAAACAAGGAACTTAAGGCTAATAGAGATTAACTAAATTTGTTAATTGTAAGTCTGAAATTGAGGGAGAGCAAAACAGGTGCTATTATATGTATTCAAGAGGTAAACAAATTAAAACCAGTCTTCAATAATGTATATTGTAATACAAAATATAATAAAATAAAAATACTACCCAATAATATATATATATATATAAACCCCTCCACTATCTAATAACAACACAAAAAAACTAGGATGATACTATATATATATATAAAAAGAAATTACCAGGTGCATTTGAATTTTTTATAGGTTCCATTTCAGAAAAATCATATTGAGACATATCATCTTTAGTATAAATATCTTCATCATCATCTTCAAATGCACCAACGCCAAAGGCCTATAAGGAGGAAGGAAAATATAGATATATATATTGAATGCCTGCCATTTTAGTTATAATAAGACATTTTAAACTGATTGCATATTAATTCAGCATGAGATATTTTTCTTATGCATTATCCATAATAAAGTTTGATAAGTTCATTATGGAGATAACTGTTGAGTAATGACTTTATAATAAAACACCACATAAAATTAATTCATTTTCTTACTACACATCCTTAGATTCGATGAATTTTTTTAGAATTTAATAGTATATATTCAATGTTAAAAATGATTTTTTATTTTCAAAAAAGTAAAAGATTCAAATTTTTGCATTGTAAGATTACAGTCTAAAAAAACAATACTTAACATTGATAATCCTAAAAATCACATAACTAAACACATAGAAAAAATTAACATACTCAGTCTGCCAAAATTTATTAATAATTTATATTAAATGCTTTTAATAATAAAGGGGAAAAAAAGCCAAATTAATTTTAATAATGCTTACCTGTCCAGATATTGCTAACTTTTTCTTATCTTTCTTAAGCCACGATTTAGTTGTTGTTGGATTAAAAGCATCACTGTGAGTGCTAAGAACTGGATCTTTAGATAATCCACTATATCCCAGACCAAATACATTATCTTTTGGTTTGTACAGCTCTGTTTCTGTATCTTCTGGGGCAAAAGTATAAGACTGAGCAAAAGGATCATCCTCCTGCAGAAAATGCAGACCATTGAATTGAGGTATATACACAAAGTGAACAGAGGACAATATACAGTAAAAATTTAGCATTTTACAATACATACTTCAAGCTCAATAACCTCAGGAAATGGAGAACATCCATATACTTTTACATTAGGAACCATCTTTTTGACACGAGGTCCAATTCCTTGCCCTAACTTCCAACCAAGCTTCTTTAAGATTTCTATGCCAATTGATTCCCTATTAATAAAGTAGATGATATATAACTAAAATTAATATCATTATTAAATTTAAACCACATGATCAGAAAAAAGTCGATTAATTTTGCCAAAAATCACCGAAATAGTTGTTTTTATGATTATACATGAAAGTGAAATATTTTTGGTTGACCCCGACAAACATTTTAATTTCATGGAAAAATATACAGTCATTGAAAATTTAATTAATTAATTTGAGAATTTAAACAACTGTTTAAATTCTTAAATAAAAACACCAAAATATTTTATTTAGTTTTCAAAATTTGTTTTATTATTTTGTTTCAGCAAAATTCCTTACAAAAGATCAAGTTTATTAATTGATTAAATATAAAAATAATTAAATAAAACTACAAACAATGAAAAAAAACTATAATAAAATTTCAAGTAAATTAAAAAAATAAAAATGTAATAAAATTTCAAGTAAACTAAAAAATCATATTCATCTTCAATGGATTCCTGCACATGTCAACATTGAGGGCAATGAACGCACTGAATCTTTAGCCAAAGAAGCATTACAATGATGAACCCCACATTTGCAGATGCTAACACAGTTGCCAAAAGCCGACTAATTCCTCATAACTTTAAGAAGCCACTAATCATTGACTTCAACTGCCCTAGGAAGTTGACATCAGTTATTAGCAGACTCAGAACTAATCATTACAGAGGTATGAAGATTCTCCCAGACAAGACCAGAGAATACCAGGACCAGACCCAGATAAGGCCATACCCTGCAGAAATTGCCCCAATGCTTTCCTAACACCTAAGAACATTCTAGAGTGCCCAGCACTCACTCCCCATGTTTTGCAATTGGGTATGGTGCCAATTGAGGCCAACTTAAGAGAAGTTCTATATAGAGAAGCGGCACCATAGCTAGCGGCTGCTATCGTGAAGACTTTTGACTTGATATAACTTTAATAATAATATTTTAAATCCATGGACATGATAACAACAACAAGTAAACTAAAATATTGTCATATAAAAAGTTGCAAATCAACATAGACACAACTAAAAATACACAAAATTGCTATTGGTTTAATTAAATAAAACAAAAATAAAAATACAGAGATTCTCAAAATTAAAAGTATATTTACATTTTAAATGAATAGTAGCAAAAATATATATTTAATGATATTATTTATGTATGATTTTTACTTCATTAACTATCAGCAAATAGTAATTTTTAGATACAAATATATGTGTTTTGAATGCATTCCAAATATATATAATAACTAATTTAGTAAAAGTAAAACAATCAATTTAATATATATACTCTTGAATTTACAAGTTAAATTTTTTTCTATTTATTTATAATTTAAAATAATTTTTTATCCTTACACAGGAAGAATGATGGACATTTTATATCATAACATGACTACATTAATGAAATTCAATCACTGCTTTCCGTCAAACTGATATTTCAAGCAAAAAATAAGTGTAATTTCAATTTTTAAAAATCACTGTAAATAAAATTTTATGTTTGTGTTATATTTTAAAAAGAATTTCAGAACTCATTTCTGTAACATGAAATATACACATAAAAATAATAACTAATAAAATAACAACTAAATAAATGTAAAAATATGTGCTTAAAATACAAATTATTACTTAATTTGTAAACTGATATGTAAAAGACAGAAATTCCTTTTCTTTTCATAATTTTTAATGTTATCATTACTTTAATATTTTGAGAAATTTTTGAATCACTGAAAAATAATTTTATTGAACAGAAATTATAAAATGATTAGTGAACATTAAGTAATCATAACTTTTTTCATTATATTTAGTTTAATAGTTATCTTACATAATATCAAGAGCACTCAAATTAAAACATATAGTTTAATGTTTACAAACTTATGCAATTATTTATTACATGCACTCTCAAAATTTACAATTTTAACATTTGCATACAAAACAATGAAGGACATCTTTTAAAAAACATCTTCATATTCAGAAGACTACAAAGAAGAAAAAAAATACAAAGACTTACTTTATTGGCTTTACAATGTCTTTTAATGGAGCTTCTCCTGGAATAACATTGTCTACTTCTGAAAATTTCCTCTTGTTAGTTCTTGAATCAAATGAATCTTTAAATTTAGATGTGGTATGTATCCGTCTAGTAGCTATACCATGTGCTCCAAAATCCTACAAAGCATTAAACTATGTAAGAAAATATTCAAAATAATGAATAACACAAAAATTAATATCAGAAAGCATGATTAATAAAACAATTATTAACAGTTGTAAAAAAAAAAAAAAAAAAAAAAAAAAAATTGCATACTTCTTCATCCATAAAGTCTTCAGGATTTTGTTGTTTATGATCATTATATTTGTTTTCACGTGATGAAACAAATGTTGATGGAGCCCATCCTGTGTTACATAAGTAAATTAATTAAAAAATTGATAATACAATTTGTAAAAACTAACTATAAATGGCAGAGTTACTGAATAACTGGTGCTGTTACAATTGATTACCTTCTTTAGTACCAACAGTATTAAAATAACCAGCTGAAAATCCTCCAGTAAATGCTCCATGGAATCGCTGTCTACCTTTCTCATCTCTTACTTCCAATTCTCTAGCTGCTTTTTTTCGAAGAACGCTTTCTATAAAAAAATGCATAATATAGTGTAAATATAGTGATAGAGAAACTGGTATAGCTTGCTGGTAATCTTGCTTTGAACTTACTTTCTATCAAAAGAAAAAAAATTCAATATATTTAAAACCATTTAGGATAATTAAATGGAATATTCTTTTCATACAATTAAAGCAGGCATGCTTTTTCTTTTGTAATCGATTTAGATATAAAAGACATTTATAATTGTAGATATCTATAAATATACTAATATATAAAATATCTTAAAAACTACTAGCTACCTACAAAAGTTAATACACATGATTTGAAACTACATTGTATATAAAAATGGGACATAATATTATTTCAATTTACCTTCTTCAATTTCAGGAAGAGGTGTACCGTAAAAAATATAATCATCTTCGTCCTCTTCCATTGTTTAAACTTATAGCAAGTTATCAATGAAAAGTAATGAGTAAAGCAAATTAATATGATTTTAAAGTTGATGAAATTAACAGAAACTTCGTTTAAACTCTGTTTGTTTACAAACTTAACAGCTCCAATACACGATTTCTTAGTTGTAAGCGCTCTTCTGCTTGGAATAATAACAACAACAATAATAATAAAATAATAATGCAATTATTTAAACTAGCCAAAAGAAAACTCAAAATCATTATTATTTTATTTATTTTAGATAAATTTAGTAGAAACTACAAACTCGGCTAGCTTATTTCATGTTTTCAAATTCGACATGCTTATTTTTTTCTTCTTAGAATGTACTTGGATCTAAGAAAATCCACAGAAAATGTCCAAAGACAGCTATGGAATAATAATTACTTTCTCATCATTGTTGAATAAAGATGTCGAGGGCCTGAACGCGAATCGTTCATCTACTCAATGGTATGTGAAGGCAGTAGGAAAGAAAAATCATGATAAATAGATAATAGTCATCGTATGATTAGTTACTTTCTTTTTTAAAAGAGTTTTATTGTGAAAAAATTTCTCTTTATCATATTAATTTTCATATAGTTTTCCTATTAAATGTGAAAAGATGAATGGAATGGCAACTGGATAATTTTTTGTTAGTAAAACAGATAGAAAACTCGCAGCTTTTAATCTGTCAAAAAAAATGTTATGTACATAATTATACTCTATAATAGATGTAATATGTTGATATAAGTTCGGGTCAGTTACAGTCTTCTTAAAGGAAATTTCATTATTTCGTTGCTCATAATGTGGTTAGTTACGGAGATACATACATGATATGAAATCCATCGATACAGGAGGGAAAAAAATTCCAATATAAGAATTTTAATCTTAATTTGATATAAATACTAAAAAAATATAACAACACAATTCTAAAGTTGTCCAAAACGTCTAATAGCGCCAAGTGACGTCTATAGTTGTTGTTAACATCCTTAACAACATATACAGACACATACAGAGTTTCTCAGCACCAGGTTTACAAATTTCTTAAAGAAAAAGGTTACACTTAGACGACTCAGAATAACATAACAATGCTAGTTTGGAAGGGATTTTCATAGATGGTACTGCAGGGGTACGGAAGCTTCGAGTGTTCTCTCAGTCTTTTTAAATCACATAGTACCGCGGCGATAACGGATGGGTGGTCATACAAAAGCAATACTAACGGATATGCATCTGGGTAAGTCACACAGGTTTGTATGTACTACGATATCTGATGAAACATGCTCCCCACTTATAGCTTCATTGAATGACTATGTCAACATTATCTAAGATATTATTTTTTATTTTTATTTATTATTTTTTCCAGAGAGCCGTCATGAAACATGTACGAACGGTGTGAACCCCGAATATAGAGGAGATTATGCTAGAACTGATACAGGACAAACCAAGTTCGAGTATACGAACTACAGCGCACCGCGTCATGCTAGAGGTTACGCTTTAATGTTTGAAGGATTTTGCAGGAAAACAACATCTGCTATTCACTTTTGTTATTGTCGACCATATTACTTTTATTGATCTACGTTGATCCTGTTGTTCGGATTGTTCTGTAATCCCGAATTAATTTAATCCATACTCTTAGAAACACCATATATATATATATATATATATATATATATATATATATAAGTACTGGTATATCACAGTGGCTGTGCATGTATTAGCATACATTAGAAAGGATGTCAAATTTGTCACGTACATTCTTATAAGACATCTGGCCATAACTTTTCACTGTTATTTTTTCAGCTGCATATACAGTCCAACAGTCTTCTGTACGATTGTCCCTCACCTCATTTCTGTTGGAACCTCATGAATCAAATCGAATCGATGTTATTTATGACCCGCATTGGATCAGACGTAGTGTATGGGTTCCTTGGTCACCAAGATTACCAGATTTGATATGTATAGATTTTTTATTATGTGGACATATTAAGAGCATAATCTACGAAAGTCTCATTGAGTCAGTGGAAAAATGATTAAACGGGACAAACACTGAAGTCAAATTTCAATTTTTGAGAAGTTTGACTGTAGCAATAACGAAGATTCAGTTATCAAACTGGCAGCTGCTATTAGAAATGTGATTTTTGACTTTTTTTTTGCTACTGTAAAACAATATACTCGCCGACGCTGTCGAATTTTATATAATTCTTGGAGGCCACTCTTTCCAGTACCTACTGTAAGAACAACTGGTACTGTTAATCATGAAAGTGTTTTTTGCTTTTCACTTACCTGTCTTTCTCTCTTACTTGTTGTTCATGTTATTCATACATGCTACCATTGAAATCTATCTGTCTACACTCACTCACTCGCTCTGTTCAAGAATTTTGTCTTTTAATAATAAACAGTTAAAAGTTTTACTTTCTCTTCTTAAAAGTTTATAGTTTAAAAGAAATAAATGTAATTAATTCTTCTCATTTTTACTCGGCGGCCCAGAGACTTGTGCAGTTTCATCTGTTTTCAAATATTTTACGTATCGATCTTATACACATACTTCTCTGAATATTTTTGAGATAAAAGGAATTTAGATTGTTTAACGAGTCGATTGTTCTTCCTTTTCGAAGAAGATTCAATTTTGAAATAATACGATGATCGAACTTACTTATAGTCCCCCTCATCATCATAAGTCATACGACTGATAATTTTTGAAAGACTGTCAGATTTTGAAGAAGTATTATGCAACATGTAGGAAGAATGGAAAGTGATCCGACTTTGAAAAGGTAAATATTTAAATATTAGAAAAAATATTTTATTCAATGTTTATTAATTAATTGTAAACTAATATTTGTTTCAAAAATTCTTACGTAATTATTTGGGATTGCGAAAAACATGTCGCGCTTAAGAGAGTAGATGTGAGAATTGTTTGATAAAGAATGAAAATACGCATTACTACTGGAATCATGAACTTGATGAACCTATAATTTCAGGCATAAATACTAAAAAATCTATAAATAGAAACCATTTGACTAATTAAAACACATTAAATAAATATATTATTACAATTCAAATTATATAGTTGTTATATTAAGTTATTTATATAGCGTCTGTTACAAAAGTGAACAAACATCTGTTAAAATAATAAGATTTAAAAAATTATAAATATTAAAAAAAAAATAAAAAGTACATTTACGATAAAGCTACATTTCATAAGTTAAAAATATTTTGAAAACAGTATGAATTTGATGAGATAACGGATTAACACAAATTTAAACGTTGTAAATACTTTTTTTATGCACGCCATTTCTGTCGCCAAGATAATGGAGATAATCATTATCTATATTGTTAATGAGCATTCTGAAAAGATTACTTTAATGCATTTGAGACCAAGGAATTATGTTCATTTTATTAATTAATAGGTTGTAATACTTTTAAATCTTTATTTTAATTTTTATCTTCCACATACGACTCTTTTTTTACACAAGTGACTTTTGGATTTTATATATATATATATATATATATATATGATTTAAATAATAACTAAAATAACTTATTTAGTGTGACAATTATGATAATCTCAATTGTTATTTGCTGATCTTTTATGCAATTATATAATTCATATTAGATTTCTCCGTCTTCTTGCCATCATCTTTGTATGATGCCTTTGTCTGTCTTTTAGAAGGAATTCCCTGATATTTCTTATGAATCGAAAAGTTTAAAGGAAGTGTAATGATTTACTAGTAGCTCTTATGGTTTTATATACATATACCACACATATATACCTTAATTGTCCGTTTATCTTTATTTTTGGAGGAAGTATATTGAAAATTTCAGATGTATAATTTGAAATTAAAATGATTAACATTCTAAAACTGCGTTCGTATATTACATACTTCTTAGCTCTTAATATAATCCAATCTGAAACTAGGAGCACAGTATGCCGAGCAATTTACATTTTGTAACAAATTGCTAAATTTGCCATCGCGTCAACTATGAAGGGAATCATGGAATAACAGAAGATTTTACTGTGATCCCATTATTACTTCAAATTGACAGGAAATGTGCTTTTTTCTGTTAACACAGAGAGATAGATTTAAAAGAATGACTGTATACAGCGCATATAGCTCTCGTGCGAGATATACTATTATCCACAACGTTTAATGTTAATTCCTTTTTTTTTTAAATTATCAAAAACATAAATAAAATCCTTTAAAATTACCCTGGAACAAATCGGCCTGTTTAATACCATTCAGTTATAATACTCAACACCAAAAACTTTGAAAGAATCAAATAACTCTTATTTTAAAATAATTTAAAAAACAATGCTTTTGAATACAAAATTATGAACAACCCATTAAGGACTTACAGTAACAATTCAAAGATTGGGAAATTTAATTTTCCACTATAAAAGAGGAAGCAATTTAAAGTTTAATATAACCTCTTGATTACGGAAATGATAAACCGATTACTAAAATATTAATTTTTTTTCAAATCATGATTCGATTTTAGTAATGAAGCATAATCGTTACAAAATATAACTAGAGAAGACATCGCAATGGTGTTTACTTACAGGATGATTGTTGTTCTGAAAGTTGAATTTAGATTGTTCTAAAAGATTGGATTGTCATTCTTCTAAGATTATTGTGCTGTTGTTGCGTGTTGTATTGTTATTTGACAGGACATCGTAATAGTTGTACTTACTTCTTTTGCTGCAACTTAGTTAATTTGTTGTAAAAGTGTCAAATTGAAAGTAGAGCCATTGTGATGTCTATACATGATCGCTTTATGGCCTTGTAAAATGTATTACTTATTTAGTCATTATGCTGCAAAATACTTTAAGGCAATTTATTGCTCACTTGATTTCTTATCAAAATAAATCTACATCGCATCCTTATTTCCTTCTACATAATTTAAGGAACAATGAAAAATGGGAGATAACAGTGCAAGATAACTAACAGAAAATGTAGCTAGTTGCATGACTGTATGGCATGAAATTTGTAAATGTCAGGGTTTACAAAATTTTAAATATATTACTCATAAATTAAACGATTATTTAATAGACATATTTGAATATTTCTGGTACGAAATTTGCGTTTTATCAATTCTATTAATAATTAGAAGAACCGAGCTTTATCATAAGCCTAAATCCTGCTGATGCTAAGTTATTTAGAATAGTTTTGAATTGGACATGGTTATATTTTATTCATATTAAATAATAATTAATGAAAGTGCAGCATTTAAAAATTATTTTTTTTACAAAATTTTAATAAAAATTAAATTAAAGCAATTTTAATCTTTTTAACATCAGTCTAGAAGGCTATGGAAAATATATCCTGAATTTTCTCAACAATTTTTTTTTCTAATTGATGATATAGTATGTTTTTGTATTAAACTCATAACTTCTAATGATAGAAAGGATTATTGAGTAAATTAGAAATACTTTATGAAAATTTGGTTGAATTTTATTATGTTGTTCGTTCTATATAATCTAATTGAAACTACGTAAAATATTTTATATCATCTAATTGAAACATACAAAAACACCCCACCATTTCCCCTAATAAAAACGTTCTATATCATCTAATTGATGATATAGAACGTTTTTGTGTTATACTCATAACTTCTAATGGAAAAGATTATTAAGTAAATTAGAAATATTTACTTATAAAATTCAACCAAATTTTCATATTGTTGTTCGTTTTATATCATCTAATTGAATCATCATAAAATATTTTAAATCATCTAATTGAAGCATACAAAAAAACATTTCATCTAATAAAAACGTTCTACATCATCTAATTGATGATATATGAAGGTAATACAAAAACTTTCTCACTTCTAATGATAGAAAGGATTAATAAGTAAATTAGAAATACTTTAAGAACATTTGATCGAATTTTATTATTTTGTTGTTCGTTCTATATCATCTAACTGAAACACCATAAAATAATCTACATTATCTAATTGAAACACCATAAAACATTCTGTATCATCTAATTGAAACACCATGAAATATTCTTTATAATCTTATTGATAATATAGAACGTTTTTGTATTAAACTCAACTTCTAATGATGGAAAGGATTATTAAGTAAATTAGAAATATTTTATGAAAATTTGATTAAATTTTATAATTATGTTTGAAGGAAAAGTTTATTTGGTCAAATTATTTTATGAATTACTCTTAATTAATACATCTGTTAAATCTTATTAATTAATCTTCAGTTATTATGGAACATTTAAGCCTACTACATGGAACAGGAAAAGCTTAGAAATTCGAAGACTGTTAAAATAAAATTAATAAACATAATTTGTTTTGCAAATAATGAAGGAAATGTGAAAGAAAAAAAACCTCGTGAAAGTCTGAGAAATTCCTTTTTATTTTAAAAACAATAAAACATAACACCACAATATTTACAATATTCAACATTTACTTTTCTAAACATCCTTTTTTTTTTCAGAAGACGAACCTCCAATAAATTGATTGAAATTATCAAAACATTTTGACACAGATTCATAAACAATTGTTACAGGTTAAAGTTCGGTTCGTAGTAAATAGTTTCTACTGATTATGTTAAAAAACAAAGAACATCTTTTGCAGTTTGTTCATCGGCAAAGTAATTTTTTTATAATTTTTGATTTTGACATAAATGTAGGCCAATTAACACCATAACTAAACTAAATTATACTTACTAAAAAATAAATTAAATGTTTCTTACATTAATTGCTTTGAGGTTAGGATTAGCAATGATGAGCAAGAACTGCTCACAATCATTTCAAAATATTAGAAACTTTAATCCGTCGTGCATATTTATCAAGTAGTACAAACATAAGTAGAACATGGATGTGCATTTAAATTTCATCCTTGAAGAATGAGTTCCTTGAATATTATCAAGGTACAGTTAGTCTTTTCAAGGTTTAGTAAAAACAGTACTTTATTAATCCTTTTTTATCCCAATAATGAACACGTGTTATTAATTGTATATAATCTGTAATAAACAATGAAAATACATGCACTTTTTCTGTGGAGTATGAATTCAGTTGGCATTCAACTTTGATGCAGTAGTTATCAATTGTAGACTAGGAGGAATATAATGAATGACTGGTGTAAGTACATACAAATGTAGTATGAATAGATCACGATTAATCGATGATAATAAATTCTTTTCTGGTGAAAGCATTTTTTTGTGTGTGTAGTATTTTCTTAATGGGTTTCACCAAAAAAATGTCCCATTACAATCTTGTCACTTCACAGGGATATACCAAATAGGTCGTCATCCAACCTTTACCCTTGATGAAAATTTTCCCTCGACATTTGATATCGTATTTACTGCTTTCCTTTAGTATATCAGCCACATTTTCGGTCACCTGAAAATAAATTTAAATTTTAAAATAAGATTATATATGAACACAATACTGTTACACAATACTGAACATAATACTGTTATAATTATACAACTTTTATTCATCCGACTAGTTCTCGCGCCAGAAAATTGGCAAACAAGGAAAAACCCCGCAGCAGTGTAATAGGAGGGAAAAGTAATTTCGCCCAAGTTTCGATTAGGATAAAGATAATTTTAATTATGATAAATATTATGATGACTAGTATGTAATTTAAACCTGAGACCTGTAGTACCAAAGACCAGAGCGTTAACCAATTGATTAACAGGCCGCTGAATAGATGGTAGAACAGCATACATATATAATGAAAGCCATTTTCTCAACACTAACAAATGACTAGTACAAAAATTATTTGACATTCAAATTTTTGGCCGAGTGATTAGCGCTATGGCCTTCGGTGCCACAGGTTTCGGGTTCAAGTCTCGGCGGTGCCGTGAATGTTTGTATTGATTCGGAATCCATTTTGAGCCATAGGTCCCGGCCTCATATGACTGTAGAGAGTTGGATGTAGAAGTGACAACCCTACCCTGTAAAAACATCTTGAAATCTGTCAGTAGGCTGACGGCCTTGGCCCACCATTTGGCTGTTGCGCCACTAATGATGACAAATATATATATAATTTTTTAAGGTTATTTTTAACTTATCTTAAACTGTAATACTTTATAAACGTCAGTAATTTTTATTTATAATTTAACTTATAAAAATTTAAACTTTAATTTTAAGATAAGTTTAAAAAATCATACTTTGTTTATTAATGATATCGTGGTAGTTTTTTTTATATCATAAAGTATTTATATAATATTCAATTATTTATTAAAGTAATTAAATTTTTTTTTAAATATATTAATATTCTATTTGAAACTAATAACCGTAAATAAATTTCAAGATATAAGAATTTTCTGATACAATTTTTAAAAGAAAAAAATTATTTTTTATGTCACTGTATTTTACTTTTGAAGTAATAATAGAAGAAAAAATATCTTACTTGAATGACGCCAGTCACACCAGTGCTGTCCATTCTGCTTGCGATATTGACAGTGTCACCCCAGATATCGTACTGCGGTTTCGAAGAGCCTACAACTCCGGCCAACACAGGCCCTACAGCAATGCCTAAGTGAGTAGATACTGAATGAGCATAAAAGATTAACAATATAAAAATTCTTATTGTATTATGGCTAAGAATTCCTGTTAATTTATTCTAAAATACAATCATTTCTTTACTTGCGGAATCGTTCTAGAAATGAGTATTTTTAATGTCATTTATTAACTTATAGAACTCAAAGACATCATAAATTTAATTAAAATTGAGCTTTTTATTTGCATGTGAAAGCCTAGTTCTAAGATGTACAAGAACACAACTTGTATCATCATATGCAGATTTTATTATAAAAATAGTAAACGCCTCACGCCTCGGTGGGAATGAGCCTTAATGATCATCAGCGACGCACGTTGCTATTGATCCATGAGTCGGACATGGTGATTTTAAACGGTATCTGCAAATCTATCAAGTATTTTTAAACAAGTATCAAGTGCCTGCTTTAATATCTGCAAAAACCATCGCAAATCCTTTTTAATAATTGAGAATTGATTTCATTTCCATGGAATAATAAATGTACAATTAACGTTAGCAATGGATAATGCCGTATACAAATTCTGAAATGACCATATTTTTAATACAGATTTTTTTAAAAAATTAAAGCTGACCCTTTCATGAACACTCACCGATTCTGAGATGAAATCTTTGAAAGTTCTGCTGCCAGTCCTTTCGGTTCATCTCTTGTAATGCGTCCATGATGGTCAGAGCAAACCTGGTCATGGCCAGCACGTTTTGAGTGGCGTCTTCTTCAGGACCGAAACTCTGCAAGGAAACAAAATTTTTTTTTATACAAACACGGAAAAAAACATTCGAAACCTTGTAACCGTGGTTCCACCTACGCAACCATGCTTCCTTCTACGCACTGCCCCTTGCGTCGTACAAAAGAAATCGCCAGTAGGCTTCGAATCTCTCGCCAGAGAGGACGTTCAGCAAGACAGGCGCTGCCGTTATTTACGAGCTTTCATCCCGAGAGCTGGAAGTGGAATCTTTCCAAAACTGTATAATTAGCTGCTACTTCAGAGACGTTTAATTTACAGTCTCTCACCCCGAGAGAAGATATAGTTAGCATCATCCTGTGCATAAATTGACCTACAGACTGTCATCCAGAGAGGAAGGATATTTCGCTATCCAGCGTGCGCCTGAGTAACTTTATTTACATCTTAATTGAAATACTACCAATCCTCAGTGTCCGGCTGAGCGGATGCTGCGTAGTCTACTCATGGATGAAGGGAAGGGATCTAGTTTCTGTTGCGACAGAGCTTGATTTGGCTTCGAGTCGCTAAAGAAGATGTCAGTGCTTTCCGGGAGGACTGTTAGAATTGGCACTGTACCCTGGCATTTGCGTATCGTATGGCAGAAAATTCGGAAATCTCCCACTAGGTGGCCCGACTCACGAGGCAAGATGCTGAACATCACAAACGTCATTGAGTCGCCTCATGTTTGCAACAATGTCTACAACAATTCCGTCAGTGAATTAAACCTCAGCCCTAATGCTGACCAGCGGCTCAAATTGCCACTGATTCACGAGTCGGGCCAACAAATTCATGTTTATATTACTCAAAAAAGAATAGAAATTATAGAATCTGTTATAGAAATTGAATAGTTTTTTCATAAGGAGTCTCGATTTTTTTTTGTAACATAAATTTCTTTTTTTCTTTTGACGAGAAAATGCTTTATTATGCAATTTAATTTTGAAATCCTGAACTATATACATTGAAAATAATTGCTAAAAGGTTTGAAATAAAAAACAATAAGCCTTGATTTATTTCAAATTCTTAAAAGTCGTCTTTATTTTAGTGTCCGTTTCATTTATTAATTTGATGTATCAAATTTCTCAGGTGAGTCAGAAGCAATTAAAATTAAGGTCACAACACTAACACTTAAAAGAAGAAAGTTCCCGAAACAAGCTTAATGTTTTGTTTTTTAATGCCTACTCACTTCGTAGGAGGTCCTGCTGGAATTCCTTCCGGGTTGCAGACCGGCTGCAGCCATGTAAGTGCTTCCGATCGTCTTGATCTTCTCGAGCTTCAGGAAAGGTGGCTCGTACAGCAACTGCAAGTATTCAGGCAATTATTTATTATTAGACAAGTATAGAATTGGTATTTGCATATTTTACAAAAACATCTCATTAAATTCAGATCATTATTTATCACTGGACAAGTACTGATTTGGTATTTACATATTTCACAATAACATCTCATTAAGCACGTACAGCAACTGCAATTTTTCAGACAATTATTTATCACTTAACAAGTATTAATTTGGTATTTACATATTTTACTCAAAACATCTCATCTCGTACAGCAGTAGCAATTATTCAGACAATTATTTATCACTGGACAAGTATTGATTTGGTATTTACATATTTTACAATAACATCTCATTGAGCTCGTACAGCAACTGCAATTATTCACACAATTATTTATCATTAGAAAAGTATTGAATAGGTATTTGCATATTTTACAAAAACTTCTTATTTCAATATTTATCTTATTCCTTTGTCTTGTAAGAAAATTAATTTGCAAAGAAAAAAAAATGCATTTTTTTTTTATTTAACATAGGAAAGGTGTTGTTGCTTCTTATCCCACTTGGTCAACAGCAACATCTAGGCTAGCGGTGGCCAACCCGCGGCCCACCTTGAACATTTTTCTGGTCCGTGACTTTATATTTATTTTATAATGGCCAAAGTAATGAAAAGCAATATAAAAAAAAAAAAACATTTGTGCATCCATACATTCAAAAATTAACTGTCGAAATTATGAGAAAAAATTAATTTCGATTTTAAAATAATATTCTTGTGAATATAGGACAGATATTGCCTGCTTAATTTATGGGTTCACAGAATAATTAAATTATATTCTGCGAACTCATGATGCTTGCGCATCTAGGAGCATGTAATATAACAGGTTGTAATATGAATATAAAAATGTCTGTAGTGGGTTCTAAGTCTAATATGGGGATATATAATTTTATATGCGGCCCGCGGAGTTATGATGCATTTCCGAAGTGGCCCGCAAGGTCATTTGGGTTGGCCACCCCTGATCTAGACCAAGTCCAAGAACCCTTGTGTGCTTAGACCGATGAGTCATGATAAAGGATAAAAAAATGCAAATTCTTTTTGTTCTTGACCTTGCGGTAAAAAGAAATGGGGCGCCCAAAGAGAGAAGTCTGACTTTACCCCGCCCGGTTATACCCCCGAGCACTGGGTACCCATTTTAGTCACCTTTTACGACATGCATGGGGTACAATGGGACTAACCTAACCCGGACCCCCATGGATGCAGAAATGGTTATAAATTCAATGAATAAATTCGTTAAAAAAAATAAAGGAATTTTAGTTAAAAATAAAAACATTAAAATTCTTATTACAGTTAGACCATCAATTGTGTGGAATGGTAAACTTCCGTTTTAAAAGCGGAAACGAACGAATCGATTAGTTCCAAAGGGTGCAAGGCAAGATACAACGCAGGACAAAACAATTTTGAAAGAAGAATGTTTAATAGTTATTATGGAATTTTTGGTCGACTTGGCTGATTGCCATCGGTGGCTAACTTTGCAAATAAACATTATGTGAATTTTGCTATTGTAAATCTAGTTGAACACAGAAAACAGATGTCTTAAAAATAATCAAATATGAAATAGAAAAGCAAACTATTGCTTTCTTACCTTATCGAATTCGCAGATAATGTTGTGCAAGACTTTAAGGCACTCTCGTCCTTCGTCGTTTTTTAGCGACTCGCTGTAGTAGTCCATGTAGTTCGGAATGGAGGCGAACATGACGGCTACAGAACTATACTCTTCATGATACAGGTCCAACTGGAAAAAAACATACGAAACATCAATTTTTTTTATATGAATTTATGTCGGGTATGAATAACCTGCTTGATGAAAATTAGGATAAAACATATTTCTATTATAATTATCATATTCTTCCCCCCCTTTTTTTGAGTATAAAATTACGATAAATTCTGTCTTTAATGACGAAAATAATGTTTATAAAAATTCGTTTCCGAAATTAAACCTATTTATGGGACACCAATTTCGGCAAATCGTCTAAACCGCCAATGATGATCTAAATAGGAAATGTATATAAACATAGTATGACAAGAATACAGCAACCTCGCTTATCCTTACATGGGCTATATTTTAAAATTTTTCTTATGATAGACATGCAGTAAAAATAGCGAACAAAGGTTTTTTTTTAATTTAAAAAAAAAAAAAAAAAAAATTTGAATTGCATTGAGTGTTAAAAAGTTAATGAATGTAATGAAATTGTGATTAAATGCATGACAAATTGGAAAACTGTAAACACAGTTTCGCTTACTTATTCATATAATAAAAATTAAAATGCAACCTATACTTGATTGTGATGTTAACAAAAAATTAGTGCGGATAAGGCCTTTTTACTCTATGTGGAGCGGCGGGACACAGCGACGCAGGAGAGATGGTGCGTATCGTAAAGTCTAGGACAGACCTAGTGACGGAACAGCGTGGTTCCCTAAATTAAAGTGAAACTAATTATGCTGTTTATGGGTTAAATCTTTTTAGTTCCATTTTTATAGCTAAATGATCATATTTAATCAAGTCATCAAACATGTTAATTTCGCGTCCAATATTACAATTTTCTTATACCATTTTACCTCTTTTCTTCAATTGTGCGAGACTTGACATCTATAACTGCAATTGATATTTGTTTTGATCAAAATTTATCAAATCAAGTTGCTTATTTAGTGCAACTTTTTCAGTTACCGAAATTGGGATACTAAAATAGGGTTTTATCGAGACCAGTGAGATGAAACAGCCTTCTAAGGCGAAGAACCAATCCAGGTAGAACGTAATGAATCTCGTTGGATTTCATTTTAACCAATTTTTTCAACTATATATATGAAAAGAAATAGAAGTTAAACACTAAAAGTAAACTCTTTAAATTCTAACAAGTTCCGTTGTAAAACGTCTGTCATTTGGTTCAGAGATTACAATATCTTCAGACAATAACAACAACAACAAAAATATAGATTGATCACGTGAGGCAGGTATTGTGGCATTATCTGTAGAACAGGAATTGAATTATACGTTCACGTACGTGATTTTATATCTGAAAATGTTAATATGGATTTGATTACAAGTCATGTAAAAAATGACTGGTATATTGACTTAATATTAATCAAGTCTTACTTACATTGAAGTGCACGGACTCTTGAGTGAGGTAGTACTGCGCCACATGGACGGGAAGGATGTTCTGAAGAAGAGTCCGATTCACCAGTCCCATCGTCGCTGCCTCTTCCTGCTCCTTTTTCAACTTGCGCTTCCACAGATAATCCAACCGACCGATGTATTCCACCTGCCAGTAATCAATCATTCTTTACCACACAGATAAATCAATACACAAAAGGTAAGCAATTCCATCAGCAGATGCTGCGAAATTTCAGGAATTAAAAATCGCTTTAGCAAAAGAATTTTTCCCCTATCTTAACAGCATACGGACACAGTACATTAAAAAGGTTGAGAGTGACCTGGTGGGTAAAATCATACCAAGTACTGTTGCTTATAAAACAACATTAAATTTAATTAAGTAGGTCAACCATTTAATTTTAAAAAACTGTGGTTAATTAATTAGTTGGCTATTTCTAACGAAATGGCTGTTTCTAAAAAAAAGAAAACTGTTACGGTATATATAAAATTCGTACGGTATCAAAACTTCAAGCTTACCTGTCTATCCAAAAGATGCAGAGTAAACAAAGTCACCAGTAAGCACCAATACTGATCTACACCAGCAGGCATGTGGTGCCTAATAAAAAGAATTAGGTTTGATGAAACTCGAATAATATTTAACACTCTTAGTTATTTTTACCAACATAAAATTAATACAATATGAATTTCAAAACAGAAAAAATTAAATTAAAATTTATTATTTTTTGTTTAAATGCAACACATTCAAATAAAATTCTAAACTATTAAAAATGATCTTGATATTTAAAAAAAAAAGAGGAATTGGTTTTGAAATCTGTTTAAATATCACTACTGAAAAAAAAAAAAAATTCTAAAATAAATACACTCATGTCCATAAATTAAGGATAATGAAGTTCAGGCAAAGAAAGAGACAAAAGCAAAACAAATTTGACTTATTTGTAAAGTCTATTTATTAAACAAAAGGTAAAGAGCAAAAAAGATGCTATATGTTTGACATAATTAATAAAAATTGCGATTTTTACTCCCTGGAGCAAATTTAAAAAAAGAACCTATTTACAAAAAACAGTATAACATGGTTAGTATGATGGTTAATATGGAGTATTTCTCCCGGACGATGCAATACAGGTCTTACAACGCCTAGGCATGCTGAGTATCAAATTATCAATCTGATCTTGGGGAATATTACACCACTCATGAAGCAATGCCCTCCGAAGTTCCGGTTGACAGGTGGGAGAGGGTTGACGGGCTGCAATTCGTCGGCCAAGCATATCCCACACATGCTCTATTGGATTTAAGTCCGGTGAGTATGCTGGCCAATCCATACGGGTGATATCCTCCAATTGAAGGCATTCGTCTACAATGTTTGCACGGTGAGGACGGGCGTTGTCATCCATAAACAGAAATTCAGCACCCATGGCGCCCCGAAACAAACGTACATGTTGTTCCAGAATGACATCTCGATAGATGTGGCCTGTCATCGTTACACTCTGAACATGCAGGTCAGTTCTGGAACCAAGAATAATTCCTCGACAAACGAGTCCTCCTGCACCACCGTAACGGTGTCGTTCAATGGTGTTCTCTTGGTGGTAACGGGTACCTGGCGCTCTCCATATGAAAGTCCGGCGAGAATCAGACTGCAAACTAAACCTGGACTCATCGGAAAACATCACACCAGACCAAATTTGCGGTGTCCACAATGCATGCTCTCTACTCCAGGTTAATCGCAGGCGACAGTGAGTTGCGGTAAGTGGAACACATCTAACAGGCCTACGATCATATAGACCAATGTGCCCTAAGCGTCTGTACATGGTCTGCCTTGAAACTGTCGTACCGGTAGCTGAAGAGAGCTGACGAGACAGGTCTGATGCTGTGCTCCGTCTGTTTCTTTTGGCAGTAACTGCTAAATACCGGTCCTCATTCGGCGTTGACCCTCGGGGGCGACCTGTGCTGTAACATCTACTCACATTACCATCATCTTGGAATCGTTGCCAAAGCCTGGAGATGACACTCTGGGTGATTCCAAGTTCCTCGGATACTTCCAGCTGGGTACGTCCACATTCCAGTCGTCCGATAATTCGACCAAGTAAAAAATCATCCAAATGCTTCCTTTGTGCCATAACTATGCGGTTATTGCACTGAAAGGCTTTTAAAGAGGTGAACAATTTTATTTCTTTGCCACCATTCCTTATATACCCCTCTCTTACACTCTCGTCATTGTGACGTACTATCCGCGACATCTGGTGGTTTCCTGTAATTTGCATATTCTTCTTCAAGATGTGTGTGATAATTCTACAGGTGAAATTTTTATTTTAGTGTTCAATTTCTGTGTGATTCTGAATTATCCTTAATTTATGGACCTGAGTGTAAATAAAATAAATCAATTAATAAATAATCTCTTTAAAATAAATTAATTATAAAATTAAAAAAGAAATACTTTCGACTGATTTACGTGTTTAAGAAAATCGCTTCAGAAGATGCATAAATTAATATAGAAAATAATGTAAAATGAAATTTTCTATTTATTATACAGTAGTTCGTCGTTATAATGCATCTCGTAATATTGCGCATTCAGATATTTCGCGGATTTTTTTTAGAATCCTGTTAAACACACTGGTTAAATCACGTTTTTTTTTTGTTTCCTGACATGCGTAATGAAACAAAAGCTATTGTATTATAGCTACACACTAAACAAATTTAACAATTCAAAGAATTTCATAACATAAACAGCACGATTCAATTTTTTTTCTTTGAAAAAGTTGTTACAATCAGACAGTGTTAGTATATTTCCTACCAACATGCATGTTCTACCAACTATTTAGTGGAAAGGTAAACATTCTATTTATGAAGTGATAATGGTCGAATCGATTAATTGATGGGAGGAGTATAACATGCGAGGCAAAAAAAAAAAAAAATTCCAGAAATGCAACAAGGCACAAATATCTGAACACTATCACGTGGAATAAGAAATTTACATAAAAAAACACCCGAAATTACTTTCTTCCCTATTAACTGCTGTATTTAAACTATATTGACTTGACCACTTGCTAATTTTCTACATGATAGTTGGCCGTCAATACAAATAATTTTATTTTTTTAAAGCCAAGTGATACTTCTTAAACCGATTTAAGAATAACGATGTTTTTTTTAATCCATTTTATGAGTATTATGTTTTTTGAGTTTTTGATTCCCAAAGGAGCCTGCTAATTAGCACAAGCTCAGCCCGAAATGCTACAAGAAAGAAAACCAACTGTACATTTTCTGACAACATGAACTGAACATTTCTCATATTTACGCTGGGTTACTGGTATGTTTTTCTTAAGTCAATTTCTTCACCAATAATTGAAGATTTGAGTGGCCAGGGGAAGAAAAAAAATCCCAGTTTTTTTACCGACATGGTTCACACCAAAATCTAAAACTGGGTTTTGAACATGTATTAACATCACACGTCTAGAACGTGAGCCAATCAGAAGCTTGATTTCCTGACCGCTCAAGCATCTGATTGTCTGACGTTATGTGAAGTGCAATCTTAGTATCTGATGGGAATAAATTATTACAGCCGCTATACAAATCTAGGTTTTCTATTGGTTGAATCATCTATTCAGCTCTTTGCAGAAGTCTGAGGTTTTATGAAATTTAATTTGAAAATGACCATGACAATACAAGATAGTGGAACAGAAGAGGACAAGCACTCCCATCAACTATACTTAAGGACGGTATGCACTCTTCAAAAGCGTTCCTGAGGTTGTTTGCTCCAAAATTACATTATCATTTGGTGATATTAGATGACAGCTTTGAAGTGGTGTGTTCATTGCAATATGGTCAACAAATCTCGCGAGCACATGGTGCTTAGAAATTTAAATATGCCATCGGAGGGAAAAAAAAACTTTTTGGAAAAGATCAATGATCAATCAATTTCGATCGAAATCAATCAATTTTCATCAATGATTCATGCAAAAAAAAAAAATTTGTTGCATGAATCTTTGAAATAAACTGAGGGTCTTTCCACACAGTTAATAACTTTTGATCATCAGTTAATCAATTTTGTGAGAAATTTATGCAGAATATCTGCATTTGCATTCTGAATGCAAATCTATAATAAATGAACCACATTAAAAACTCACCAATCCTGCAAGAACGTTTTGTAGAACAAGTCCGATTTATTGTAGACGACGCTGGAGGAAGCGGCCACCAGACTTCCGTTGATGAGCAGCTTGATGGAGAAATGGATTCGCAGGAAGACAGACACCGATATCATCGACAAGATGGCGCACCAGGTGAAGTACTAGAGAAAGAAAAGCAGCATTGCAACTAAGATAACAGTTAAAGAACGTGAATAAATAAACATAAGTCAGTTTGTTTTCATCATTATTTTTAAATTAAACATTTAATTAAATTTTTTTAAGAGAAAAAATTACAGGTGTCGCATAGTATATAGACACATTTTACTTCTGACTAGAAAATAATATATTAGAGCAACATTTTATGTATGTTAATGATGTCTTATGAAAACTGAAAAGACGGTAAATCAGTAAAGTTGCCAGTATTAAAGTTAACTACAATGGTTATTAGACCCACAATGACAATTGTATTAAAAATCACTTATTTGTTAATTAAAGATGACAATAACTATATCTTCTCAATAAATTTAGGTATAACACGTATTGAAAACACCTTGTGCAAATATTGTTTTAAAAACTGACAACATTGAATTAATAAAAAACACATGCGCACGTGCATAAATAACACATTTTTTCGAACAGAGTTTTCATAAGAATTGTGAAGAACTTCAGAACTTTTTGAATTGTTTTTATTTTATTATTTATTGTTGATTACACAATATGTTACATCCATTGATTAATATTTTCTATTAAATAATATCATGTTTAAGTTTATAATTTATAAAATTTGTTGTTTTTCAGAATGGGAAAAAATTTGGATTTGTCACCAAAGAAAATTGACGAAATATCTTGTTTGCTTAAGGTAAATATGATGTTCCAGTATAAAATAGCTGGTATTTAAGTAGTATAAAGAAGTTCAGTTAAAAACTATTAAAAAGAAGATGGAATATGGAGATAGTTTACAAGGCAAACGTAAAGAAAATTGCGAGAGAAAACGCATAACAACACCATCTCACGAACAGACAGAAAATCGAAAAATAAGCGCATGTTAACTAAACATATCAAAGACAAAGGTATTGAAGTTTTACAGCATACCGTGCAGCGACGACTTGCAGAATTTGGTTTGATGGCAAGAAAACCATATCGCAAGCTGAAGTTTACTCAGGCAATGATTAAAAAACTGTTGTAATTGGTAAACTTTTCAGTAGAAGATTGGAAAAGGGTAAATATGAATTGTGATAATTATTATTCTTTAACAATGTCATGAAAAGTTATGTACGTAAGTCTTAAAGGATATTTTTCTTTTTCCGCAGGTTTGCTTTTCAGACGAGTCCGTTTTCCATATCATGACTGATAAATCAAAGTTTGTAAGAAGAAGGCCTGTAGAAGAATACCACCCTGACTGTATTATTCTGACGGTTAAACATACCGCAACTATCATGGTGTGATAAATTGTAGAGGTACTGGCCATCTACAAATGCAAGGTACTATGAAACAAGACCAGTACAAATCTCATCATAGATCATAGAAGAGTCACTCTTGCCTTAGTTGTCAGAATGGTTTGGTGATTGATGAAACCAATTTTTATGCACGACGGAGGTCCTTGCCAAAAAACAACAATAACAAAAAAAGGCGACATGGTTTTATCTAATAAAAAAATCAATGTATTGGACTGGTTTGGCAACTTTCAAGACGTGAATCAAATAGAAAATGTATGAGAACTCATGAAACGCGAGATTAGTAAAGCAAGAGCTCACAAAGAAATTGACTGACGTCTGGCATCATAAAATGTGGTACAATGTTGCACAGATAGTAATGCCACAGATAATAGCAGCTCTCGTAACAGAAAAAGGAAGTCACAAAATATTGATTTTTTTTTTGTAAATAGATTATTTTGGTATATTTATTTCTCAACAGAATAAAATGCTTTAAATGAAGTAAGTGCTTTTCATTTTATACGTCATGATTCCGGAATTAATAACTAAGTGATTGAATACCACTTTTATAGCCATATTAAAATTTTTAGCATTATAAATGTAATTATAGATTTGCCTCAATGGGTTACACATCACTGTATATTATTTATTATTGAAATAAAATGTGAAAATAAATTACACTTGCATAAAATTGCTGACAAAATAAAATCCTTTTTAAGCACAACATGTTTCAAAACGTTATGTGGGAAACATTGAGCAGCAGATAATTTCCTAGAGATCGAAAGTGATATAAAATCAAACACTTAAACACACTTTCCGGAAAGCGGAAATTCATGCATTTCCTTATGTGACTGATTTGGAAGTGAAAGCGGCACGTAAAAATTAAATTACTTTTAATTTTAAATTATACTAAACGATAATAGACAAAAAATAACGTACATTGCAAAATACTTCATAACAAAGTAGTATAAAAAATATAAGGACTTCATAAAAAAAATTACGAATTAATATTCTCATTAATTACTTTTATAAAGCAGGAATTCATATTAGTCACTTACCCAAGGATTTTCACAAGCTATACTATGATCCACGGGAACGGTCCTGTTCTCCAGAAATGAGGGGGCTTGACGTTTATTTTTACAATCTTCCTAAAAATATAGTTTATAATGTTACATCTCAGCGAATAAAATATATTAAATACTTAAAAAATTATCCAATACAACCAGTACAGATTTTAAAAAACAGAAAGATAAAAACAGAATACAGTTCGACCACCAGTTGCGCAGAAGGTAAACATCCGTTTTAAAAGCGAATCGATTATATGTTAAGAGTACTAGTCAGATATACGCGGCGCAAAACAGTTTTGAAAGAACAAAGTTTAATATTTGGCGAGGGATTCTTTTCATTAAAATTTAATTTGATATTACATAATTAAAAATTCTGATTTATAAAATTTAAAATAATTTTTTGTTGTAATTAAAACTCCACCGTTGTTATCTTTCTCATCGACGGCACTGATTTGTTTGAATCCGCTTGATTTGGTTACTTACTGATTTTCCACACAATCAGTGGTTGGACTCGAAATGTACCAGTGTACGAAATGTACGTCCTTATTATGTTCAGATTGGTTCAGACAAATCAAACAGGTCGTAAAACAAATGAATATTTCTCATTGAAACCGTAGTTAACAGTTAAACCATTTGGAAACCTTAGTTAGTTCCCGAACCATAGTTAATAAACTAAGAAACTTATACGAAAAAAACACAAAATTACGTGAATATTCACAGAGATAGCGCGAGTCGTTCACTGAATTGTAGCAACTGGCATACTGTAGCTCATGGGCAGTTGTGGATCTGTATTGAGATTGGTAAACAAAGGTGGCACGTGGTGCTTAAACATGCAAATCGTATATTATAGCACCACGAATGCAAGTCATATACCGAATAAAACTTTTCGCGTTCAAACGCGATGTACCATTGTTACGTCAAGTTGGGCTTATTTCAAAGCAGACGTATACCGAGCAACCATTGTATTAAGTTCCAATACGGGTAATAACATAAGACAGATGTTAATCGAAGCATGCTCAATGGACGGAATGTCTTTTGCTGGCTTACATGTAGTCATTTAGCTAAAAATTATTTAAATATATCACTAAAAATCCTTGTAAATAATTCGATGGCAGTTAAGAAATTTTGGCAATTTAAATGTTTTGAAATTAAAAATTTTAAAAGATTTTTTTTTAAAGAGAAAGGATATAAGTGTAAGAGTAAGTTATAAGTGTAACATTAAGTGAATTTTTTTTATAGGAAAATCAACGAAAATGACCCACATGAAAATCAGAGAAATTAAAATTAAAATATTAATTTGTGAACATATATAGCAACATATGCAATTCTCAGTCCTTATGATATATGCTCTACATCTCCTTCAAAGTTCGTCGTTAAATTTTGAGATACTCTTTTGATAATTTCATTTGGACGTCAGTGGACATTACAGATCATCGAATAAAAATTAGAATTTTAACTTACCATTCCCATCATAGCTGTGGTCATGAGTAACAAGGATAGTAGACAAAAAAGTGTCGATCTCAGGAGAAAACTGTTCGAAGCGTGTTTCAGCACCGAATGCAGTGGAATGTTGGTAGATTTCTGGAGGAGGAAAAAAATTAAGTTATTGATTAAATATTACTTACTAAGCATTACTAATATTTATAAGAATATTTACTAATATTACTTATTAAATATGATTTAAATAAATAATTTAATAAAAATGTAGCTTTTTTATTTTTCCGTGGGTAAGATTCTGAAAGACTTGTGCTCTGGCGCTCGGTGCCCCAGGTTTCGAATTCGAGTCCCGGCTGCGTAATACAGTTTTGTAGTGGTTCGAAATCCACTTTAAACCTTTGTCCCCGTCTAACATGATTGTAAATCGTTCGGCGTAGGGCTGACACTCCTATCCCGTAAAAATAAAACATCTCCTGTGTCGACATTTGCTAGTAGGCAGACAGCCTTGGCCCACCATGGGGCTGTTGAGCCAGTGATGATGAAGTTTCTGAACACCAACTAATTACGCGCTTTTAGGTATTAGCCTAATTTCTTTAGATTTTGTAATATTCAGGAATGGAGATACGGAATTAAATTTATTTTTTTCCAAAAAAGCATTTTCTGTCTGTAATTCCATTTCCAAATTTCAGATAACATTCTTTTCTATAGCTTTTGAAATTTTTTTTTTATTAAGATATTGCCATAAAATAATGCTGATCACAAGAAGAATTAATGCATCCTTATAAATATGTACAAATAGTCGAGTGAATGAGAAGATTATTGAACGAAAAATGTTATCAAGTAAATGTTCAAACAATTATTAACGAGTTAAATACCTGAAATATGTGAGTGAATCATCAAACAAATTCTTGTCTGTTAACTCTATGAGTGATTTTTTTCCCCGCTTAATCGATAACTTTTTCGTTAATATATTCCTGTTTTTCCAGAAATTCTTTTTTTCAATCGATAAAGATTACAAGGTATTTCCTGGTCACGACAGTACGTAATGGAGTTTTGTATATGCCATGTGTGATTGGGTATTAAAAAAAAACTGAATTACTGGGCTTATGCAATGAATGTTAAATCGAGGCACGTATATTGCGCAACATTAAGATTACGTAACGAAAGCCCACATTCCATTGGAGCAGGTGATACTTTTATTTTAGCATCTTGAAAAAGAAAAGAAAACAGTAAAATATTTTTTTGTACTAAAATAGTAGATGCAAGACAAGATAGCTGCTTTTCCTCCATTTTAGTATGAATTAGTTTAATCCAAGAACTCAAAACAATTACACAGTCTAAAATTTGCTACAAAAATTTCCCTAATTATGCTTAATAATGCAGTTTTTTTCCTTTTGAGAATTTAAAAATTAAATTTTAGAGTTTTAAAACATGTTTAAAATAACAATTTATTATTATTAAAGTTTTAATCACAAAGATAATGGGTAGTCATTTTAAACAATAAGCTTTTGAAACCGAGAGTTTCCAGATAAATACCTTAATCATTTTCCAAATGACTGGAATCCACAGAAGAATGATGCTGATGATGACGACGAGAAATACGATGCAACTGGGAATCCAAAATAAGTTAAAACTGTAAAATAAAGAAAAAAAGTTTCTAAAGACACAAAAAAATAATAATAGTGACGCATAAAAATTTATAACAAAGCAGCAATAATAAATCACCATAGAAACTAATTTTATCAATTTTAGACGATTTTAAGTCACTTCTTTAAAAGCATTTCAAGGAATACTTTTTCTTTTAAATTGCAGTATCATAAAGTTTATGATGGAACATTATTCTAATAAATAATAATAATAAAAAAAAAAACCAAAAACAAATTAGAAAAAAAAAAAAAAAATGTAGTATTTTTTTTTTCAGAATTTTTGTCAAAGAATGGCAAATTTGTGGTTGTTTCTCATCCCATTTGGTCGACAGCAACATCTAGACCAAGTCTATGAACCTATGTGTCGTAAACCGATGAGTCATGATAAATGATAAAAATTTTTTTTTGTCCTTGACTTTGTGGCACAAACCAGAAGGAATCCAAAGGGAGAAGTTTGACTTTACCCCACCGGTTATACCCCCGGGCATTGGGTACCCATTTTAGTCACCTTTTACGACATACATCACCTATCGTGGGATTCTAACCCGGATCCACACTGGGGATGGCAAATGTAAATGTCTATAACAATTGTCAAACTATAGATGCCAATTACTCAATATTTATTAAAATTTATGATTACATATTGCAAATTTTATTAGATTTATTAACTTTTTTTTTTTGGTGGAGTTTATTATATTACATTGGTCTCTGAAGAAAATTATATTTTATATTCCATGACTTAACGGTCATGGGAATATAAAATTTAATTGTCTTCAAATTATTAAGTTATTTTCCAGACAACACACTAACATCAGCTGTAATATAATCAACTATTGTATCTTTGGACAAAAATTATCGGTGGTAATGCATTTTCTGTTATTTTTATTATGTGAATTATAAACAAATTTTCGAAAGATCATCGAAGAAAAAACTATAACAAGTTTAATAATCACAATATTTAAAAAATAATCTTCGAATATTGCTTAAAAAATTGCTTCACTCTAAAAGTAAGATAAAAAAAAAAAAAAAAAAAAATAAGAAAATTGCTTCACTCTAATCTTCGGTTAGAGTGAAGTAATTTTCTATCTATGTTTGGAATAGAGACACGGTTCTCGAATTATGTTAAAGCGATTACTTAATATTGTGTACATTCTTGTGTAAAAAAAAACCCAACAAGAAAAAGTTTTCTAGTTTGTAACAGAATGCATGTAAAAAAGCCCTTCTGATTTATCACTCAAATAATAAAATTTTGGGGGCTAATGAATGGTGCCATTGCCGTATGCAATCTTCTGAAATGATACAATATTGCCAGGCCAGCCAATGAATGCCTCCAGAGCATTGTAATTGAATATTCAGATGGTGTGTGAAAAAGGAGAAATGCCGATTCGAGGCCATAGATTCCATTTATTTAATTGTACCAAAACCTAACTTCAGGGTTCGTGCAGTCATTCCATATGTATCCAAATGCAATCAAAGAAAAGAGAAATAAAACCGAAAGATTGCTCGATATTTGGGTTCAGAACGATGTTGATAGAAATGAACGAACAAGAGGAATTTTGGGAATCAGTACAGTGCCAAGAAGATAATGGCAGAACATGAGCATAGAGCTCACACAGTATCTGATTTGTCAATATCATCCGGCATGACATGCAACCTCGACTTCAGTGGTCGTCCAGATCTAATGCAGCAATTGGAGTTTCTCCAGAAATACGCTACCTCTATGAATCCATGACAAAACGGATGACAAAATGACTTAAAGGTCAGAAGTGAGTTAACATATAATTAACTGGTTCGTCCTTTCACAGACAACACAATAGCATGAGCTGTAATACAATCGGATAATGTATGCTGTGGACCAAAAATGTCGAGGGGAGAATATGAAGATATAGTTACATAAGCTTTATCTTCTGATCTCCAATTGCCTTGAAATTTTACCGATTTATTTTCCTATGCATATTACTTGCATATTAACCGCATGTCAGCAATTGATAGCTCATAATAGTCTGAGCTCATATTAATATAAAAGATTGATATCACGTATCAAGATTTTCTGCCATAAACAAATATTTTTTTTTATTGATCCTATTTTGGTTCATCGTTCTACGGTAATTTTTTGCATACTTTAGGCTAATCAGATTGGAAACTACAGTTTATTAATCTGGATTCCGAACCACTAACATGCAACCGGCATGTAACGATGCCACTGACTGACATGCCCCCGATTCGAACCTGAAACTTGTAATACCTATAAAGGCCAGAAAGCTAACCAACTAGCCATCAGGCTGCATAAACAAATCTTTATTGACATTCTGCCAGTAGCAAACGGCAAAGGCATTTGAACAGTTTCATATTTGGAACATGTACTAAAAATTAAATTAGTTGACATTCGCTAATGGTATGTGTATATAAAAATGGCAGCGTTTAATCGCTGGAATGCGGTTAACACGTAGATGTCCATATCAATCCCATCTGCCGATTTTTGTCTTATACAAATAAGTCCTTCTTCGTATGGTTTTTCTTTTGTCTTGCAGCGCATATAGTACCTTAAAAAGAAAATTTTCTTACCTCGGTTTAAGCAATGCACTGATCGCAGTGAGAAAGAAGCACATGAAAAGAACGGCCAACAATGAGTACTTGAAGAGCGGATCTCGTCGTCTCAGGAAAGGCACCTCCAGGGATACATCACGAAAAGTGAGGAGCAGCGGTTGGATGCCTTCCGGTTTGAACCACTGACTGGAAATTAATATGAATTCGTAAGAAACAAAAATCGAAAACAATTACCTTTTTTTTTGACATCAATAACTTGCAAAATACATATATATTCATTAGATGCATTTTAAAATATGAACTCGTTTAAAAAGATGGTTTTATTTCTTGCAGGAGTAAAATGAAGAATTTTTCAATCTTTATCTTTGATGAAGAGTAGATACAGCACCGAATTTTTTAAAAGTAAATAACAACAATACAATTGAGTACGTACTATTCTTCCATTAATTTAAACTTTAAATAAAGTATAAAATAAATATAACTATGGTCGCAGAAAAGTGTGCATGTTTGAATAAATGTTTGATTTTACATTTATTTATGCAGCAATATACAATTGAATTCTAATTTAAATTTATTTTGTGATCTATGATATAGTTCGCAATTTAATGTTTATGATGAATATTGATCAATTTAATTGAAAAATTGATAACAAAAATACAAAATTCAAAACTAAAAATTAACATTGAAGAAAACAAAATAAAAAATTAATTCTCTTACAATAAAAGTTATTAATTAGATTTATTTATAAATTCCACCTCTTAAAATATTTAATACATACTTGCAGTCAAACCTTTTTTGAGCGTTTTTTATGTAATACACACACAAAAAAAAATAACATCAAATGCATATTATGAATAAAAATTAATAAAAAAATTTAATTCAAAAAGAAAACAACAGATGGCTGTCAAAATAACATGAAATTAAAATTCAACAGATGTCCCACTTGATATTATATCCCATTACCACGAATGTTATTAGACGCGAGATAGTGCTACATCGTCAGGTTTTGATTTATGTATTTTCTATGTGGGACTTCTTTTATGTTGTCTCTATTTACCACAATATTTTTTTAAATGTATTGCAAACAATATATTTTATCCCTACTTATGAAGTTTCAAGATATTTTTTATACGGTTCCTATCTCTCGTACAAAAACAGGTTTGACTGTATTTTAAACAATTGCTAAAAAATTATGCTTGCTGTATATAAGACTTTAGTACTTAAAATTATGCAACAAAACAAGCAAATATACTAAAAATTATACAACAATTACGAAACAAACCAAATATTTTAAATTTTTATGAAACTTTTTTAAAATATGAAATTGATAAATTTTCTTAATGCATCGAAATTAAGTAATATTCCAATGGTATTTATATCACAGGATAAATTATAAAAGCGACAAAATTAAAAAAAAAAAAAAAAGTATGCATTTCTAGAAAACATAAAATATTTGATGCTTATTAAACAGAATATAAAAGAAACTTCTAAAACTGTCCTTGTGCTTAATTAGACAGATAAGAAGAGAAAGATTTATAGATGCGTCATTTGATGACAGGTTAACGCATTTCTCATAAAGCATTTACTTCACTATCTCAGAATTACAACAAATCTGGCACAGAGGTAACCTACTTATGGAATAAGAAAAACAAAATATTTTTATTAAAACATACTTGCTTGTTTTGAAATACAGATATGTAAATATCCTAAAATTTTTTTTAGATACGTACGACCGAAATAGATTCAATTTTGGTACTTCAGTTCGAAATTTTGGAAATTATTTAATCAAAATGCGAACTAACTTCTAAATCTTTTTTTTTTTGCAAATGCCTGATTCATTAAAAGTATTTACAGTTTTTTTCACACCATTGGATTTCAAATCATAAACCTCACACAAATTGTTAAATAATGGCGATTTTTATATCTTTTTAGCTTAATAAGGATATCTTATGTACAGAAATTTTTAATTAGTCAATATATCCCTTCCAATCTATCAGGATTAAGATCTTTCAGGAATACAGCAGAAAGTCTTAGTCAGATGGTCCATGGTGCATCTGCAAAAAGGACTATCTGTGGGTCCTCTAGAGAGCCCGATTGGACGGTTTGGTTTGCCGCTCTACGGTCATTTTGTGTACACTTTAGTCTAATTAGACCGTGTCCAACAGTTTAACGTGGATTCCGAACAACCAACAAACATCCACGCGAAAGCCAGGATTCGAACCTGAAGCCTGTAGTACCAAAGGCTAGAGTGCTAGTCAATTGGCCATCAGGCCGCCCAGATTGGACGGAGATGGATCTCAAGTAGTTCTCAAATACTTATCTGTTTTTTGACTCATCCAGAGGAGATACGGAAATTACTTGAGAGTATGCGTCTTACGACTCATCCTGAGAAGGTATGAAAACTATGAGAATATGCATATTGCAACTCATTCTGAGGATGAAAGGGTTAGTATGGTAGGAAGGTACTAGGAGGTAGGTATTTGTATGAAGAGGTACCCGATAATATAGGCTTACTTTGGCGTTTCTTCCAAGTGGAGATGACATAGTGCAAGGTCCTAAGTATGACGATTTGAATGTAATGTTTTGCTATGACGACTTGAAACTATGGCGGTTATATAATTTTGTGATATTTTATAGTATTTTACAAAATTGTATTTTTAAAACAGGTTTGCATATTTTAATAAAATTTATTACTTTTTTTAATTCTATACATGAGGTGTTGTGAACAAAATTTGATCAAAATTTGAAGTTAGATACTTTATGTAGGTGTGGTGTTGAACTGACATGGAAAGACTCAAAGCCTAGATGGTGTATGCATATCAATATGACTAAGCCATGATGGTATGTATCCGAATTACGTAGATACTTTTTAACAGAAAATCTATAAAGAGATTTGCTATTGGTGATGTTTGTATAAGAATATACTAGAAAAAGCTTACTAAACAAGCAGAGTTCACTGTAAAAAAAGGCACGGCGACCCATTTAGATTCAAAATAAAGAAAAGACTGACGAGAATTCTACTTGTTAACATTTCAGAGTGATGGTAGAAATACCACATCTGTATGAATGTCTGTCTACTAAAATAACATGTAGGGAAGACTTTAAAAAATGAATATTCCACATTTTGCAATTAATATGAATTCTAGAAAATTACAACCAAGCACTGACCAACACGAATGCAACCAGGCTAAGTCATTTCTCAAATAAGTTCACTTCGTCAGATGTATTATATAATATCGACAATTGTCGATTCGAAATTGATAAAATTGATATATAAACCGACAACAGTTGTCAATATCCTGTATTTGTTTTAAGTAAACACCCACGCTGAAAAGTAAAATGAATTGTACATATAAAATAATGCAGATGTATTTGGTGGTAAGACAGAATTCCTCAAGAAACGTACTCTTTCTTACTTAGAGCCATGGCATCAATAGCATCTTCCATGGATTCATTCACTTGGGTGATCATCTGGTGAAAATGAAGAAGACTGAAAGATTAAAATTTTCATATAGCAAAAATGTACACAAGCGTTTATTTAGTAAAAATCTGAAATTTATTTAAAATAGAAGCTTATTCAATGGTTTATCAAACTGGCACATACTTCTGAAAGGTTTGACATTAATTCGCTTTGAAAAAAAATTGCACTTTCAAGTAACATTCTCAAAGAAATTCAATATATCCTTATCAATTATGAAATATTAATTGTCAGATAGGACATTTTATATATACACATTTATTTAAATCAGGTAATAAAATTTTGTCCATCTTAACTTACTAACTATAATTATAAATCGATTTAAATTTCTGATTTTGCAAGGAATTTGAACTAAATTTGTTAATGAATTGAACCAAAGAGTGTAGAGCAACCTTACTTTAGATACTTAAAAATTAAAAATGTAATCTCTTATTTACTAAAAACTATACTACTTTAAGAAAAGTAATGAGTGAAAATGTAAGGCTTAAATCTAACTGAGGTGGCCCCAGATAACCAAGACTTTGTAAATGCTTGGTTTTTTAAAATTATATTTAATTTTTTTTATTTAAAAAATACAGGAAGTTTATAAACTAAATTGATGCTTATAAATAACTAGATGAAGTTTATAATAAACTTACACGATATTTTTTTAAGGGGCTAAACTTAATATTATTTGTTGTTGTTTAATTGTCATTAACATTCCATATCCTTACATGAAGAATGTCATTTGTTTATAGCGTTACTTATTTTATGGCTTCATAATTGAAAGAACCATAACGGCAAGACTTCTTTGTTAGAAATAAGTTATCAAATATTTCACTCCGCTTACAATTTACAGAAGTTAAATCTGAATTTTGAGGCAAAATATTTCTTATACCTTTTCATGTGCAAATAGTTTTCAAATGACTATGCATTTAGAATTATTCGTAATACATTACTATATTCGATATTTTTGTTTTGAAAATAAAAATGAAGCATAGAGGGCATATTTAATTTTAATAAATCAGAATGCTTTAGTGGAAAAAAAATATTTATGTTTTATTACCCATATGAAGGTACAGTGCAACTTTAAACAATCGTACAATGTTTTGAAATAAGAAACTTACCTAAATCCTAAAACAGTTCGTCTCCTTGAAGATAAGACTTCAACTGCAGACGATTGCCTCTATAAAAAGAGAAAAACAAGTATTAAAAATTCATAATGTTAACATGATTTAAAAAAAAAAAAAACTTTAAAATTTTGTTCAAGCTATTAATAATTTATCATAAAATACGAGTAATTTTTGACAGTAAGTAACACTCTATAACTAGTCTCTGTAGTGTTGTGATCATCTTTTCGCACATGCGCAATAAGTATATTCATCTATTGCTATCCAAAGACGCCATTTTGGAAGCATTCACTTGCATCAATGTTTATTTGTTTTTAGAATGCTCCAGACGATCGAAAATCCTACCAATTACGAAATAATACGTGACGTAATGCGTTTTTTAAATGCAAAAGACGTAAAAGCTCGATTTTCATTGGCACATTAGTGAAGTAAATAGAGAAACCGCTTTGAACGATGGATTGATAAAGATTTAAAGATGGACCTACAAACAATGGCCGCTCACTTTACACCAGAATCAAAACAACAGTCCATGGAATGGAGGTAATCGATGAAAGTGAGATCAAACAAACAACTGCAAAAAAATCATGTGCATTATATTTTGGGATGGGCAAGGTATTTTCCTTGATTATTCCTTGTGTCGGGGTAAAACAGTTCAATCCCTACAGATATTGTGAGACCTTGAATAAGCAGATTAACGCAATGATGGAATCGTAATGCTCCATTACAATGTTTGTCCACACGTAACTGATCGAACCCTGCACTTAAAAAGAAGTACCTTGGCAGTAATCGCGCCGACGGTGTCAAAAACAGACTTGTTGGAATGGTTAAAAAATTAGGTGGCAAATTTCTATAAGAATGACATTTAAAAGCTGGTTTTACAGTTTGAATTGAAAAGAAATTTAACTTATGATGCCGTAATTTATTGAAAAGAAAGCTGGAAATTAATTGAAAAGATAGTTTATGTGTTCAAGCTTTCATGTAAGTATAAATTTGTTAATAAAATTTTCCTTGTTTTTTTATATTAAAACGGTATTTACTTAATATGGCCAGTATGCAAATGTTCATTTCTTACAATTAAATTGCATGTAAGTCAATGCAACCAATCAGATTTAAATTTAAGTTAGAAATTCAATTTTTAATTGCTTACGAGTGGCGAAAATCTCAAACAAGCTTAGAAAGTGCACCCTTTTGGTTTGTTCAGTTAAAGCATTGATGCGTCGTGATTATTTTTTAAGGAAAAAGGTTGCTAGTTTAACAATACTCAGCTTAAATGAAGTCCTTTTAGAAAGGTGCGGTTCAGTAAATTATTTTGCTGAATATCCTGCTTTCACAATAGTTTTCAATGACGGGCACTTGACTAGAAATTATTTCGCACTTTGATGTTATTTTAAGGAAGGAAATTATTAAAGGAAAAATATTTTAAAACCAATATAAAATTTTCTGTATTTTGATTTAAAAAGAACTAAAAATTATTAGCAGCACTAAAGAAATTGTGAATCCAAAAGAGCCATCTTTTTCAACGAACAAAAATATCTTCATCATGACGTTATGGAATAGAGCAGATTTCTCCAATTTTGAATGCGTCCTCATAATTTTTCCCATAAATTAATAATTAAAATCAATTATTAATTATTTCTCATATTCTTAAAAACAAAATATTTAGCAGGATGGCCGGTCTTGCCTGGGGACTTCGAGGTGAAAAGATATTGGAGTGCTATAACTTTGGTGATGAGGCATTGAATTTTTATATTATTGTTTTTCTTTTTTCTTGTGTGTGTTTTACATTGTTTTGATCTCGCAAGAGTTGTCATTTTCTCTTGCCATTGGAAATAAAATTTTTTTTAAAATGATTAAACAATTTAAATGAAAAATGTAACAAAAGAAATAAAATTTTTGATGTACACAATTAATTTAACTAAATATGCAAATTATTTTATTTCCACTAAAAAAAAAAGATAAAATTGAATTAAAGACAAAATAAAATTACAAAATTTCACCTACCCTTTGTATTTTTTCATAATTTGGAGATGACACCCTGCGTCCGTGGCCGGGACTTTTCTCCAGGTTAGCAGGAACATATAGGGTATCTTTGACCTGGAAAGGCTAAGGACACTTAGCAATGATTTACGTGCTCGAAAAAACACTCTTAACGTAAACAGATTGAAACAAAATGGCAAAAACACTTAAATTCATAGTTAAAAAATTAGAAAAAGAATAGATTTTTGTATTAAAATATTCTTTTCATAAAGGTTTAGTTTGATTTATCGCTATACGGTCATTTTTTGCGCACTTTCAATTAATTAGACCAGGACCTATAGCTTAACGTGGATTCCGAATAGCTAACAAACATCCATGCCATCGCCAGAATTCGAACATGAAGCCTGCGGTACCAATGGCCAGAGCGCCAGCCAATTGGCCATCATACCGCTCGGATATGATAGGAGATTCGGTGGCGTAGTGATATATTTACGCTCATACATGTTTAGAATTTGATATAAATATACAGGTGTCTGTTGAAAAGAAGATGCTCAGATAAGATTGTTTAATTGTCTATGAATATCATAGCGTTACCAAGTATTACCAATTTAGTTTGTTGCTCTACGATAATTTTTTGCACACTTTAGTCTAACTAGACCAGGACCTACAACTTAACGTCAATTCCGAATCACTAATAAACATCCATGCCACCGCCAAGATTCAAACATGAAGCATGTGATACTAAAGTCCAGAGTGTTAGCCAATTGGCCATCAGACTGCTCTTTTTATCAAAGAATCTGGAAACCTAGCATAATGATAAATGAGAGAAATTTTAATAAACAAATGAAGATTTTGTTCTAATTAAGCTGGGGCCTGATGGCCGAGTATCTAGCGCTCTGGCTCTCGGTACCAAAGGTTCCAGGTTCGAATCCCGGCGGTGCCATGGAGTGGTTCGGAATCCACTTTGTTGGTTAGTATCAACCGGGACCCAATCAAATCGGTAACTTCTACTGATGAATTGTCTAACAAGGCATCCGGCTGTGCAAAGCCGTCACGGCCATTGGTGGCTACAATCCTCCCTTTCCGCAGGTGTGTACTAAAACCACTGTAGCGTCACCTTGTGTGATGGGATCAGGGGCACGCCTGCGGCGTCCAAGTCCAAGCCGTAGGTCAAGGTCTCATATGACCATAGAGAGTCGCAGAATCCAATCAGACTTCTTCTCACCCACATCATTCCCAAATTGTAAGGAGCAACTCAGCTCTAAGCACCTACGGTCTAATATGACCGTTGACCGTAGTGATATATGAGATCCCATAACTCAATTACAGGTTTCGGGTTCGAGTCCTGATGGTGCTTTGGAGGTTTGCAATGGTTCGGAATCCATTTTAAGCAGTAGGTCCCGGTCTCACATGACCATAGAGTGCAACAGAGCTCAGACTTCTCACCCACATCATTCGCAAACTGTAAAGGGGGCACAGTGATGTGCTGTGATGTAGTAGTTCTAATTAAGCCTTCAAAGATTATGGGTTTTTTTATTCTGAATCAAGCCGTTAATTAACTGTAAATCTCATCCATTACGTTAGAAAAAAGGGCGAGAGTGTCATAAACGCTGCACTTGTTAAAAGATTACTCGTTTCAAATTGCACTAGATAACCGACAGCGATCTACCCCAGTGATAAAAAAATCATTTATGGATTGACATTTAAAAGCTGATAATAGTATACCCAAAAATTAATGGCAATTACTGTCAAAATCCGAGTAGATAACATGAAGCAAGAGTAAAAAATATGTTGAAATAGTTTGCGACCCCGTCTCGAGTTTATCCTTGATTCTACAATTATAGTCAATTATTATCAAATTTTATTAGTCAGAGAGGCCAAAGGACTTGTGAAGCTATATCACATTTGTTATATGATCACACGTACAGGAAAAATAAATTAAAATTTTATGTCATTGATGCTAGTTTACTTAACTTAATGTACTAAAGAAGTAGGTTCAATAAAAAGTAAATATCCAAAATTTTACAAATTAAAAAAAGAAAGAAAGCATATTTGTTACATAATGTTTTCAATCTTTGCCACGTAATTCAAGATTTAAAGAAATTGAAGTATGCAATCTACCTGTGACTTCTTGAATGGTTTTATAAAGAAAGTTTCTATATCTAGCTTTTGTAAATAATCATCTCTCAAATTCAGATTTTCTTCGATGTAGTAGTTTCCTTTCAATAGATCTTTTGTAGCCCTGCTGACATGAACACACCTGGAAAAAAAAAAATTAAAAAAATCAGCATTCAAAAGTTTATACAAAATTCGAACTCGCATATTAAATTGAAATTTAAAATACTATTGGTTAAATTTTTTGTGTGTATTATACTTTTTTTTTTCGTATGAATGTGATATTGAATTGAATTTTTTGAATTTTGCACGAGCAATTAAAAGAAATAGAAAATAATTAGCGATTTAAATATTAAAATTATTTTCCATTTCTTTTAATTGTTAGTCCTAAAATACAATGTCAAAAATAATTAACCATTTAGAAATTAGTCCGAGTGTCTAGCGCTCTGGCACTCGATGCCCCGTTTCAGGTTTGAGCCCCGGTGGTGCCAGGGATGTTTGTAGTGGTTCGGAATCCACTTTAAACCGTAGGTCCCGATCTAATAGGAACGTAGATCGTTGTTTTGAGATTTAGTCAGTCTTCAGCCCTCGTGGTTCTTTGCTAAAAGTGAAGCTGTATATTACCCTCAGCCATGGACGTATCCTGCGACGGGGTTCTTTGGACCTGGTGTAGGCTTTCCTGCACCAGGTGGATTAGTAACAACAAAAATTAAAATTTATCTATGTGTAATAACGAATAAATTATGGATATCATATTTGATGTTCTGACGCTGAACACAAATTAGAATGTACTGTACTAACCGATAATTTACAAAATGAAAAAAAATCGTTAGTGCATTTGCTTCTTTTTAAATTTCTTTTGTCTGCTAAAATCATATTTTGATGTCTAAAAAGCCCCATTTAACACACATCAAACTGTGAAGAAGAGTTAGGTCCCCCAAAAGGATGTTACGTCAATGTATCTACTTATTTAATCTGATCTACAACAAATTCACTTATATTTTACTACTGATTACATAAGCAAGCCACTGTTCCAGATTTTAAAATAATTTTAATAGAAAAGTTAATTTAAAAATAACATAACTTATGGGAAATTTACTGTAAATGTGTTTGTTACCAACCCTGGGCTTCCAGACTGTTCCATGCGACTGGCGATAGTGACATCTCTTGACCAGATATCGAACTGCCATTTTCGAAGACCAATCAATCCACTGAGCACATAACCACTATGCACTCCTATCCGCATGTCCACATTCACATGGGTTTCTTCTCGAAATTTTCTGAAAAAGTAAGGATAAACTAAATTTTACGCTTACGTATAGATCTTACAACATTTCTATTGTAATTTTTAGGTAAAGATTTCAGAATGTTCTCTATTAAAAAAAAAATGAGAGTGAGTCTGTCATTAGTTTTCAATCATTATTAAGAAAAAAAAATTGAACTCTATTTTAATAATATGATTTTATCCTTTGTGTAATTTGGCAACCTGCCAATTGTTGCAAGTGTTTCAGTTGGAAATCATGGGATGACAGAAAATTTTCCTGTGATCCAATCATCTGTCCCTAATTGACACAAGAAATTTGTCACGACCAATCGTGTGCCTCTTTTCTTTTAATAAAGCAAGAATTTCTAAAGAATGACTGTATGTATATAGGATTCGTATGAGCCAAAACTAAAACAACAAATCTTTCTTTTTTTTTTAACCATAAAAAATGTAAATAATATTTTATATTTTCCTAAAACAAATCAGCTTGAATTAATGTCCAAGCCTAACTAAATCAGCCAGAATTGTGTTGTATTTGTGCATTATTCTAGTAGTTATTCTAGTAGTTTGTATACAACGGTTTTTTACACACGAATTTATTAATTGTGCTTTAATTTGTTATTTCTTTAATAATATATCCATACGAATAAGGAATATGGTAATGAGCCTCAAATGGAATTCGAAGTGATGAATTATTTTTAAAAAAAATTTTGATGGATGTGGTACATATTTCTATTGACTTTTACTTATTATAATGGTGATGAAATAACAAGAGATACTTTGACGAACATTTAATAAAAATAAACAAGGAATTTTAATAAAAATAAATTAAAACTTTTAAAAAAATTAATATTCTCCTTAATGGTTTAATCTTACTTTAGATAAAAAGTGGAAATCTTACTCTTACTCTCTTATTAAATACTCTTACTTGAGATAAAAATATAAAAGTATAGAAAATGTTTCTTAAGTATTATTTATTTACAACTAATTTTATTCTTGGAGTTAATTAAACGAACATTATAGGAGCTCTTTATAAATAAAATTTCAGATTCTGTGCAGCTGTTCAGTAAAATTAAATTTTATTAGCCAAAAATTAAAATCATTTAAAAATTATGGAAATAATTCAAAGCTAAGACTTTTGTAAATTTAATAAATTGTTTTATTTTTGTTGGATAATTAATTTAAAAAACTTATGAATTGAATCTACTTTTTATGTTTTTTTTCTGCACATATAGATGTTGATTGACATTACCTTATTATGTCTATCATGTCGAGAGCCATCTGAACACAGTGATCAGCATGGAGAGCGTCGTAAGACGGGAGACCCGAGACGCAGTAGTAGCAATCACCGAGAAGTTTGATTCGAAGGCAGGAATTTTCCTAAAAGAGAAAAATATTACTCTATCATGAAAATATATATTTACAATACTGAATTTTGTTATAATTATTTTAATTTTTTGATATCTGTAAATATGTTTTTCTGAAATTTAAAAATTTATAATGCATTACATGAAATAATTAAAAAATTTTTTTTGAAAATTTTAAAATTAAATTCCCAATATAAAATTCAATGTATAATACTGTATTCTCAATGTGATAATATCGCAGTTAAAAATGATACATTATCATCATCATTGGCGCAACAGCCCCAGGGAGGGGATATACCATATGCCAACTGGCAGATTTCGAAACGACAGATGTTTTTTATAGGGTAGGGTTGACAGTCCTACGCCTAACGCTCTACAGTCATATTTGTCCGGGATGTATGGTTTAAAGTGGATTCCGAACCACTCCAAACGTCCATGGCAAAGCCGGAACTTGAACCCGAAATCTGTGGCACTGACCGTTAGTCACTCAGCCATCAGGTCCCTCAGCATATTATAGTGCAGTGAAAATGTGATTCAATACGTGCTGCGTTAAAGTGCAATTTAATAGTTGTGCAATCGAATGGTTTAAAAAGTGTAACTGTGTGTGGTTGGGTTGAGATATTGGAGGCACAGGTTGGAGAACTCAATACAGTATTTAACACATTTAAAGACAGATAATTATTGATTCATGGAAGACTCCATTTCTAAGACGTAAATCTGATACTCGGCTACGCGCTGAGTGCGCGAAATATACTTCCTCTTCGGGTGAGAGTCTGTAGGCCAACTGACCATTTCCCCTGAAGGCCACAGTGGGCAATATTGATAGTGGGGAAGAGGAAGAATGGTTAAGTTCTTTCATTTAATTTTTGTTGTTAAATAATTAAAAAAATATATTCAAAAGTTTGAGCAATTACAGTTATTCAATCTAGAGGTTCACTTTAGTCTAAATACCTAAACAAAACGTTTTCATGAAAATAGAAATATTAGATATAATTAATTATATTATGAAAATATATGTTGTTGATAGAATTGGAATTCTTTTTGTATTAACAAGAATGATGCATCAAAGTTTTAATGTTTCAACAATAAATTATAACTAAACATTGAGATAAAAAAAAAAACCCCGTTTTTTTAGATGTTCAAGCATTTTATATAAGTAATTTATTAGAAGGTAACGAGATACAGCAGAAATTGAAAGAACAAAATAATGTTTTTTACCTCAGCTTTGTCGTCAAATCGTCCAAACAGTTCGTTGAGCGTTTCCACCAGTTCGCTTCCATGTAAAGACGCTGTTAATGCCACAGAATTCACAATATCCGCATACAAAATACTGAAAAATATTTTATACATGAATATAAATCCCAAGTAGTAAATATTTTATGTAAAATAGTTTTTTTTAAAACAACGAATATATTCTATTAAATATGAATTTTTAAAAGCATATTTTATTGCATAGGAGCAATCTAAAACAGTTTCAATAAAATTTCCTTGCAAGTTCATTAGAACATTTGATATAAAATTATACATCGATGCTCGTATTCAATAAATCATCAAAATCAAACTTGTATTACCTCCATTTAGAATGGAATTTAGATTTTCGTACTTAAAAAGAAAAGGATTTAAACAACTTAATATTGATTTAAATAGTTTACAAAAAATATACGGATCTGTTCTATGTATTAATACTTTATAATACATAGCCTGTTGGTAGAGTGACTAGCTCTAGCGATCGGTGCCACAAGGTTTTGGTTTCGAGTCCCAACGGTGCCATGGATGTTTGTAGTGGTTCGAAATCCCCTTTAGACCGTAAATCCCGAACTAATGTGATTGTAGAATGTTGGGCGTAAGGCTAACAACTTACCCCCGTGAGAAGAAAAACAATCCCCGTTTCGAAATCTGCCAGTAGGCAGACGGCCTTGGTTCACCATGGGGCTGTTGCGCCAATGAAGAAGACTACTACTTTATGACCCGACGAAGATATCTGAATTTTTATCCAAAACTCTAGAAAAATATATTTTCTGAATAGCTGTGTAAATATATTTTATGTAAAAAAAATTTTTTAATAGCCAGAAAATAAATTTTGGTAATAGCCAGAAATATTAAAAGAGCAACAACTTATTTTTAAAATTGAATTTCAGTTGCACTTTTTTTTTACTAATGTAAACCATGCTTCCTCCTAAATACTGTCAAGAAAGCCCCCTTGTGGCGTTCAGGAGAAAGGGTCAGTTGGATTCGAGACTCACCCTCAAGAGGAAGTACAGCGCAACCTGCGCTACTGCTGAGAAGCGTTTAGTTTATAGGCTCTCCTCCCTAGAGGAAATGTATTTAGCACATCCCGGCGCATTAGTTGGCCTACAGACTCTCCCCCGAAGAGGAAATATATTTCGCTCATCCTGGGAATTTTGACTTACAAGTGGAATCCTTCCGCGAATCTATAATAATATGTCTTCAAATGTGTTAAATATTACATATCTCTAATTGTGTGTGCGTATGTTGTGTAAATAAAGTTGTGATTCAACCTGTGCCTCAAGTATCTCAACCCATCCACACGCAGTAACAATCTGGTTTTCCATCTGCACACTACAATAATATTTTTATACACAAAAAAGAATGCAGGATGGAATTGCTCATTCTAAAAAAATTGGAATTTCTTAGGAACTTTCTATACGGAATTGTTCATTCAGTTTTAAGAAAATAGCCTTTTTATTATAAATTAAATTTAAAAAAAAAAAATACACGTCGTAAGTAGTGAAGACATATCTTTTTTGAAGTGTTTTTAACGAGTTGTTAAATACTGATGATAGGCTAGGAATGCTTGACAGCAATGTCACTGTCCCCATGTAATGACTGATATATGGGTGCGCAGAAGATCTACCTCCCCGTGGTGCACCTGGTAACACTTTTTAGTGGCTAAAAGATCTGCAACTTGGCATTATTGTTAGATTAATGAACCCTGTTTCAGCATGTTTTGTTGTTGTTGTTGTTGTATGTTTTTTTTTCTTCGTTGTTCTTTTTTTGCTGTAACTGTTCACAATCTGCCATTGGAAAAAAAAATGATTGATATATATATAAGCTATAATTTGAATTTCATCCTACACTAGGACAATCATCCTACCTGACGTCCTTGTGCTTCTCGATGAAGAGGTCGGTGAAGGGCCTCTGCGGCATGGGGGCGAGCTGGATGTTTCTCATCACGTTCCTTATTACATCCTTCACCTGGACGGAGATGTGCTTCGGCAGGACGCTGAGGAGCAGGCGTTCCTGCAAGCAGACGCAATGACACATTCAGCACCCACAGAATATGAGTAGATGCGGTTTATAATGGTGACATTTTTTACATCAAAAATGTCACCATTAACAAAAAAAATAATAATGAAATGTTCATTATTTAACACAAAAAGAAATGAAAAAGTTGCAGAACAGGGGCCGTTGGGATTTAGTGTCAAAAATTATCTTCGCCAAAGTGCGCCACGTTTACGATTGCAATCTTCTTCTCTTTAGCCTATCCCCAAAGTCCAGCGGGGCTAGACTAGGTCCGTGAATCCAAATACCCGAAGAAAGTCCAAGACCATCAACGGACTGTCAAGGAGATCCTGACATCTGAGCCCCAAGATGTGAGATGGCGAAGCCTGCTCAGAGGAGCACTTGGTGCAAGTGTCGAAAGCTTTCAAACCAACGCCAATGTAGACGGATTGCAATTGCAATTGTACGGATAACGTACGGCGCCACGTTACGGATTGCAATTGCAAGTGAAGTGGATTGTAAACAGTATAAGAAAAATTGGTTACTACATTTGGTGATTTATCACTCATTTTGGCGCCACAAAAAAAGTCGCCAAATCCCAATGGCCCCTACTTTGCGATTTAGCGAAAGAAATCATAAGAAAAAAAAATCAAAATTTTGTAATTAACAATTAAAAAAGAAAGAATATATAATTAATGTGATAAACAAGTAATATAAAAAAAAATTTTAAAGTCAATTCCTACTTTTTTTTCACTATATTGCAAAAAGTCATTTATAAATAATTTTCATTCATATTTTTTAAGTTCATCAGGCGCCATCTATTGGTAGATAAATGCAACTTAAATCTAAAAAAAAACTATAATTAATTAATTAAATTTAATGAATGAATTAATAATTGAAAAAAATGCATTAACATCCAGTGTCATCCACTACAAGTTTCAAAAAAATGTATTTGAACTTTAGTGGATGAATAAAGAGTATTTTATGAACGATTGAAAATTTGAGCAAGATATATACAGGGAGAGTGTGAGCTAATAGAAGGAATTGAAAAAATGCCCCCATTAACAAATAAAAAAAGAAAATTTTCATTGTTAAACACAAAAAGAAATGAGAAAATTGCAAAACAGGGGTCGTTGGGATTTGGCGTCGAAAATTCTTTTCGCCAAAGTTCGCCAAGTTGTAATTGTAAGTGAAATGAAGTGCGAACAGTACAAGGTACTTGGTTATCATATTTGGCGAATTATATTTTGGCGCCCCTATTTTGAGATTTGGCGAAAGAAATAAGGAAAAAAAAAAAAATAAATAAAATTTTGCAGTTAACAATCGAAAAAATAAATAATGAATATAATAGAATAAATAAAAGTTTAGTAATAAAATTAAAATTTAGTAATAAAAAAATTTGTTACTCCCAAATAATTAACGTTTTATTATCAGTGTTTGATTATGATATTTAAAGATCTTATCAGACGGCGATTTTCGTAGCTCTTTCCTTTCATCAAACGAAGCAAGAAACGTGCTTTTGTGATGTCGCCTAAAACATGCATTTCCTTAATTCCTATTTTAGCTGCACAAAAGAAGTCGCAGATTTGAGCGATAAGAATAAAAATCAGCTATGAGTAACTTAATAAGTCAATTTTTTTCCCTTCGGCCATCGTATGATCAAGCATTTGTGTAACGAAATTAGTTCTTTAAACCCCAACTCGTGGCTCAGTGGAAACGTGCGCCGCTGGTGAGCATTAGGGCGGATGTTCAGTCCGCTGTCACATGTAGACGCATGCGACACATGTCTGCAACACTGTAGACACATGGGAGGAGACTCGATGGCGTGTGTGATGTTCAGCATCTTGCCTCGCAAGTCGGACTACTTAGTGGAAATTTTCCTATACAATACGCAAATGTGGGTTAGTTTACCCCTAAAAGTCCTCTCGAAGAGCACTGCCTTCCTTCTTCAACATGTCAAGTCAGATTTCTACCTGCGGGTGCACCATCACAACAGAAGATACGATGATGCTATATCATCAGAAACGGTATCTTCAAAAAAGATGCGATGATGCTATATCATCAGAAACGATATCTTCAAGAAAGAAACGATGATGCTATATCATCAGGAACGGTATCTTCAAAAAAGATGCGATGATGCTATATCATCAGGAACGGTATCTTCAAAAGATGCGATGATGCTATATCATCAGGAACGGTATCTTCAAAAAAGATGCGATGATGCTATATCATCAGAAACGATATCTTCAAGAAAGAAACGATGATGCTATATCATCAGAAACGGTATCTTCAAGAAAGAAACGATGATGCTATATCATCAGAAACGGTATCTTCAAGAAAGAAACGATGATGCTATATCATCAGAAACGGTATCTTTAAGAAAGAAACGATGATGCTATATCATCAGAAACGGTATCTTCAAGAAAGATACGATACAATATCATCAAAAATAGCTACTAGTTTCTTGTTTGGTTCATAATTAAAAAGTAGTAATCTAAAACGAATATTGAAGAAGAATCATTGTATTTAATTATTATCAAGACTTTCTGATTTTAGAATCAACAACTTAAAAACAGTAACCTGAATCGAAAATCGTATTTCCTGAAATCGAAAAATTACAAAATATCTCGACAGTTCTCTTTGAAATATAGTATCTTTCAACATGAATTATGTTTAAAATTCGATTTCAGAACGCTTTTCCTTGTGTTATCGTTACACTAATAGTTATATAATGATAATTACATTAATTCTCCATTATCTCTGCAGTTGTGATAAGCTCAATTGTTTGGTCCTATTTATTGTACCTAATCGTTGCATTTTAATCTACATTTGCAAATGAAATTATCAATAGGAGGAAGTTCTCTTGAGAACCGATTCAAATTATGTATTTAAAATGACGTGACGACAGAAGAGTAAAAAACAAAGAAACAAAAAAAAAGAAAGAACGAATCAATTGCTAACAAGTATTATAAAAATTTTTTTTCAAAGTCAATTCCCACTTTTTTTTCACTATATTGCAGAAAGTCCTCTATAAATAACTTTCATTCATTTTTTTAAGTTAGAAAAAATTCTCTCTCTCTCACTCATTTATTCACTTGTTACATTTTCCATTTTGTTCCCTTCTTGACTCAGATTAGAACCCAGAATGAAAAAAGAATCTGAAAAAGAAATTTTTTTCCACCGATCTACACGCTTCGCCACTGACGGTATTTATTCCTAAATTTACATCCTGCTAAATATCTTATACAGAAATTTTTTTCTCCCCTATAAAACTAAAATTAATTAATGAATTAATATTTGAAAAAACCGTATTAGCATCCAGTGTCATCCACTACAAATTAAAAAAAAATATATTTGAACTTGGATGGATGAATAAAAAGTATTGAACAAGATATATAAATATATATATAGGGAGAGTGTGAACTATTAGTGGGAATTGAAAAAATAATTTCAAGTTCAAATTTTCCTCTTACATCTGGTGCCCTCTATTATTAGATACGTGCAACTTAAATCTAAAAAAAGCTAAAATTAATTAATTAAATTAAAGTAATGAATCATTATTAAAAAAAAACTGTATTAACATCCAGTGCCATCCACTACAAGTTCAAAAAAAAAAAAATGTTTTAGAACTTGAGTGGATGAATAAAAAAATATTTTTTAAACGATTGAAAATTTTAACAAGATATATTTAGGGAGAGTGTGAACTAATAGTTAGGAATTGAAAAAAATCATCTTAAAGACTCGTAATTCATTCAATCCGGCATCTTGTTGTGGCTCTCACGTCAAGTTAAAGAGCCATACGGTTATGAAATACAGACACCGAGCACGAAACCCAGATGTATTCCCATATATCTAACAATAGATGGCGCCAGATAAACTTAAAAAAAATGAATGAAAATTACTTATGAAGAACTTTCTGCAATATAGTGAAAAAAAGTAGGAATTGACTTTAAATTTTTTTTTTTTATATTACTTGTTTTACCTAATCGTTGTATTTTAATCTACATTTGCAAATAAAATTATCAAAAAGGAGGAAGTTCCAGTAAAAACTGACTCAAATTATGTATTTAAAATGACGTAACGACAGAAAAAAATGAACGAACGAATCAATTGCTAAAAAATTATCTTAAAGGCTCGTAACTCATTCAGTCCGGCACAGTGTTGTGGCTCTCACGTCAAGTGAAAGAGCCATAAAGTTATGAAATACAGACAACCGAGCACGAGCACCCAGAGGTATTCCCGTGCGGCTGGATCAACAGCGCGGATGGTTTACATTACGCAATGTAAAAATAGCGGTTTATTTAGCATACAAAGAGACTCCCGCCTTACCTCCTGATCCTTCTCGTACTGGAGATGGAATTTGCTTTCGAAACATTCCCTCCTGTCCAGGAAGGCCTTCCGGTTCGTGAACTCCATGAGGAACCGGATGTAGAGTCCCATCAGTACCACTGCGACGTAGAAGATGACGTCAGCACACATCTGGTTCTGGAAAAAAATGCAGAAATGAGTTGGTGGCAAGTGAGTTACTGCTAAGATATTCCTATCCGCTGGTGATGAAAGAGTTTTGAGGAAGAGTCATTTTTACAGTAGTACCTTTGTTCGTTCCTATATGAAATCTATTGGGAAAACTTATTACAAGTTCAGCATATGAGGAAAAGGCACGCTAAGAGTGTTTTTTAAAAAAAATACTGCTGATTGTTTTGCAAATTAAGATTCATGTCCTTTCAGTACAACTTTTGAAATAATATTTGAAGAATTTTTTTTGTATAGTTTTTAAAAACATATAGCAACCTAATTTATTACAAAATATGAACTATTTATGATGTTATTAGAAACATTTAAGTGAGTAAAAGTTCAAATATCCATTTGAGTAAGGTAAATATTTTAGTTTAGTTTACGGTTATTTTTAGCTCCACGGTCATTCTGTGCACACTTTAGGCTAATTAGATAGGGACTACGTTAAATGTAGGACAATTTAACTTGGATGCCGAACCACTTACAAGCATCCATGCCACAGCCAGAATTCGAACCTGAAGCCTATGATACTGAAAGCCAGAGCGCTAGTCAATTGACCATCAGGCCGCCAATAGTTTTAGAAGTTTTAAAATGATTTTCAATGAATTAATTTTTTACTTACCAATATATATATATTTTTTTTTGCTTTTATATAAATAGAATGTTTTATTGACATACTTATTTATGAGAGATTTGTTATAAGCATTAAATACAAAGTGATTGTTCCTTCCCAATCATCTATAATTTTTGTCAAAAATTTTTTTTTTTCGGTGGCAATCCAAGATCAGTAGCCATTCAAATTTCATAACAAACTCGACATCATCAAGACCTATATTCTATTTCCACAAAAGCAAAGAGCATTCAATTTCCCTGAGCCAGCTTTATCATGTAATTCCCTAGACAATTTTGACTATTGATGCTTTCTGTATTTTGTCACAATCTGCAACGAGTTTTTTTTTAAACAGTGGCCATAGCTCATTCCATCAGAGAAAAATTAAACTCTTACTTAATCATATGCTATTTTGTATTCACCAATCTCTAAGCCAAGAGTGCCACTTAAGCTAAAGGGGGGGGCAAGTATTTCCTGTACACGCAATTTTAAAATCATCTATTTTGACGTAACTTGTCTGAGAATTCACTAAACGTGCTGCCATCAAAAATTTTTTTATGCAAGACTAAATGTTTTCTTAATTTGAGGTTAAAATTTAGGGGTTATTTTTCTAAGATGGTTTTAAAAAAATATTAAAGTTACACATCCAAAAAATCGTGATTTTTTTTTAAAGTTTTTAATTAAAAAATAAATTTCAATGACTTGTTTATTTCGTATTAGATAAAAGCATTTTATTGTTTTAAGTCTAGTATTTTTTTAGAAAAAGCATATTGATGATCAAAATTGCAGATTTTGAGAAATTGAGATTTGGTTTGTCACTCTGCGGTCATTTTTTGCATACTTTAAGCTAATCAGGGAATAAAATGAAACCAAAATTCCTATATACAGGGTGATTATAATTAAAGTTCCACTTTACAGGTACATGAAGAATGGGAAAACGGTATGGCATCAAAAAAAGTTCCACTAACAATGTCACAATTGTTGAATGACTTGGAAGTCATTTTTTCCGTCAATAAACTAAAACAATCAAGCACATTGAACACTACAGTTGGTTCAATGGGCAACTCATGCCAAATACGTTGTAATTTCGATTCAAAATACCACTGGTAGCCGAACTCACTTTCTTTATGCAGCTTACAGAGCCATCTATTAATACACATTGGTACTTTTTTTGATGCCATACCGTTTTCCCCTTCTTCAAGTATCTTCAGTTCAAATTTGAACTCCCTGCTACGAGCGGCTCTTTTTTTTTACAGCATTTTGAAAGTGGGATTTTAATTATAATCACCCTGTATATATGCACTACTGTGCTCAAAATAAAAACCAATTTTCAATTTAAATTTCCCTGACGTATGGAGTTTCAACCCCCCCTCCTTTTTTACGTTGTTGGCACTGTCCTTGACATCTGTGTGAAATGTCACGTCAAAATATTTATTAGTGTTTGAGTTACGCTTGGCTTTGTGAGACGCTAAAAGAGATTTCTGTGATTTTTGAAGTGTCTGAATTAATTGAGCAAAGAAATTGCATTCAATTTTGTTTGCGGAAACGTACAGAATGTTTCAGAAAGCAATCGGTGGGCAAATTATATCGGAAAGAAATGTTTACAAGTGGTATAAACAGCTCAAAGAAGGCAGAGAACGCGTTAAAGACGAAGAGAGACCATCAACCTCAACCGACGAAGCTCACGTCCAAAAAATTAAAGATTTGGTGCTTGCAAACCGTCGACTTACAATTAGAAACCTTGCTGATGATGTTGGATCGCTGATGCTGATGATGTTGCTGATGATGTTCAAAAGGATCGGCCAGTTCCATTTTAGAAGATCTTTTGGGCCTCAAACGCGTCAAATCTCGATTGGTACTGAAAACACTGAATTTTTTGAAAAAACATCGTCGCGTTGAAGTGTGTGAAACAATGCTTTCGGATTATCAGGACATGTTGAAATGCATCATAACTGGAGATGAGACTTGGATTTATGCTTACGACCCGGAAACAACCGATCAATCGAGCGAATATCGTGACAAAGGTGATGCAAGACCGAAAAAAGCACACTAAAGTTGCTCAAAAATATAGTATATATTAGTTTTGGAGTACCGAGTCTCCTTTGTTGCTCACAACGATAAATTAAATTGTATTCCAATTACTAACAAATTAATAAAAACTACTTAACTTTTCAGAATACTAAGAATGGACGTACCCATTTTAGATTTCCTTCCAGTCCGTAACTCAATCCGCTGATGATGAGTTCGAAGAGGGTTACCACAGCCGTGGCCGATCCGACCTGGTACCACCTTGGGAAGGGTAGAAAGATGCTCGAGATAAGTAGATAGTAGGCCGAGAACCTTGGCCCTGCGTGGTGTCCTCCCAAGAGCCTCTGTATGCTGCTGGTGGACTCGGCGGCCACGTTCAAGATGAGAAGGAAACATGAGACGATGATGCGAGAATGGGAACTGAAGAACCACTTCTCCTGGTAGCTGATGATGTAGAGGATGAGACTAGTTAGTGTGACGCCTATGCGCATGGCGAGAGGAACTTTTGATGGATTCAAGGGAATTCTAGGGAAAAAAAGGAAAAATTGGTAAAGACATATATTAAGCCAATGCCAAGATTTTTTAAATAATGTTTAAAGAAATTATTTTTATGCTTTTGTTAAATTAAGTTATCAAACATTGACAAACATGAACACAAAAATTAAAATATATACATGAATATTTTTTTTATTAAAATTTGGCAAAAATTGACAAAAAAAAAAAAAAAAAAAAAAAAAAAAAAAAATTGTAATTTTAATTTTAAGTTAATGCTCCCAACAACAACTACAAAAAAGCGCAATGTTTCGGGTATAAATCATATACACTGGTGTCCAAAAGTTAAGCATAATTGATAATTATGTGAATAAAGAAGGAACTGTAAATCAGAATGGCGGGAAACGTGATATGCGAGTGTAAAATGGTTATAAAATAAGAAAGCAAATCAAAAGAACGATAATAATTTTATTATCCAAAGTAGCCGTTTGAAAGAAAACTGAGCATAGCAAGGTTCACACTTTAAAGAAAAAATGAAAGAAAACATTAAATAAAATACTGATGCTGCAGTTTAATAAGGCGTGTGGTCACCTCTGACAGCCAGGCACGCTGCACAGCGATTTACCATACTTGCTATGCGATGATGAATGAGTTGTGGGCTCAAACGGTTCCAAGCTTCTTGGAGAGCTTCTCTTCAATTCTGTAACGGAGCTTGGTGGGTGCGAAAGGGCTGCAATTTGTCTCCCGAGCATATCGCATACATGCTCGATAGGATTTAAATCAGGGGAGTTCGCAGGCCACGGCATGCGCTGGATGTTTACCGTTTCAAGGAAGTAATCAGCCAGCACCGATCGGTGACATGGCGCATTATCGTCCATAAATATGAAGTCAGGACCGACAACACCTCGAAACAAGCGAACATAATGCTCAAGAACTTCGTCTCTGTATCTTTGACCAGTCATAGACCCCGTGTCAAAGAAATGGAGGTCTGTGCGGCCGTCCATCATGATGCCTGCCCATACCATTACTCCCCTTGATGGAAAATGATGTCTTTCCGTTATGTTTCTTGGTCCAAAACGTGTTCCACGTTCTCTCCATATCGTTACCCGACGAGAATCACTACTCAGACTAAACCGGGACTCGTCACTGAACATCATATTGGCCCACTCTCCCATGTTAATGTTTCAAACTCCAGTTCCAACGAGCGCGTTTATGCGCGGACGTGAGGGGAATGCAAACTGCTGGTCTTCTGGCATGATTGAGTCTCCTGTAAACAGTTTGTCTCGAAATTCGTATTCCTGTGGCGACTGTGAGCGCCGAACCCAGTGCTCTGGCAGTACTGCCCCTCTGACGTCGCGCACTTATTACCAGATATCGGTCTTGGCTAGGGGTTGTGACTCTTGGTCGACCTGATACTGGTTGTCGGGTAACACCTCCCGTTCTTTGAAACCTCTGCCACAGTCTTGAGATCCCAGACTGGTCCACATTCAAAATTCGAGACGCTTCGGTCTGTGATCGTGCGGATTCCAGCATTCCAACGATTCTTCCTTTCGCAAACATGTCCAATTGGCGTCTTTGTGCCCTTATTCACCTTGTTTGATGGTTAACAACGTTCCTTCGCACAACAGTTGCACGAAACTTGTCTGAACTGCCTATGCTGCGTGAATCGGTTTCTCTGCTTTCCGACATGCGCAGGTGTTTCGCGCAGGATGTAGTCGACTGAAAAGTTTTGCATAAACCCAATGTTTCTTCTTCACCCAATTAATATCCGCAAGAAATTTGGAATAATTTTACGAATATTTAGTCCATGTTTTTCGCATTTTACGATTTATGCTTAACTTTTGGACAAAAGTGTACTTACACTCATAGAAAACCTAAATATTTTCACTGTTTTAGTTCAATGCATCCATATTGGATAGGTGGCTTCATTTATACAGATAAATATGGCCTGTTTACATATTATTTTAGTTCTTATTATAGTTGATACAAATAATGTTATAAATAATAGTTAATATTACTTAATAGCTACTTATAATTAATACTACTTAATTACTTATAGTTAATATTAATAGTTAACTTAATATAGTAAATATTGTTATAGTTATATTTTTGTTAAAAACATTGTTTTTTTAAATTTTTTTTTGTTGTCATTGTTTTTAAAAAAAACTAAAAGAATATGTAAAACAGATCATGTTTATTTGTATAAATGAAGACATGATTGAACATGATTCATGCATGCATTGAACTAAAAGTTAAACTATTTAGTTTTTCTATGAGTATATTATTTATAGCCAATCGTGACATTGAAAGCAAAAATACAAAAAAAGCAGAATTTTAACAAAAATGCCGACAACTAATCTCAAAATTAATATATTTAATCCTTTTTTTTTCAATGCATAGATGACACCATTAAAAATATAGTTTGAAATTTAATTGGATTCAGAGAATTTTGAAATCAGTTATGACTTATCATATGACGGTGTAAAAACTCACAGTTTCTTAGAAATTCAATTTAAAATTTTGAATGCATAAATTCAAAATCCTAATAGCGAGGGTTCGATGAAATTAAAATTTGAACAGCTGTATCTCGACTTCCTATTGATTCTAGAAAAAAAAATCAAAAACGTTTTCGAAAACTTAAGGTCTGATCTTTAAAAAAAAGTTTGTTTTTTTCACTAAAATTGTGATTTGAACGTGTTCGGTTACCTTAAAATGCTGTGATTACACATGAAAAAAAATTTACTTGAATTTTCTGCCTATAATTCACGGATTATTACACTCATATTAAGTTAAACCTATGCAAATATTTTTATTAGAGCTTTTTTTATTTAGTAAAATTACAATTTATGTTTATTACAATTATAGCATTTTAAACCTTCCTTATTTGGGGTTGGCGATAGTGTGCTGAGTTTTCTAACCTAGAATTTGGTTCCACAAGTGATGCTGAATCGAAAGTTTCCATGCTTATGCTGGGAATGGGCCCATTAAATCTGCAAGCCGGAATGTCTTTTCGCTGGGCTTGGCAAAGAAGTTTATTTTAATTTTTGGCTACGGCCATTTTTTGCCCACTTCAGGTTAATTAGTCCGGGACCTACAGTTTAACGTGAATTCCGAATCACTAACAAATATCTATGTCACCGCCAGGAGTCGAACCTGAAGCCTGTGATACCAAAGGCCACTTGGCCACCAGACCGTTGACGAAAAGCAGACAAGGGCATTAATCTCCCAAACACCATTCCAGGGAGTGTTAGTTCAAAACTGTGTTATAACTAAATATGGGTGCAGTGTATTGTTCTTGGTGAATCCTGCATAACGCTGATTCTGCTACATTTGCAATTCTTGGGGTGAATGACAGATAAAAAGTTCTTGACATTCGAAATTTTTTTTCTTCTTATTTATAAATATTTATTTATGACCATCGAAATATTTTAAAACAGTTGTTAAAGCCAGGTTTTGTTTTTTGGACGCTTATGATATTCGTATACAATACAGAATTCATCATGACTTAACAGTGAGATCTAACTTATCCATGGAATGTAGGAATTTTCAAGGATATTCGTAAAAAAACCATGCTTAAATTTTCCTACTTCACGTAATATATTGGGGTTCCATTCAAAACAGCGTAAAGAATATATTTTTTATAAACGCTATCAAGATATTCTTATTATTCTTTTTATTTAAAATTAACATACTGCATAAAAATGTAACCTAACATGTTAAAATAAATGTTATTGTGTAATAAATTACCAACAGGCACGAACGAAAATCTTTAGAAATCTTTTACGCATTATCTTTTTTTAACAAATTATGTCATTATTTATTGTTCAATTGTTTTAGGAATTACTAAAATAATTTAAAAAAAAAAGGAAAAAACTATTAGTACTGAGTACCATTCTTTTACAACAAGATGAATTTGCCAGGTGTCTCATCTACAACGCACAATTTATGTACTTTTACTGTTTCATTTGTAGCACGTGTTTCAGGTAAACTTTTTTTCAATGACGGTAATGTTTCCACACACAGACACCTGGCATAATTTTCTTTTGCATATCCTTGAATCCGTCCAACTGAATGTATAGAGTCGCGAGACAGCATATTTATGAATTATGTATTTTATTTGAAATTAAGGAGAGAGTTTTGCAATTGCGTTTAATGTGCATATCTGCACGCTATGGAGGTTCTAAAAATAACTTCATATACAAGTACTATAGCATGAAAGCAATTACACAAGACATAAAAAATTAACCAATCAGAAAAAGTTACACCTATAGAACACTTAAAAGATTTTATATTATATACAGGATTTTTTCAAAATAATGGAAACACCTGTGAATAAAAGTGACATTTTTGAATGCGATTCGCAAGCATTAAAATATAATAACCGTTTTTTTTAAAACAGAAATGTTCATATTCTGGTAGTGTGTGGTATCTTTATTGAAGTTCCGTAACTCTTGGATTTGTTTCAAACGCGTCAAAAGTCGGACCTTTCAGATTTTCAAAGAGGCCAAATTGTAGGAGCCCGTCTAGCTGGAGCAAGTGCAACCGAAACATCCCAACTTTCAGGCGTTTCTAGAAGTACGGTGTCTAAAGTCATCACAGCGTACACACAATGCCGCAAGACAAACTCGGCAAAGCAAAAGAGTGGACGGAAAAAAGAAGTTCAGTGAAAGAGACCGACGGGTATTGAAGCGGGTTGTGATGTCTCAAAAGCGAACAATTGCAGCAAAAGTGACCGCAGAGTTCAATCAGCATCTGGATTCTCCAGTGTCAATCATTACAGTTAGAAGGCACCTTCATAAACAGGACATTTACGCCAGAGCAGCAGTTCCCAAGCCACTTGTAACAGACGTTAATGCCAAACGTCGTCTACAGTGGTGCCACACTCACAAAACCTGGTCTATTGATAAGTGGAAGAAAGTAATATAGTCTGATGAATCGTCTATTCACACTTTTCCCTACAACAGGACGGGTGTACGATCGGAGGACACCTGCATAAGCGTATGATCCTTCCAACTGTCAAGCATGGAGGTGGATCTGTCATGATATGGGCAGACGTGTTGTGTTTTTCTGCTGGACCAATCGTAACCCTGAAAGTCAGGATCACTGGAGAGAAGTATAGATAAATTTTAGCTAACTAGATCCTATGATGCAAACTTTGTTTTCTACAGGAGATGGAATTTTACAGGATGATAATGCACCCATCCATGCAGCGGGACTTGTCCAATCATGGTTTGATGAACATGATGATGAAGTTAAATATCTACCTTGGCTCGTACAGTCACCCCGATCACAATATCATCGAACCTTTATGGCCTATTTTAGAGCGCTCAATACTGAATAGATATCTTCCACCGGCATCTCTTCCAGACTTTCACAATATCTCCATGAAGAATGGTACAATATTCTTCTAAACACTATTCAGCACTTGTATGAATCAATTCCTAGGCAAATCTAAGCTGTATTGCATGCCAAAGGCGGTCCTACACCATACTAATAAAGGATTCTTTATAAATCTATGGTGTTTACATTATTTTGATGAACCCCTGTATTTAATATACAGGGTGATTATAATTAAAGTCCCACTTTCAAAATGCTGTGAAAAAAAAAAACACTCGTCACAATGAGTTCAAGTTTGAACTGAAGATACTTGTAGAAGAGGGAAACGGTAGGACATCAAAAAAAAGTTCCCACAATTTTTTCCCATCCAATTTGGTATGACCTTGCTGTAGTGGATGGACTTTCCATTAACAGCGTCACAACTGTAGAATGACTTGGAAGTAATTTTTTTCCCGTCAAAAACCGAAACAATCAAGCACATTGAACACTACAGTTGGTTTAATGTGCAACTCATGCCAAATACGTTGTAATTTCGATTCAAAATATCACTGGCAACCAAATTCACTTTCTTTATGCCGCTTACAGCGCCATTTATTCATACACTCTGGAACTTTTTTTTGATGCCGTACCGTTTTCCCCTTCTTCAAGTATCTTCAATTCAAAGTCATTGTGACGAGTGGTTTTTTTACAGCCTTTTTAAAGTGGGACTTGAATAATAATCACCCTGTATTTAGCATATTTTATTTATAAAAATACTTACATTAGAAAAAAAGTAGAGAAGTAATATTGCCAACAATCCTGATATCACATTGGCCGTAAGTGCCAAAATCAGCATGGCATGCTGTAGCCTTGACTGGTATTTTTTGAAAAGGGATTCTGCATTTTTTATGCAGAACTGTTCCTGCAAAAGAAATAATAAAAATGAGTTACTGAAGTCATTAGAAGAAAAACTAATTTATATTTTATCATCAAACTTTCGACTTGCGGAATATGCGAAGCAAAATATGAGTTTTATAAAATTGTAATTTCAGAACATAAATTCAAATTATCTAATTATTTTATAAAAAAAAAAGGTATTTTTTAATAAAACTAAAATAATTTTAATGTGTTATTATTGTTTCTTATTCCACTTGGTCGACAACAACATGCGGACCAAGTCCATGTATCCTGTGTTCTTATGGAAGGAATGAAAGGGTGGTAAACAACTTCTGCTGTGATGGAGTAACCGTAGGTAGAAGTCTGATTTGGCTCCGTGTCACTGAAGGAGGGCAGATTGCCTACTGGCAAACTGCAAGGCAGGAGATGTTTTATTTTTACGGAGTAAGTTATAAGCCCTATGCCCAACGATTTGTAGTCATATTAGGCTGGGACCAAAGGTTTAAAGTATATTTCGAGCCACTACAAACATTCATGGCACCGCCGGGACTCAAACCAAAAACATATGGCACCGAGAGTCACAGTGGTAATCACTCGGCCATCAGGTTTCCTTTAACTTAACTAGTACTTAAGAAAGTAAAGGCACTTTGTTTTCAATAATAAATTAATTTGAAAGTAATTATTAAACCTAATTTCGATTTAACCGATTAAAATAGGTTAAATATTACTTTCAAGTCTATTTGTTTTAAATAAAATCTTATTAATTATCATGATAAAGTTGTTAATTCAAAATGCTGTTGTTATTGCGGATACAAAAAACCCAAAGGGAATGAATGGAAGTGTCTAGAGTTCCGGATCTCAGTGGCACAGATTTTGGGTTCGAGTCCCGGCGGCACCGTGGATGTTTGCAGTGGTTCGGAATCCACTCTAAGCGGTAGGTCCCGGTCTAATACGATCGTAGAGAGTTGTCTTAAGGCTTAATTAGTCTTTAGTCCTTGTGGTTCCTTGAAGCTGCATATTACCCTTAGCCATGGCCCAGTGGGGTCTTCTGAACCTGGTGTAGGCTTTCCTGCACCAGGGGAATTAGTAGCAATAACACACAAAAAAAATAACAACCCCTACTTATTCAGATAAAAAACATTGAGTTGTGATGTCAACGAACAGAAAATTTATTTTAAAATTAAGTATTGTTATCGTAATCTCTGAATATTTATTTAACAAATTTTAATATTTAACATTCACGCTTCTTTTGTTATGAAAAAAACAGCGCAAGTAGGAAATCCGACCTTGGTGGCTAAAGACAGAATCCATTATTAATAAAAAAAACACACACCGCAAGTAAATATTAATGTTGAATATCATAATACAGATAAGAAAACAAAATGAAATTGTCACGAACAACGCTCTCAAAATATGGCGAACATCCTGCAACAAGGTGAACAATTTGCTTACAAACCTCGTAATACATAATAATAATCTAAAATCAAACAATAGCAATGATTGACGCCTGACGTTGCAATTTATTCGGAAGCAAAAAATTTCTACGCACCTCAGTATTTTTTCCAACGGATGCAAGGTCATGAACAACATGCCAAACTCTCGTCATTATGATAATCTTCAATGAGAGTTTTGACAAGCAAAAACTGTCAAAATGCAAGATAATGATGAGCTAACCTGTCATTCACACCCGATTCATTGGGAAAAAACGTTAGAGCATCCTTAGTTACTGAAGAACTCATTTTCGTGGGAAGGTTGAAAGAGTCGGTTTTGTTTCTTTTTTTAGTTCGATGAACAATCGTATCTACAAAATGCGCATTTCGTTAGAATGATTAGCATGCGATTGGGCATAAAGGAAATCTAGCATGCATTTCAAATTTTACGAATTTAATTTTTTGATAGAATTACTCTTTTTTTTGAAGCATATTATTGATAATAAAGCAAATAATTCAATTACACACACAAACTTAAATGTATATTTAACTAAATGCACTTAACTATATTAAATGCACACTTAACTTAAATGCATATATGCACCCGTAGGTAGAAGTCTGACTTGGCTCCGGGTCGCTGAAGAAAAACAATGCCTTCCGGGAGGAATTTTAGCAAATGCGTATTATATAGGTTTGTTTCGTCGCTCTACGGTCATTTGTGCATACTTTAGGTTAACTAGACCGGAACTTACAGTTTATCGTGGATTTCAAACAGCTAACAAACATCTATGCCCCCGCCAGGATTCGAATATCAATCCTGGTATCAAAAGCCAGGACGCTAGCCAATTGGCAATCAGGCCTCACGTATAATATGAGAGTACATCCGGAAAACTTTCACCAGGTAATCAGAATAACGAGGCAAGATGCTGAACATCAGAAACGCCATCGAGTCTCCTCTTTTTTAAAACAGTGTTGCAGCCAACGGATTGAGCCTCAGCCCTAACACTCACCAACGGCGCACGTTACGACTGAGCCTCGAGTCGGACATGCATAACTATTAAAAGTGTTAATCCTTTTTAATTATATAAGAAATAGTGCACAGTAGTACACATTTTCATGGAAAGTTAAAATATTTTATTAGAATATTAACACAAAATTAATTTCAAACACCAGAAGAATTAAAGTTAGGTACGGGGGGAATCAGAGACTCTCTTTCCAAAACTAAACTATCCCAATTAAAATGGAATAAAATAAATAGAATGAAACAAAGTATATATTGATTGATAAATTTTATTGATTATTAAGTGCATCACGTTATTTACAGCTTCTCGTAAATGCCAAACTCCTTGATACTGGATCCTGAAACACTTGAAACCAAATAGATGTACAACCGATGGAAATAAAATTCGCTACTTCAAACAATTCATTGGTCATAAATATTCCCTAACAAAAGAGTGATTTAGACCGACTATTACTGGGTGCGAGTACAATTGTCAGTGTATCCTAGATGTGAAACAGATAACTTGTAACAGTATTGCGTTTTTTTCCCCAAATAGTTGTTCTAGGACAATAGTTGTCCAAATAGTTGTTCCGAAATCTTGGAAACGTGACCTCAACACACATTTGTATTTTAAATTAACAAATCTTGTTTAGTGTGTCCCGAAAACCTTTGCACACAAGGTAATTTATATTAATATGCTGTAACATATGATCAACAACTACAATTTAGCAACCACTAGCTGTTTAAGCGAATTTCGATATTTTACAGGCAAATAGCTAAGACTGATTCAACACTTTTATTTTGCGCTTATGTATGGTTATTTTACAGAAATGTTAAAGAAATTAGAAAATTAATAAATATTTAACGCAAGCAATATAACGAAAGCATATATAATTATGAAATTACTATTCTATATTTCATTAAGTTAATGCATACTACTACTACCCTGTATATTAATTACATTGTAAAGGCCCGACTCGTGGCTTTGTGGCAACGCGTGCCGCTGGTCAGCATTAGGGCCTGGTTTGGTTTGCTAACTAGACCGGGACCTACAGTTTAAAGTGGATTCTGAATCACTAATAAACATCCATGCCACTGTCAGGATACAAACCAGAAATCTGTGGTGGCGAAGGCCAAAGCTCTAGCCAATTGGCCATCAGACCGCACGCATTGTATGGGAGTACATTCAGAAACCGACTGACGAAGCAAGATACTGACCATCACAAGCGCCATCGAGTATCCACGGTTTTTGAAACAATTTCTACAACAGTGCCACCAGAGGACTGAACCTCAGTTCTAACATTCATCAACGGCGCACGTTACCACTCAGCCTCGAGTGGGGCATGCATAAATATTAAAAAAAATAATCATTTTTAATTATATAAAAATAGTAGACAATAATGCACATTTTGATTAAATGACAAGTTAAAATATTTTATTAGAATATAAACATAAAATTAATTTCAATCAATAAGAAGTTAAGTAAAAGAAACCAGACTAGCTATTTTCAAAGTCAACCCAATCCGAAATCAAATTATCCCAATTATAATGGAATAAAAATTAAAAAAAAAAAAAAGTATCTATATGTATATAAATGAAACATCACATTATTGAAGCATCACATTATTGAAGCATCACATTATTGAAGCATCACATTGTGTGCATCACATTATTTACAGCTTCTCGTAAATGCCAAACTCCTTGATACTGGAACCTGAAACATTTGAAACCCCAACCGATGACAATAAAATTCGCTGCTTCAAGCAATTCATCGGTCATAAATATTCCCTAACAAAAGAGTGATTTAGACTGACCATTAATGGGTTCGAGTACAATTGTCAGCGTATCCTAGATGGGAGACAGATAGCTTGTAACAGTATTGCGTTTTTTTCCCCCAAACAGTTGTTCTAGGACATCCTTTTTAAAATCTTGAAAACGTGACCTCAACACACATTTGTATTTTAAAGCAACACATCTTGTTTAGTGTGTCACGAAAACCTTTGCACAGAAGATAATTTATATTAATATGCTGTAAAATATGTTCAACAACTAGAATTTTATATACCACTAGCTGTTTAAGCGAACTTCGATATTTCGCAGATAAATAACCAAGAATGTTTCACCACTTTTATTTTACGCTTATGTATGGTTATTTAACAGTAATGCAACTAATGAAAAAAAAAACTTTACTTAAACTTTAGAAAACTAATGCAATCATTATTATTATATTATCTATGTGTATATGTAAGAGTAATAGTAAACAGAAAAACAATCACTAATTATGTTTCAATTTTTCACTCCGAAACAGTGTCTATAGTGGGTCTAAATCTAATAGGGAGATATATAATTTTATATGCGGCCAGAAGAGTTATGATGCATTTCCAAAGTGTCCCGCAAGATCATTTGTGTTGGTCATCCATGATCCAGATATTGTCGTCTGCCAAGTGGGATAAGAAACAAACACTGTAAAGCATTAACATGCAATAAGAAGCATATTATCGAAGTGTTTTAATTTAACTCAAATGAAAAGTTTCTACCCATTTAAATCGAAACACAAAGCAATAAAAATTTCAGGTTCGTATTCAAAACAAAATTTCAGTTGATTGAATTAAGGTTACAGTGAAATAGGCAGAAAAAGATAAAAAGCTTCGCAAAATATAGATGGAGAATTCAAAATAATCGCTTTTCTATACATAAACAAGTACTTTTTATTAGCTACAATTGAAGCATGTTTTGGTTAATGTAAAGAAGTTCAAAAAATAAATAAATAAACAAATTACGCCTGGAAAAAAGAATGAGTATTATTCTTTGCACGTGATTTAAAGGATATTTATCTGGACCTTTTTTTTAAAGCTAATTGTGTTATGAAAAGATTTGAAGCATTTTAGCATTGATATAAACAAACATTCGACATAAACAAAAAAAAAAACAAATTGATATAAACATTCGTTTGTTACAATACTTTCATAACAAATTAATATGAATAAGTAGCAAATAAGTTTTGTTTAAATATGCTGATTAGATTCTGCTTCAAGTAAATTGCCTGTAATTTTAAAAAAATTGACTCTTAAAATAAATTCTCTTTTGCCTCATTTTGTAATTACAACAATTGGGATTTTTCCCAATTATGAAAGGGTTTTTCTTGTTTTATCAATAAGTCTAATAATTTACTAAATTAGAAGGAAGCCTTTTCATCACGAAATTAAATTAAGAACAAAAACTTCCTCAAAAACTATAATGTGTTATGACAATGTTAGTAGGCTAAAATATTGATATTTGATAAATTTTACCCTTTGTAGCAGAATTTAATATTTGGAATTTGTTTTTCGTTTCAGAATCAATATATATAGAATAAAAACTAGTAATATAAAAACAAAATTTTTTAAAGTCAATTCCATCTTTTTTTTTCACTATATTGCAGAAAGTCCTTTATAAATAATTTTCATTAATTTTTTTTAAAGTTTATCTAGTGCCATCTATTGGTAGATATATGCAACTTAAATCTCTCTCTCAAAAAAACACTAAAATTAATTAATTAAATTTAATTACTGAATTAATTTTTGAAAAAATTGCATTAACATCCAGTGCCATCCACTAAAAGTTAAAAAAAAAATGTATTTGAACTTGAGTGGATGAATAAGAAGTATTTTATGAACGATTGAAAATTTGAACAAGATATATATAAGGAAAGTGTGAGCTTATAGAAGGAATTTAATAATAATAATGTTACATAACTCATACAATTTCCTTTTCTACATAAATCGTAAAACGTATTGGAATATATCGCAGCACAATGTAATTTCTTAATAAACCAGAATACTACGATACTATTAAATTACTTTATTAATTATTGGATATTTTAGAAAATATACAATTATAATTATGGGGGTCTCAACATTAAAAGATATTTATAAGAACAATAAATCATGTTATTACTATGTGGTACGTTTATTTTTGTAAACAAGTTAATTATAAAATTGACAGATAATTAGATTAAGCAACAACCAGAAAATGGTGTTAATGCGAAATATTTATTACATATAACCTTATGCCATATAATGTCTATATTGTTGAAGATCCCTTAAGAAAAAATTTCAACGAATTGCAGAAGATAGAGTACAAAATCACAAACATGCATTATAGTAAGGATGAATGTGCATTATAGTAAGGATGATATAATATATAATAATAAGCGGAAGACATTTAAATTCCGTTTTATTTCTTCTTCGTTGGCGCAACGGCCCGATGGTGGGGCATGACTATTGGCAGATTTCGAGACAGATTCTGTCTTTTTACGGGGTAGGGTTGTCAGCCCCATGCTCAACAGTCCTGTTAGACCGGGATTTACGGTTTAAAGTGGATTACACCCACTACAAACATCCGTGGCATCTCCAGGACTCGAACCCGCAACCTGCGGCACTGGGGAACCATTTTATTTATTTGATTTAAAATGGGAATGGTTAATTTAATTTTTTTAAAGACAATTGTGGAAAATAACGAAATATTTATTTTTGTGAACTGTGATTAAAAAAATAAATAAATTATGTTGATTTTTAAGGAAACTGCTTTATGAACATAAAGCAAGAATAATAAAAAAATATAGCTTTCTATATTAATATTCAAAACTTTAAGACAGTTATTTGATAGGGTTCTTCAAAATACATAATTTTCATTTGGTGTATCAAATGCAGTAAGCCAATAGGTGCTGCTAATTAATTAATAAAGGGAAAAAATAATATAATTCTTGTTATGATGAAAGAGTAAAATTCTTGTATGGATACTTACGCTCAAATGTTTCCAAGACCAGTGATCTTGGCGCTGTTCCTCACTGGTTCCAACACTTGAATTAGAGAGCAGAATGGACGCTTCGCTCCCGTGTTCCAGGCTTTTTCGGGCCAGTAGATCTAACCCTGCCATATCCGAGCTGAAAAAAAAATATTCGATTAACTTTTTGATGTTTTCTACAAATAGATAAGTTTTTGAAAGTCATTATTCTATTTGATTTGAAAGTCTCTGGAATTAAAGTCTTATGTGAAAATTTGAAAAAAAGTTTTGAATATTTCTGAAACTGAAAATTAATGGTATACTGTATCATTTTTAAATTGTTTAAACACGTATATTTAAGTACCGATGTTTTAAATTTTCAGTTCTCATTCAATTTCAAATATTTATTTTTGCATCAAATGTTGTTTCTTATCCCACTTGGTAGACAACAATATCTAGACCAAGTCCCTGACACCGTGTGGTCTCATGGAAGGACGGAAGGGGGGCAGCTTCTGTTATAAAGGAACATCCACAGGTAGAAGTCTGATTTGGCTCCGTGACGCTGAAGGGGGGCAATTCTTTCCGGAAGAACTTTTAGGGGGAGGAAACCCGGAAAATTCCCACCAGGAAGTCCGACTCGCAAGGCAAAAGGTTGAACAACACAAACACCATCGAGACTCCTCGTTTTTTTGAAACAGTGTTTACAATAATGCCGTTAGTGGATTGAACCTCAGCTATAATGCTCACTAGCGGCCACTACGAGTCGAGCTTGAAAATTAATGGTATAATGCATCATTTTTAAATTGTTTGATTACTTTTATTTGAGTACCAATATTTTTAATTTCCAATTTTCAGTAGAAACATAAATGTATGCAAACATTTTTATTGAATGCAAAAATAAAATTTTCATTTTGAAGTCATAAATGATATATTTTGAGTTAAAATGTAACGAAAAAGATAATTTCTTTCCTCCCCCAACGATATGCCTTTTAAAATGTTTAAAAATTAGTTACAAAAAATGTATTTATTAATTTTGAAATATGATTCTTTTGAAGAATGTTTTTTGGCTGATTAAACAATTTTCTGGATTATTTATAGTTTAATAATCCAGAAAAAAAATCAAATTCTCTATCCGGAACATTTTTAAATAGAGAGATTAAGGATATTCTATTTTTTTCTTCACAAAAATGATTGTATTTGTAAATTTTATGCTTCTTCAATTTGCAGTTCAGTAAATTAAACATTTGTGTATTGCATTTTAAAAATTTCTTGCGAATTTAAAACCCCAGTACCTTAAAGTTAAATTTTCCTTTGGATTATTAACATCTTGATTATGTATCAATCAAAGTATCAAAGAACAATTAGTATTATTAATTTTCTAATTATTTAGTAAATTAAAATTTTAAAATAATTCCAAAAATTATAAATGGTATCAAATTTTGGTATATTCCTGTGGCTATTGAATTTGATAGTTCTTGATCAACAGAAACTATAATTATTGTTAGCAGAAACTACTATTATAGTTAGCATATAACTTGAATTATATTTTAAACAGAAAAAAAAGTAAAACATAATTTGACTGCTAAAAATAATTTAAAACAGAAACTACAATTATAGTTAGCATAGCTACCCTTAGCAGTTAATAATTAGTTTAAAAATCATATCTCTATTTTTCACGTATGATTATATTTATTGAAACAAACACTTAAGTTGATAGATATTGCAAAAGTATAATTTTTTTTTGCCATTTAAATAAAGCTTGTTTGTTCAATTACTAACTAATTTTATTCATTTTCAAGTATTGAGTATAAAAAATAGTAAGATCTTAGATTTGTTTTATTTTAAAATTTAAGAAATAATGAGTAATTAGTGCAAACTAATATTTCTGATGAATACCAAAACTCAAATATTTTCTAATACTTCTTGCAAATATAAATATTTGCTCTAAATTTCATGCAACACCAGTTAACATTTGATGGGAAAATAATTAAAAAATTATTCTTAAATCATATTGCATTTATCTGACTGTTTCAATATTTATTAGATGGAAAAATTTAGACCAGATGACAGAAAAACAAGCATTTTTAAAAATAAAGTTATACACTTATTATACTTCAGTTATAATCTTAATTTCATTTTATGCATATATACATTTAATTTAACTACAAACAAATTTTTTTTTCCTTCCCTTTCATGACCTTCGAGAAACACTTGGTATCGCCAGTTTAAAAATATTTATTATTTAATCGATTCCCTTAAACCGATACAAAAATAGATCTTAATCATTTTGAAGGTTAAACACATCGCAATACACGAATTAACGGGGAAACGCACTCTGCTGGGAGTAAACTTAAATTATTCAATTCATTACTTTTCAATTTTCCTCGCCATGAAATTGATTGCTCCATTTGTTTTAATAGCTGCGATTGCAAAAGTTCCATAGGAATAATTTTTTTGATGTTTCCAGAGGATGTAGGGCTACGCCACGAATCGATCGCCACCATCCGCGTGTCTCTAAGAAATTATTTGTAGAAGTTACGGGCATGCGCTCGCCGAGTCCCGATTGGGCATTCGCCGATATACCCGGGTACCATATCGGGAGAAATTAACGTGCGAGGCCCACAATGTGTATGTCGTTAAATAGCGTTTCACGCCACTAGTTAAACCCCTTAAAAGAATTGGCCTAGCAAATTTATTTCCATCGAGCTGTTTTTAGCGATTTTAGCGTTTTAAGGGAGTAATTTTCGATCGATTTGGCTGTAATTTTGCATGGGAGTCCCTCAGATGAACACATTTCGATCGCCTATCAGCATTTTTGGCTGCGCCTAAAATTTGTCCCGGAAAATCCAGGATAACGGGAGAATTTGGCCAAAATTCGACTTGGCCATAACATAAAAAGTTCCATAGGAATAATTTTTTTGATGTTTCCAGAGGATGTAGGGCTACGCCACGAATCGATCGCCACCATCCGCGTGTCTCTAAGAAATTATTTGTAGAAGTTACGGGCATGCGCTCGCCGAGTCCCGATTGGGCATTCGCCGATATACCCGGGTACCATATCGGGAGAAATTAACGTGCGAGGCCCACAATGTGTATGTCGTTAAATAGCGTTTCACGCCACTAGTTAAACCCCTTAAAAGAATTGGCCTGCAAATTTATTTCCATAGATATGGGCAAGTATGCGTTTAAGTCACAAATACACGCTCTGGGCGCTCTCCGAGCTGTTTTTAGCGATTTTAGCGTTTTAAGGGAGTAATTTTCGATCGATTTGGCTGTAATTTTGCATGGGAGTCCCTCAGATGAACACATTTCGATCGCCTATCAGCATTTTTGGCTGCGCCTAAAAATTTGTCCCGGAAAATCCCGGAAAATCAGGATAACGGGAGAATTTGGCCAAAATTCGACTTGGCCATAACATAAAAAGTTCCATAGGAATAATTTTTTTGATGTTTCCAGAGGATGTAGGGCTACGCCACGAATCGATCGCCACCATCCGCGTGTCTCTAAGAAATTATTTGTAGAAGTTACGGGCATGCGCTCGCCGAGTCCCGATTGGGCATTCGCCGATATACCCGGGTACCATATCGGGAGAAATTAACGTGCGAGGCCCACAATGTGTATGTCGTTAAATAGCGTTTCACGCCACTAGTTAAACCCCTTAAAAGAATTGGCCTAGCAAATTTATTTCCATAGATATGGGCAAGTATGCGTTTAAGTCACAAATACACGCTCTGGGCGCTCTCCGAGCTGTTTTTAGCGATTTTAGCGTTTTAAGGGAGTAATTTTCGATCGATTTGGCTGTAATTTTGCATGGGAGTCCCTCAGATGAACACATTTCGATCGCCTATCAGCATTTTTGGCTGCGCCTAAAATTTGTCCCGGAAAATCCAGGATAACGGGAGAATTTGGCCAAAATTCGACTTGGCCATAACATAAAAAGTTCCATAGGAATAATTTTTTTGATGTTTCCAGAGGATGTAGGGCTACGCCACGAATCGATCGCCACCATCCGCGTGTCTCTAAGAAATTATTTGTAGAAGTTACGGGCATGCGCTCGCCGAGTCCCGATTGGGCATTCGCCGATATACCCGGGTACCATATCGGGAGAAATTAACGTGCGAGGCCACAATGTGTATGTCGTTAAATAGCGTTTCACGCCACTAGTTAAACCCCTTAAAAGAATTGGCCTAGCAAATTTATTTCCATAGATATGGGCAAGTATGCGTTTAAGTCACAAATACACGCTCTGGGCGCTCTCCGAGCTGTTTTTAGCGATTTTAGCGTTTTAAGGGAGTAATTTTCGATCGATTTGGCTGTAATTTTGCATGGGAGTCCCTCAGATGAACACATTTCGATCGCCTATCAGCATTTTTGGCTGCGCCTAAAATTTGTCCCGGAAAATCCAGGATAACGGGAGAATTTGGCCAAAATTCGACTTGGCCATAACATAAAAAGTTCCATAGGAATAATTTTTTTGATGTTTCCAGAGGATGTAGGGCTACGCCACGAATCGATCGCCACCATCCGCGTGTCTCTAAGAAATTATTTGTAGAAGTTACGGGCATGCGCTCGCCGAGTCCCGATTGGGCATTCGCCGATATACCCGGGTACCATATCGGGAGAGAAATTAACGTGCGAGGCCCACAATGTGTATGTCGTTAAATAGCGTTTCACGCCACTAGTTAAACCCCTTAAAAGAATTGGCCTAGCAAATTTATTTCCATAGATATGGGCAAGTATGCGTTTAAGTCACAAATACACGCTCTGGGCGCTCTCCGAGCTGTTTTTAGCGATTTTAGCGTTTTAAGGGAGTAATTTTCGATCGATTTGGCTGTAATTTTGCATGGGAGTCCCTCAGATGAACACATTTCGATCGCCTATCAGCATTTTTGGCTGCGCCTAAAATTTGTCCCGGAAAATCCAGGATAACGGGAGAATTTGGCCAAAATTCGACTTGGCCATAACATAAAAAGTTCCATAGGAATAATTTTTTTGATGTTTCCAGAGGATGTAGGGCTACGCCACGAATCGATCGCCACCATCCGCGTGTCTCTAAGAAATTATTTGTAGAAGTTACGGGCATGCGCTCGCCGAGTCCCGATTGGGCATTCGCCGATATACCCGGGTACCATATCGGGAGAAATTAACGTGCGAGGCCCACAATGTGTATGTCGTTAAATAGCGTTTCACGCCACTAGTTAAACCCCTTAAAAGAATTGGCCTAGCAAATTTATTTCCATAGATATGGGCAAGTATGCGTTTAAGTCACAAATACACGCTCTGGGCGCTCTCCGAGCTGTTTTTAGCGATTTTAGCGTTTTAAGGGAGTAATTTTCGATCGATTTGGCTGTAATTTTGCATGGGAGTCCCTCAGATGAACACATTTCGATCGCCTATCAGCATTTTTGGCTGCGCCTAAAATTTGTCCCGGAAAATCCAGGATAACGGGAGAATTTGGCCAAAATTCGACTTGGCCATAACATAAAAAGTTCCATAGGAATAATTTTTTTGATGTTTCCAGAGGATGTAGGGCTACGCCACGAATCGATCGCCACCATCCGCGTGTCTCTAAGAAATTATTTGTAGAAGTTACGGGCATGCGCTCGCCGAGTCCCGATTGGCATTCGCCGATATACCCGGGTACCATATCGGGAGAAATTAACGTGCGAGGCCCACAATGTGTATGTCGTTAAATAGCGTTTCACGCCACTAGTTAAACCCCTTAAAAGAATTGGCCTAGCAAATTTATTTCCATAGATATGGGCAAGTATGCGTTTAAGTCACAAATACACGCTCTGGGCGCTCTCCGAGCTGTTTTTAGCGATTTTAGCGTTTTAAGGGAGTAATTTTCGATCGATTTGGCTGTAATTTTGCATGGGAGTCCCTCAGATGAACACATTTCGATCGCCTATCAGCATTTTTGGCTGCGCCTAAAATTTGTCCCGGAAAATCCAGGATAACGGGAGAATTTGGCCAAAATTCGACTTGGCCATAACATAAAAAGTTCCATAGGAATAATTTTTTTGATGTTTCCAGAGGATGTAGGGCTACGCCACGAATCGATCGCCACCATCCCCTTACCCCCTTAAAAGAATTGGCCTAGTAAATTTATTTCCATAGATATGGGCAAGTATGCGTTTAAGTCACAAATACGCTCTGGGCGCTCTCCGAGCTGTTTTTTAGCGATTTTAGCGTTTTAAGGGAGTAATTTTCGATCGATTTGGCTGTAATTTTGC
>BPLQ01005921.1:0-138330 GCA_021605075.1 Caerostris darwini
GTAATTTAAGAATGCTATTGACAAAAATAGACATAAAAATGAATTCTTGGAGATCAAAGGAGTCAAGAATTAATTCACTAGGTTCGTCATTCTCGTTAAGATAATTTATAATGTTATGCGTAATTTTATTTTCATATTATCTTAATTTTCTGTGGTATTGCGAATGTTACTGTGGTTGATTTTAACAATTTATAATGTTAAGCTTCAAGCAATTTATAACATCATTATTTACTATGTCTTAAAAATAGATATGTAGATACATTAGCAGCCTTGTTTACAACCTCTTTATTTCATGATTTTTTACGAGGTAAATATATATATATATATATATATAAGTATAATAAAGAAGATAATTTTTTATTACATCTTCCTGTTCGTGAAAAAGGTAGATTTCTTAGTTTCCCAGGGTATATGCTGATATATATATATATATATAGGGTATATGCTGATATATATATATATATACTAGCAGAACCCGGCATACGTTTTCCTGCCCAAAAAAAAGTGCATTGTAGAAAATTACACATCGCGAGTCTATTTTCCATGTTTCAATATAGGTGCCTACTCATTTTCATGGATATCATTTGAACGGTATACAAGATGAAATACTGCAGCGTCCTCTGGTGGCAAGTGACAATAAAGTGGATAGCGCGAGCTTATTTTCCATTCTTGAATACATATCATGACCAATTTTCATAGCGATGGGTTGAACGGTATAGAAGCTGATAAACAGCAGCAACCTCTTGTGGCGACTTGCAACAAAGGGAATAGCATAAAACACTCTCCCTGGTTTGTCAAACAGACACAAAAAATGTCATCAAAATCGGTCCATCCGCTTAGTAGGAGTTCAGTGACAAACACATGTAGAGAAGAATTATATATATATATAAAGATATATACATATTCGTAAAAGATTTTGATTCAGAAAGTTTCATGGGCCATGCGTGGAGAGTAAAAGCATGTATGATAGAGAGAGAGAGAAACATTAACAATTGTGAATACGAGCATTAGTAATGTGGATTGTTAGAAATTGTTAAAGTGGAAGCTTGTAATTCAATTTTACGGCGATTTGAGGTAGATCGCTACTATTCATCTGTATAAACCTAAAAACATTTTAAATTGGCATGGCTATTGTAACTTGCTTATAGATCCCTCTTATTCTTGAGCTTTTTATTTTTGTTATGATAAATATCCGAAATGAGTGTTTAGTTATAGGCATGTTGCTTTCGAAAGCTTGGTCTAAGGCTGTTTGACACTGAAATGGCAAATCTCTATTACTCATATGTATAATAAACTCATTAATCTGTAACATTTTCAATCAGAAGGGTATCGCAACATGCTTGCAGATCCCTATATTGTTGAGATATTTTGTTTTATTATGAAAAATACCTCATATGATCTACAATTAAAAACATGTTGCTTTCAAAAGAATTGAGGTAGATCGCTACTGCTTATCTTTATAAAATGATGAACACATTAAATTGGCTAAGTTATCCTAACATGCTTACAGATCCTCATATTCTTAGCGTTGTCGTCTGGAGTTTCACATGAACGAATTGAATCAACGAACTTCTCAACATATCGATTTATCATGCCGTTTTACTGATTTATAGTATCATGTCGTTTTACTGTTTTATAGTATCATGTCGTTTGACTGATTTATAGTATGTGGTTTGACTAATTTGTTATGTCGTTTAGCACCATGTAGTTCGACTGATTTATTATGTCGTTTAACATGAAGTCGTTCGACTGAATTATGTCGTTTGACTGATTTATTATGTCATTTAGCATCATGTCGTTTTACTGATTTTATCAAGTCGTTTTAGCTCGTCCAATTTAAAAATCTTCTCTCTTGTTCATAAATCCACCACAATATTCATCAGTCTGCTGCGATCTTACTAATAGACATAAAATTCAACTTTTTTTTAAAAAAAAAAGCATCTTTACCTCGCATTGAAGAGATATATCATACTTTGATAATAGCCATCAGCTTAGTATTCACCAAACTATTCCATGAGTATAAATTACCATAGCGATTACTCATTATGCAGTTCATTAATACAGACATGATAGCTATAAGAGGAATGCAGCATTTACCGTGTGCTCATAATGATGTAATTACCACACCGTCCACATATTACTGATCAAAAAATATTCGGAGTCCCATTGCTCCACGGCGCAAAATAGCGCCACGTCAATTTTTAGCCATAAAATTAATCAAATGGTGGAATTTTCCTTTTGCGTATTCATAATACGCCAGAGAACAGGGCAAGAAAAAGTCTCGCGGAAGGACAAAGGGAAGAAAAATTTGGTGTTGCGTTACTTAAAATGTACGATGCAGTGAAGGCCAACATTAGATGAATATAAGCGCAGAATATGGAATTCAGACGAATACAGAAGAGTCCTATACGAATACAAATGTGAAAGTTTTGAGTTCCACTTAGACTATTTTTTGGTCTAATAATAAAATTTTCACTATATGATAGATGGGTTGCGGTTATTACAATGATGTAACATATACTTTTCAAGCAGACGTCGGAAACATTTGTTTCGCATTTTAACTACACAAATTGTGTAACAATTTTTAATTTTGGACAATTAAGTATAGTATCACATATTCTGGATAACAAACTTCTAGGGGTATTAAGGCACACTTAGATGAATCGGAACTACATAGAAATGCGTTGATGGAAATGCTTTTCTCTGCAGATGGCCTTGAATGAGCAGTTCTTGCAGACTTTCTTCATTTCACATGATGCAGAGGTGCTAGCATGGATGATCATACTAACGCGGAACTAGCGGATAAGTCTGGCTTATAAGCCAGTAAGATAAGTCCAGTTTGGCTTACTGGACTGCGGAGAGCAATGGGTGAGCCGCATAGCGCTTGTTTAGCACCAGCCCGAAAACGAATTTGACAGCGAAAAAAAGTTAACCAATCTTTTTAAAAGCCAGTTTGACAGAACCCCTACCAGAAAAATCATGTGTCTCGATCTCACTCCGTCAAGAGTCGTTTTTTTCCGCACATCAAAAGGTTCCCATATACAACCAGTTGTCATTCACACTACTACACCGCACCACGTCACTGTGACTAGAGCTGAGTTGCTCTTATACAGTTCGGGAATGATATGGGTGAGTAGTTTGATTGGGCTCTGTGAAGCTCTACGGTCGTAAAGTGTCCAATGGTCTGTAAAGCTCTACGGTCTTAAACTAAAGAAAGTGGTTTCCGAACCACTACAAATATCCATAACCGTCGCGATTCGAACCCGAAGCCTGTGGTACTCAGCGCCAAACCGCTAGCTACTCGGTCATTCAGGCCCCTCTGGCTGTGATTCACAGCCGGAGATAACGATTGCTGTTCGAGGTCGAAAGCCACTATCTCATTATTCACTAACGTCTGGACGATGGCCTGATGGCCAGCTCTGGCCTTTGGTGCCACAGACTTAAGGTTCTGTACCTGGCCGGGGTATAGATGTTTGTTAGTGTTCGGAATCCACGTTAAGCTGTAGGTCCGGTTTAATTAGCCCAAAGTGTGCAGAAAATGACCCCGTAGAGCGACAAACCAAGCCAAACCTTGTCTGGACAGGGCATTTACTCTCAACAAAATCCGAACAGGCTTTATACTCAGCCATTGTGTCTTCGGACGCCTATACTAGAAGTCATCTGCGAGGAGAACCACTGACTTAAATGAATCACATTTTTACTGCTCACCTGCCAGTTCTGAATCAATAGACTGAATATCCGTTCGATTTTGTACAATAACATTTTTTGGGATGCTCGCACTTCGTACAATTGAAACGCAGCCAACGGCCATACCATGCTGAATATACCGGTTCTCGTTAGATCACCGAAGTCAAGCATCATTGGGCGCGGTCAGTACTTGGGTGGGTGACCATCTGGGAACACCGCGTGCCGTTGGGATTCACAAATTTGGGACCTGAATGGCCGAGTGTCTAGCGCTCTGGCGCCACAGGTTTCGGGTTCGAATCCCGGCGGTGCCGGTCTCCCATGACTGTAAGAGCGTCACGGAGCCAAAATCAGACTTCTAGCTACGGGGGTGCTCCATCACAACAGAAGCTGCTTCCTTCCCCTTCAATCATGAGTACGTATGGGCTCGTGGGCTTGGCCAGCCAAGTGGGATAAGAAACAACAATAACAACACAATTGAAACGCAAATAAAAACCACAATCAGTAGTATTTGTATCAAAATGGAACTCATATCTAGATCATATACGGATCACTTGTAGATAAATCTGCCTCTATAAAGCTACTTATTATCTTTTCATAGCTTGAGCTCATTTTTTGTTAGGGATATACAATAGATAAGCCTTTTACAAATTCATATTCCAAGTATTGGCGAATCCAAAACGCCTTATCGTTAAATGTAGGGGGCCTGAAAGGCAGAGTGTCTAGTGCTCGGTGCCACAGGTTTCGGGCTCGAGTCCCGGTGGTGCCATCGATGTCTGTAGTGGTTCGGAATCCACTTTAAGCCGTAGGTCCCGGTCTCCCATGACTGTAAGAGCGTCACGGAGCAGAAGTCAGACTTCTACCTACGGGTGCTCCGTCAGAACAGAAGCTGCACCCTCTCTCCTCCTTCCAGGAGGGACAGAACAACAACAACAACATTAAATGTAGGGATTCTTCAGGTGATCCATTATCTTACCTTCCAACTCAAGGGGCCTGAATGGCCGAGTGGCTAGCGCTCTGGCGCTCGGTACCACAGGTTTCGGGTTCGAGTCCCGGCGGTGCCATGGAAGTTTGTAGTGGTTCGGAATCCACTTTAAACCGTAGGTCCCGGTCTGATATGGGCATTGTTACTCCGCGTCCGTGGCTTATCTGCAAATTACACGCGCCCACTGGATAATGCAAAGTGAGTAACGTCTGTGCAGCGCTTGCCTTAAGGCATCCAAAACCCAGCTGTCTATGTATTTGCCAGTTGCATTAGAAAGAAAAAAAAGCCTTCCAACTCATTATCAATACAGGAATTGTGATATAGTTAGGAAAACGAAATAATGCACAAAAGAAAATTTTTAAAAAAAATCCAAGAATATATTTTAAGTTGTGGGAAATTTTGCATTAGAATATATTAATTTCAAAGATTCTCAAGTCTGGAACAGGTTAATCCAAATTTCAGAGACAATCCTTGCTGGTTCATCTAAGTGCAACATCTGGAAGATTTTATAACCCTCACCCGTAATTCACCTTTGTTACTGTTGACCATGTTACTCCTGTTGATGTGCATTGATAAATAAACCGTATTTTTTATTGATGTCATGTTTTTTGTTTTATTTGATTGTTTTCAGTGCATTTATCAGGAAGGCAATTTTCTACTCTGTGTTGCCATATGATTTCGAATTGCCTGGGTGTACTCCGTCTAGAAGTTTGTAAACCTTATACCGAGACACCCTGTGTCTCCACAAGTGTGATGAATAATAAAGTATGCATTGCGTTGAACATGTTTCGCGATTATGTTATTTAAAAAAGAAAATGTAGATAAAAAGATTAAGCCAATATAAAATTTTCATATATTGATATTTTATAATATAGTTTGTCCTTTTTTTACTTAGTGTATAAGCATAATTGTATAAGCGTATTTATTTATTATGATCAATTCATTAAGAAATAGGCATATGTGATTAGAATGTGCTTTTATAGCCCGACTCATGGCTCAGCGGAATTGTGCGTCGCTGGTGAGAATTAGGGCGGAGGTTCAATCCGCTGACGGCTTTAATGTAGACCCTGTTTCAAAAAACGAGGAGACTCAATGGCGTTTGGGATGACCAGCATCTTGTCTTGGGAGGTGGACTATTTGGTGGGAGTTTTCAGGGTTTTATCCTATATGATACGGAAAGGCTAAGTAGTTCCTCCTGAAAGTCCTTAATAAAAGTCTTCTTCCTGAATTCTGATTCTGAATTCTTTTATAGTTCTCCTACTTTTCTTCTTCAGCGTCACGGAGCCAAGTCAAACTTCTATCTACAGATGCTTCATCAAAAACAGAAGCTGCCTCTTTTCTTCAATCCATAAATAGTTTACTTAAGGGATGTTTGTCTCGAACTGCCGAAAACTGTGAGTTAGAGATGTGTTTTGCATATGTATTTTACACACATGTATTTTTATATACCTATCTCATTTTTGAACCGTCTTAAAACGGGATCGTATTGTATTTAGAATTCTCGAGGGCTTGTCAGATGAGCTCGTTAAACTATTTTAAACGTGAAAAAAACCTCCATTTCCACTCAAATAATGACTTTAACGATGCGCGCACATTCAACATTTAACATCTATAGGCCAATTGCATAAAGTAGTTTATTGCTCAAATAAATAAAGACACGCGGTTTGTTGTTTTCTATTTTTTCTCCCGCGCATATAAATTCGCCAAAAATCATGCACACATACCTTACTGTATGAGTGGCATTTTCTTCACCTTGAAGGAAAAGTGTGCGTGATATATGATTTGCGATCATTTTGAAAGTCTGCTTGAAATTTTAGCTGAGATTTAATAGTAACAGCAAAAATACAATTTTGATCTGCTAAATTGAATACAGTCTGTTACAAAATTATAAAACAACTCAAAATTCCACACTTTTACAATAAAAACCATTATAATAACTACCATTTACGACTTACCTTTAATTAATATATTCCAATTACAATTTAATGCGAATTGGAGAATGAAAGCACATTAAACGAAACAATTTTGCAGGAAGTTTAATACTGAAAGAAGTACAATTTTAAACTGTTTTATCGGTATCTGTCGATAGAATCGGTTACAAAATTTCTAAGACCACATAAAAATCCATTTTTACTTAATGAAGATAACTTTTAATGAAAAATGTCAACAAAGTTTTATGAAATGAGACGATTTTGCAGTGTTGATTTAGTTTAACTTTTCATATCAAATGATTTTTCGAAATCGAGGTATTGCATAAATATAAGATAATCTGTTTTTTAGTTAGCAAGCACTATTTGTTTAACTTTAGAAATAATGGCAATCTAAGCCGTTTGAAAAGTTTTGAAAGGAGGAAATAATTAAATCTATTTGATTCTTCAGATTATTAAAATGCTTTGTGAAAGAGAATTTTCTGACTCGCACAGCACCAAGACTTCTTAAGAGAGTTCCAAACACATATTCTCCGGAAATCAAAGTATCTTCTTAGGTCCAACTCACGGACTCCTGTTGGTGGCATGGATGTTTGGGGGTGGTTCAGAAACCACATTAAACTGTAGGTCCCGGTCTAATTAGCTTAAAGTGTGCACAAAATGACCGTAGAGCGACAAACCAAACCTGATCCTTCTTACAAATTGTGTCGTGTCAATATGAGCAATGTCTTTTAGTAAATATTTTTATGGTAAAATTCTATATTATTATTGTATATGTTAGACTATATTCTATGTGTGTCCCTTGGAAGGGGGCTGTGTGTGGTCTCCGCACCTGACCGGATGGGTCAGAGCTGGGGATGAAGGGGATATATGTGGAAAGTATTTTAATTGGCAGGGGCCATAAAACACTTCGAGGCCAGATGGTCAAGAAATCAGTTGATCAAGACAGGGACTTGGATTTATGGACGGGGCGTCTGCCCAACGGATATAGACTCTAATACGGTGTCGGCAATCGCCTCCCTGGAAAGTATTTTTAATTGGCAGGGGCCATAAAACACTTCGAGGCCAGATGGTCAAGAAATCAGTTGATCAAGACGGGGACTTGGATTTATGGACGGGGGAGCGTCTGCCCAACGGATATAGACTCTAATACGGTGTCGGCAATCGCCTCCCCTGGAAAGTATTTTAATTGGCAGGGGCCATAAAACACTTCGAGGCCAGATGGTCAAGAAATCAGTTGATCAAGACGGGGATTTGGATTTATGGACGGGGGGAGTGTCTGCCCAACAGATATAGACTCTAATACGGTGTCGGCAATCGCCCCCACCGAGAATGAACTATAAAATGGAGGTGATGGACATCGCAGGAGGACAGAGAGAAAGAAAAGAGACGAGGAACGGAGACTCCGGAGCTTGAAGGAAGGTGCCTGAGCGAGGCTGAGATGGTTGTACACCACCAGCGCAAAATATAGAGATATAAACTGGGAGTTTGACGGCGATTCGGAATTACTGGCTGCTCTGGCATACTTCTATGATTTCACTGGTGAACCCCTGGCAGCAGCGGGACTTGAAAGAAGAAAGTATACAATCCAAGCTACATTATATAGTCAAGTTTCCCTTGGTCTCCTGCTGACACAAGAGCCCCATGAGCGGTTGGACGGAGCACCCTTGCTGCCAAGACTTTGATTTGTGGTGCGTATAGAGCATTATTATCACTAAAAACATTAAAGTTAACAAAGAAAAAATGAGCCCTTCTTCCCCAGCTGTCGTGGCAAATTATGAAACTGTAAGGTCAATCACCTTGTTATTATATTATTGAACTTTAATTTAGAATTGCAAGCAACTGTATAAGTTATATTTTATTTAAGGCATTGTCTGAATTATACTTTTATTGATAACATTAATTAAATGACTTTAATTTCAAGCTGACTATTGTAAATATCAATAAATACATTTTTGTTTATATTTTAAATTATGAAATTTTCGTCTGTGTGTTATTTCATGTGTGTTTCCTTTTCCAACTTACATAAGTCTCTGAAGGCATGCGAATTAGTTGATTTAAAATGTGGTATGGGTTATTGCGGAATTTCATAATGGTCATCGTGTGTTAAGTAAACGGTGTAGCTAGTTGTTTATAGGATCGGGTATTATTAATATGAATGTTTAAAAGTAAATGACAACACCACAATTGGCTTGTTATAAGCCTTTTGTAGCCTCTGATGATCAATTCCACAGGTTTCGGGTTTGAGTCTAGGTAATGCCATGGATGTTTGTAGTGGTTCGGAATCCACTTTAAACCACAGGTCCCTGTATAATATGACTGTAGGTCGTGGGGCGTAGGGCTGGCAATCCTACGCCCTCACCACGACTGCTACGTAAAAAGATAACATCTTCTGCAGACTGCTTTGGCCCACCATAAATATACTTTTATAAATAATAATTAATGTATATTTTTATAAATTAATTAATAAAAATATTTCTGTTCTTATAAATAGTAATAAAAATATTTTTATTAATTAATTAAGTCTTCATAATTGAAGCACAAAAAAATGTTGTTCTGCAACGGTAAGGTGTGAAATAAGGTTCTTAATCATTCTAAACCTACTGTTCACAAGGTTTTGAATAAAAAGAAGTGTACCGTAAACAAACGAGATCTGGCCGCCAAAAGCAGTTCTTCAGCTTGTGATATAACAAATATTCAAGCTCGCAATGAAAAACAACCAGCAACAAAATAGACCAGTGACAAGTAAACAAGCGTCTCATGAAACTATGTGATGGAGTTTTAAACCGAATGTTGACGTTAATCTTCTTAAACTAAGAAGAAAAGCACGACTGCTTAAACATCGTAAAGCACGTCTCGAGTGTGTAAAGAATGTCGTATTCTGAAACTCTACAGATGAAAAAAAATTAAGTCAAACGGTTCGGACGGCAACAAGTATTACTGGCATTTTAAAGACAACAATTTCAAATCCCTTCTCTGGCGCTCGGTACCCTCGTGTGCAAAGCCCCTTTCTGCTATAAGCAGGAGGTTTTATTAGGATGCGAGACATTTTATCATATACAGAAAAATCCAATCTACAAAAATTGATGGCAAATTGAATGTGGGTTGTTATCAACGGATACCTATATATATGGCTAACGGATGGCTATATATATGGCTAACACTCTGACTATCGGTAGAATAGGTTTCGGGCTCGAGTCCTGGTGGCGCCATGGATGTTTGTAGTGGTTCGGAATCCACTTTAAACCGTGGGTCCCGGTCTCATGACTGTAGAGCAGGGGTGGCCAAACTGCGGCCCGCCTTGAATATTTTTCCGGCCCGTGAAATTTATCAAATATATTTATTTTATAATGTCCAAAGTAGTGAAACCCAATGTACTAAAAAATTACATTATGTGTGTTTCCATATATTAAAAAATTAACTATCGAAATTATGAGAAAAATTTAACTTTGATTTTAAAATACTATTCTTGTGAATATATGAACAGATATTGCCTGTTTTATGTATAAGGTTACAATTGTGAGTTTGCAATATAATTAACGCATAGTTGATTGTTGATAGCAGAGCAAACCAGACTCTTAATTCAAGTTGTTAGCGCTTTTGGTTCATCTTACACCTGCGAAACGTTTTTTCTCGAAAATGAAACTGACCAAGCACGCTCAAACAGAATGGACGCTCACCTACAACACCCATTACGATGTGCAAATACCCAAATTGAGATCGATTTGCAAAAGCTAAGTGAAAGAGTGGAAAACACACATATAGCACTAGTAAAATAAATATTTTTTAATTAATTCATTTTTTTATTTCGTTTATATTTTTATATTTTTTATATTTCATTTTTAGTGTTATATATTTCTTTACAATGTGCGCTTAGTTCCATTATTATTGTATTATCTTTGTTTTCATGTAAGAACAATAGTAAACACAATAATAATAACTAATTATGTTTCAATTTTTCACTCCAAAAATGTCGTGTGTCTCAATCTAATATGGGGATGTATAATTTTATATGCGGCCCGCGGAGTTAGGATGCATTTCCAAAGTGGCTCGCAAGATCATATGATTGCCCACCCCTGCCATAGAGCGTCACAGAGCCCAATCAGACTTCTGACCCACATTATTCCCAAACTGTATAGGCGCAACTCAGCTCTAGGCACAGTGAAATGGTGTGGTGTAGTAGTGGTAGTAGTCTTATCAACGGATGTTTGACAACTTTTGGCTCACACCTTTGGGAGAGACGCAATGAGAAGATTCAAAACGAAAATGTGTCGCCATGCTTTTGAATCAGCAGCAGAATAATTTAAAATAGAAAAGATTAATAGATAATTTTTTTTTTGACTGGCGTAATTATACCATCTCAGGCCTTGTGGTAAATGTTATGAATGGGGCCTCTCAATGCAAAGTATCATTACTGTTTTTTCTTATTAATAAAATTCTATCTAAAACAGGGATGGCCAACCCAAATGATCTTGCGGGCCACCTTGGAAATGCATCCTAACTCTGCGGGCCGCATATAAAATTATGTATCCCCCTATTAGATTTAGACCCGCTATAGACTCCCGCTATGGAATGAAAAATTGAAACATAATGGTTTTTATTTTTGTGTTTACTATTATTCTTACATGTAAACATAGACAATATAATAATAATAATAATAATAATTGCATATTGTCAAGAAATATATTACACTAAAAAGGAAATATATAAACGAAATAAAAAAATGAAATCATTAAAAAATATCTATTTCTCTAGTGCGATATTTGTTTCTCCACTCTTTCATTTAGCTTTTGCAAATCGATCTCAATTTGGGGATTTTCATATCGTAATGGATGTTGCAGGTTAGCGTCCGTTATGTCTGAGCTTGTTTTGTGTTGGGTCAATTTCATTTTAGAAAAAAACAATTCGAAGGGGTAAGTTGAACCAAACGCTCAAACATTTTCAACCAAGAGTCTGGTTTGCTCTGCTGTCAACAACCAACTGTGCTTATGTAATGATGGGGCGCTTGATGGCTGAGTGGCTGGTGCTCGGTCCCATAGGTTTCGCGTTCGAGTTCCGGCTGTGCCATGGATGTTTGTAGTGATTCGGAATCTGCTTTAAATCCTTAGGTCCTGGTCTGTTTATCCCTCGTGTGCACAAGATGATCGCAGAGCGACGAAACAAACAAATAATAGAGAGTTTTTACATGCCGTATTTTTATAATACGGTATTTTTTCTCCCTAGGAAATATAGTTCATAGGAAATTGCTCATGCTTATCTGTAATATTGTTTCCTATGAGCATGCTCGCTAGGGAGAAAAAATACCGTATTATAAAAAAACGGTATGCAAAAACTCTCTAATATCTAAGGATGGTCACTGAGATCACTTAAAGTGAAACATAAAACCTGCCATATTAGATGTTCCAAGATGCGCGCGCATCATCAGTTCGCAGAATATAATTTAAATATTCTGCGAACTCATAACTATAAACTCATAAGTAAAACAGGCAACATCAGTCCTATATTCGCAAGAATATTGTTTTAAAATCAAAGTTAATTTTTTTCTCATCATTTCGGGAGTTCATTTTTGAATACAGGGATGCACACATTGTGTATTTTTTAATCCATTGGTTTTCACCACTTTGGCCATTCTAAAATAAATATATTTTGTAAAAATGTGATAAATCCCACGGGTCGGAAAATTATTCAATGCGGGGCACGGCCTGGCCACCTCTGATTTTGACTGTACCCAGTGGCTAGCTATACCATCTGAGACCCGTGACAAATCTTTTTGAATTTGCCCCCCCCAATGCAAAGTATCATCATTGTTTTTTCTTTTTAATAAAGTACTACCTAAAGGTACCTTTAGGTTTACAATGTCCATTTTCGATCACAAAACGTTTCACTTTAGCATTTAGTACTTTAAAATGATACTTATCAGTAATGTATGACGAAGATGCTATTTATCAAATTCAATTTCAGTCACTTCCCTTTGGTTTTGATTATGTGTATCGCTAGTAAAGGAAGCCTGATGGCCAATTGGCTGGCGCTCTGACCTTTTGTATTACAGACTTCAGGTTCGAATCCTGGCGGTGGCAATATTCTACTCCCACGAAGAATATTGCAACATAAGGATTTTTAAACTTTTTTTTGTGTAGGGAGGGGTACAGTTATTCTAAGCATCATTTAAATAGTTTACCACAGTTCAACTACCCTGATGTCGAGCTTACTGATCATCTTGTCTTTAATTGCCCAACTGTTGCAGTCGCCATACATTGTGTGGACCATCCCTCGGAGAAGGATTTATACTCCGAGCTGGCAATCAACATTTTGTTCTAATGAAACTGGCAAACAATTAGACGGTTGTCTTGGATACCTTAGGGCAAGCCCTGCACCGACGTTACTCACTTAGCACCCCCAGAAGGTGCATGTAGCTTGAAGATAAACTACGGACGCGGAGTAACAAAAAGCTCGCAAAGCTCTACGATCATGCTAGACCGGGACCTATGGTTGAAAGTGGATTCCGAACCACTACAAACATCCATGGAACTGCCGGGACTCGAACCCGAAACCTGTTGTACCGAGCGCCATTCTGCCATTCAGGCTCCCTGGCAATCAGCATAGCCAATATTATTCGGGTGCACCAGCCGGCCTAATGTTTAATTAGCTGGCGCTCTGGCCTTTGGTATCCTGGCGGTGGCATGGATGTTTGTGAGTGGTTCTGAATCCACGTTAAACTGTAGGTTCCGGTCTAATTAGTTCAAAGTGTGCACAAAATGAAACGTCGAGCGACAAACCAAACCCAGTACAGGGCTGTGGTGACTCGTTGTCGGTGATTGTAATACTATCACTTTCGGTTCGGCTCATTTCTCCATTTCCGCCGCACTGTTCGTTTTTAACTTACTCACTCTTAAATGTATTGACTTATTTTAGATAATTTCTTTTTTTTTGTCTTCGGACTCCATCTTTCTGTTTCGTTTTACAATTCCACTAAGACACTTTCAATTACTAGGTGCGTTATTGACTAATTTTCACAATCGACTCATTAACTTCATTATTGATCGCTGATCCGATGAAACAAAAAAGTAAGACAATAGTGACGCATGGACAAGGGACTTCCCAGCTTTCTGGAAGTCTCTGGCTTGCCAACGTGTACAAATGAATACGTTCAAAATCTTTATACACATTTCAAATATTTATCACTTTAGTAACTTAATTTATTAAATACAGAATTAATACATTTTACTTTATTTTATGATAATAAATATTGGGTCTTTTCTATACGCATAGCCTCTCTGCTCGGGTCGGAGCCCGTGACAATTTGCTCGTTTTGCCACTTTATTGTTACGTCCCTGACTGTACATTAGCCCCTTTCTCCCCTGGGAACGCACATTTCGGTGGGTATATCGGTCGGTTTAAAGTGGATTCTGATCCAAACATCCATGGCACCGCCGGGACTTGTGGCACTGCGCGCCAGAGCGGTTGTTATTGAGCCAATTAGTCAATTAATTACCTAAGGCTGGTAAATAGATTACAAAATTAGTACTAGAAATAAATAGTAAACTTTACAGAATACAAAAAACAAGTACTATATAAAAAAAAATTTTAAGTCAATTCTTACTTTTTATTCTCACTATATTGGAGAAGAGTTCTTTACAAATAAAATTGAAATTTTCCTATTACATGTGTCGCCATCTATTGGTAGATACATGAAACTTAAATCTAGAAGAAAATATAATTAATTAATTAAATTTAATGAATGAATTAATATTTGAAAGAATTGTATTAACATACAGTGTCATGCACTACAAGTTAAAAAAAATGTACTTGAACTTGAGTGGAGGAATAAAAAATATTTTATGAACGATTGAAAATTCGAACAAGATATATATAGGGAGAGTGTGAACTAATAGTAGGAATTGAATAAACCCTATAGTACAATACACTGAAGTGACAAAAGTCATGGGATACCTCTTAATATCGTGTCGGCCCTCCTTTCGCCCGGCGAAGTGCAGCAACTCGACGTGGCATGGACTCAACAAGTCGTTGGAAGTCTTCTGCAGGAATATTGAGCCATGCTGTCTCGATAGACGTCCATAATTGTGAAAGCGTTGATGGTGCAGGATTTCGGGCACGAACAGACCTCTCGATGATGTCCCCTAAATGCTCGATGGGATTCATGTCGGGCGATCTAGGTGGCCAGATCATTCGTTGGAATTGTCCAGAATGTTCTTCAAACCAATCGCGAACAGTTGTGGCCCGGTGACATGGAGCATTGTCATCCATAAAAATCCCATCGTTGTTTGGGTACATGAAGTCCATGAATGGCTGCAAGTGATCTCCAAGTAGCTGAACATAAGCATTTCCAGTCAATGTTCGGTCCAGTCGCACCAGAGGACCAAGTCCATGCCATGAAAAAACAGCCCACACCATTACGGAGCCACCACCAGCTTGAACAGTGCCTTGCTGACAGTTTGGGTATATAGCTTCGTGGGGTCTGCGCCACACTCGAACCCTACCATCAGCTCTTACCAACTGAAATCGTGACTCATCGGACCAGGCCACGGTTTTCCATTCATCTAGGGACCAACCGATATGCTCACGTGCTCACGAGAGTCGCTGCAAGCGATGTCGTTCTGTCAGTAAAGGCACTCGAATCGGTCTTCTGCTGGAAAGCCCAAGAAAGCCAAATTTCTCCGCACAGTTCTAACAGACAAGTCCCTTGTACGTCCCACATTGATTTCTGCGGTTATTTGACGCAGTGTTGCTTGTCTGTTAGAATTTACGATTCTTTGCAGACGTCGCCGGTCTCGGTCGTTAAGTGCAGGCGGTCGACCACTGCGCTGTCCATGGTGGGATGTCATGCCTGAAATTTCATACTCTCGGCACACTCTTGACACAGTGGATCTGGGAATGTTGAATTCCCTAACGATTTCCGAAATGGCATGACCCATGCGTCTAGCTCCAACTAACATTCCGCGTTCAAAGTCTGTTAATTCCCGTCGTGCGGTCATCATCATGTCAAAACCTCTTCACATGAATAACTTGAACAGAAATGAAAGCTCTGTGAAAGCACTGTTCTACGCGATGGTACTGCCATCTGAAAATCTGCATATTGCTATCCCATGACTTTTGTCACTTCAGTGTATAAAATTAAACAATTTTGCATTTGACTACAAAGTATTTTAACTCCAAATAGTATTCTTTTTACTTTTAGCCTTAGGAACTTAGACCAAGAGTTTTGATTTAATTGTTTTTGAGACAAAAAAAAATATATATGCTGGTATATTCCGACTGCTTCCACTGTTAAAAAAAAAAAATAATAATAATAACAATTTCGTTACAAAGCCCTTTCAGTGCAGGAAAGACATAAATTCTCTCACATTATTTACTTCTTTTCGAATTTCATTCAAGGACGAACAACGGAACTGTAACCTAGATAGAAGACGGTTTCTTTTTTAAAAAAAAATTAACAGGACAATGTCGCACTGGAACGCATGCAAAATGGCCCGCATTTGTATTCGGACACTTGCTTTATCGGAATTAGTTTGTAAAAAAAATATGTACCAAATATTAAAGAATCTGGTTGAATTTTTTTTTTCTATTTGCAAACCAGTTTCTTATAAAAAGATACTGGACGTGTTTCAAATTTTAAAAAGATCTCCCGATTCTTTACATATTCTAAGTAACAACTCTGATCAAAACACGTCTGCGCATAGCAAACACTATAATATTACTTTGAATGCATAATACACGTGCAATCGTCAGTTAAATATCGTCGACCCTCATATTACAGCTAATTGCAAATTCTACCGTTATACGAGGTCTCGTCAAATGTAAGGTAAGAATAGTTTTCTTTCTCTATGCAAATGAATATAATGCTACAGAAATTCATTGATAATTACAGGATTTTTATGGAGCTGATGCCCCTGATTGCCCTATAAGGCACCTATGATCGATTTGAGCATTATTCCATTTTAAAATTTCTGGTAATTCTTTTGAATCCATTATAAACCCGTTTGCCTCAGTGTGGACAGCACCCTCCGAGTGAATCAATTCCCTTGCTCTGTTTCAACCAGAGTCGCTTTTTCCCGCACATCAACGAGTTTTCACTGGAGGTCATTTTGGACGAGCTGTCACTCACAGCGAGAGATAATGTGGCTTGTTTCTCGTGGGGTTCAGATGGAGACACTTGGAGCGAAAACTACTCGCTTGTTTCACTCTCTAGTCTGGACGCGGCTTAAAAGGTGCCGACAGTTTGGTTTGTCGCTTTACGGTCATTTTGTGCACACTTTGGGATAATTAGACTGGGACTCTGAACCACTCACCGTGGATTCCGAACCACTCACAAACATCCAAGCCCCTGCCAGGATTCGAACCCGAAGCCTGTGGTACTAATGGCCAGAGCGCTAGCCAATTGGCCATCAGTCCGCTAAAAGGTGCATAAATTTATAGCACAATAAAAAAATCGCGCCATCCTAAATTTGTTTTTTGACTTTTTATCAGCTTTTAAAATTGTATTTTAAAGCGGATTTTTATCATCAAAAGCTTTTTAAGATTAAAGCTTTTTTTTTATCAGCTACAAACTTCTTCTTTTTTTTTTTTTTTTTATCAGCTTTTTAAATATTCTACCCTATTGTGCAGCTGGATGGGATAAAACACCCTCTAAGACATTTGTTTAAGGAAAAAACTCATAGCATAAAAAGCATAGCAAACTCATAGTATAACAACAAACAGATGACTACAAAATTGTTGCCTTGTATACTTTCAAGAGTTTAATTGTCCAGCTGTATGGGTGAAAAGACCGAAAACTTCCCACCTATCAGTCCGTCTGCGAGTGATTACAATATATGTTAGTGGTAAATTTGAATCTTCGTCTCTTTTTCGCATTTTAACCTGTGCATGTTACCACTGTGGGACAGGTTGGATATAATTCATTTTAAGGGGACGCTAATTAAAAGTAATTAAAGGATCAAATCCAAATTAAAGAATCAATCAAAGCCAAGAATCAAATCCAAAATTAAAGAATCAATCCATTGTAGGGCCTGATGGTCGAGTGACTAACGCTCTGGAGCTCAGTGTCACAGGCTTCGGGTTCGAGTTCCAGCCCCACCTGGACTCTAGCTGGTGTTTGTAGTGGTTCGGAATCCACTTTAAGCCGTAGGTCCCGGTCTAATAGTATCGTAGAGAGTTGCGGGGATAATGTTATTCGCGTCCGTAGCATATCTTCAAGCTACACGTGTCTCCTGGGTAGTGCTAAGTGAGTAACAATGGTGCAGTCCTTGCTTATGGCATAAAGATTAACTGTCTCTGTATTGCTAGCTGCATAAGAAAAACAACTTTTTCCAATGTGATGATGATTCACAGTTATTACACTTAATTAGACTGATTAATTATTAGATTATCGCGCATTGTCAGCATGATTACGCATAATTTGGCTGTAAGAATATTAAAATATAATGAAACAAAATTTAAAATATTTGACACATTTTTTTTTTTCTTCTCACGGTAAGGATTTCGTACGCATTGGCTAGCATAATTAATACATAAGTAATAAAATGGTTTTCTGTAGTAGTATAGTATAGTGATAGTGCCATGTTAAAGTTTTATAAAATTAATAATTTAAAAACTATAAAACAGAGGCGTTCATTTTTTTTTTTTTTTTAACTCTAAATGTGTTATATTTTCGTATATTGAGAAACCAAAACTCGAATAAAATCTTATTAGTTTTTTTTCCAATTAAATGAAGCATTTAAAAATTTTAACTGAGTTGTTTTTAAAAGAACTAGGTTCTTTATTGAAATATTGTTGTTTTACAATGAACCTGTTTGTATAAAAATACTGCTGCTAAATTGTTTAGAAATAGGGTAATTCAAAATAAAAAGCTGGTCACCTTTCTCTTGAATTTTTTTTTATTTGCCAGTTTCAATGTTATTTTTTTTTCCCAATAAACTTGCCAAGTATGAAAAAGAATAAGCAAAGTAAATATTAAAGTGGGCCTTAACAATTTTTGTTCGAAATTTAATATGAATACCATTCTTTTCCCAATAATAACAGTTCAATTTTGTTTTTTCTTTTTTTTTATCTTCAAAGCAGATGTTATTAATCATTTTTGGTGAAATAGCGACATGACAGCGACATTCCAGCTAGGATAAAGATTTATTTATAGCATAATTTAAGTATTTTAGCATAATTTAATGATAAGATTTTTGCATCAAATGTTTTATATCTTACATATTTAAATGCAATTTTGTAAACAATCCCTATCGTATTCTAGACGTTTATATTTCATTCTTTAAGATATTAACTCTTTTAAATATATCACTTGAACTAAAATTATTATTAATCATTTCCGGCTTTATATTAAACAATGCTAAGAAAAATTACGGTACAAATTCCATTGAAAAAAATCCTTTAATTCGTTTCTATATAACATTTATTATTTTATAATTAATTTTTAAAAATCAGTTTTTATCAGTAAAGGCAATTCTAATTAATAGATAATATTTATTGGTCGATATTCAAAACTATACTAATTTTTTTTTTTTTGCTTTAAATTTGATAATACATTTTTTTTTTTTTTTTTTTTTTTACATGGATTTTAACTAATGTGCTATAAAATGAAATCCTTTATATTACGATTCCATTATTATTATTAAATTGCTCTCTATTTTATTTAATTTATTTAAAAAATTATTGACGGACATTTACTTTAGTAACATACTTCATTATCTTTAAGCTATTTGCATGAGCGTTTTTTAGGTTTCTTCGTATATAACACTAGCAGAGCCCTTGCATACGTTATCCTGCCAAAAAAAAAGAAGTTGTAAAAAATTGCATATCACGAATTTATTATCACTGTTCCAATATATGTGCATACTAATTTTCATGAATATAAGATGAAATAATGCAGCACCATTTGGTGGCAAGTAATAATAAAGTGGATAGCGCGAACCTATTTTCCATACTCGAATACATATTATTACCCCTTTTCATAGCGATGGGTTGAACGCTATAAAAACACAAAATATACAAAACAAACATTTATTTATGTATATTTTATTTTTCACTCTGTCTATATTACGTTTCCGAATATATTGGTAGAAGAAAAGTAATCGTAAATATATATACTACTGTGTCCAAAAAGTAAGACCCATTTTAAATTTAAAATTCCGGGGGTTATGGAATTCCTTTTTTTCTTTTCTTTTTTAGGTTACTGGCACTGTCCTATGATATCTGTGTAAAATTTGACGTCAAAATATCTATTAGTGTTTAAGTTACGCTTCGATCTGTGAGACGCTAAAACTGGTTCCGGCGATTTTTGAAATGTACTGAATTATATGAGCAAAGAAATTGCTTTAAATTTTGTTTGCGGAAACGTGTAAAATGTTGCAGAAGGCATTTGGTGAGCATTCCTATATCGGAAAGAAATGTTTAGAAAGTGGTACAAACAGTTCAAAGAAGGCAGAGAACGCGTTGAAAAAGAAGAGCCCTCTGGTCGACCATCAACTTCAACCGACGAAGGTCACGTCCAAAAAGGTTAAAGATTTTGTGCTTGCAAACCGTCTATTTACAATTAGAAACCTTGTTGATGATGTTGGAGTTCCAAAAGGATCGGTCAATTCCCATTTCGGCCCTCAAACGCGTTAAATCTCGATTGGTACCGAAAACAGTGAATGCGCCAGCTCACGCTGCATTAATTCTTCGTGACTTTGTCGCCAAAAATGAAATCTATATCGTTCCAAAACCACCGTATTCACACCGTGCGACTTCTGGCTATTCCTAAAGTCATAGGACTACTCCGGGGATACCGTTTTCAGTCGATTGAAGAGATTCAACGTGAATCGGCGCGCTCTTTGAAGGCCATCCCTGCCGATGACTTTATAGCATGCATTGAGAATTGGCAAAAAAAGTTGGCATAAGTGCATTCTGTCCGGAGGGGATGACTTTGAAGGCGATGAAATAAATTTGGAAGAATAAATAAAGAGTTTTTGAAAAAAAAAATAATTGGTCTTACATTTTGGGCACAGTAGCATTCCGAACTACCATAAGAAATTGCTGCCTGATTTCCAGTTGGCTAACGTTCTGATCACAGGCTTCAGGTTAGAATCCTGGCGGTGACATGGATGTTTGTGATTGATTCGGAATCTACGTTAAACTGTATGTCCCGGTTTAATTATACTAAAGTGTACAAAAAATTGGCCGTAGAGCGACAAACTAAACCATAAGAAATTAATAACAGGAAGATTATTTGTTATATTCACTTATTTTATTTTATTTTTTTTTAATAGCTGGGTTTTTTGTTAATATTAAGACTGTGTCAATCATGTTCCGTTAGCATTTCTAGATGATTAGAATCTGCTTACAACATATTTAGATTGACGTAAATAGATTTAATATCTATGTTCGTTTATGTATTATCATACCATTTGTCATTGCAGGAGAAAAGAAATATCATCAATGTTAATGCAATATTACAAGAATGCTGGCTATTTAATTTGTATGAATAATTATACATCATAAAAGATCTCATGATGTAAATGTTCAGTATAATACCACTTAATAACTCATTTAATTGTTGTTGTTGTCGTATCCCTCATGGAAGGAGGGAAAAGGGGTGCAGCTTCTGTTCTGTTGGAGCACCCGTAGGTAGAAGTCTGACTTCTGCTCCGTGACGCTCTGACAGTCATAGGAGACCGGGACCTACGGCTTAAAGGGGATTCCGAACCACTAGAAACATCCACGGCACCGCAGGGACTCGAACCAGAAAAACTCCTTTAATTGTTCAACATTTATATTGTGGCTGCACTTGTTGAAATTTGTAAGCCTTTTTAGCACGATGTTAGGTGGCGTTGATCTTGTTGTGAAACTTAATTGTACAGATAAACTTTCGTTGCATTTGAGATCCACCCTCTACTCTGTGAAAAGGATAAAATAAATTAAAATACCATATGGACGGGAAATGTAATTGGTTTTACTTTTTGGGCACAGTAGTATAGTTTAAACGAATTTTTTCTAACAAGTTTTAAAATTAATTGCTTCTCTAACTTTTTCAATTCCTTCTATTAGCTCACACTCTCCCCATATATATATCTTGTTCAAATTTTCAATCGTTCATAAAATACTTTTTATTCATCGAGTTCAAATACATCTTTTTTGAACTTGTAGTGGATGACACTGGATGTTAATACAGTTTTTTCCAATATTAATTCAGTAATTAAATTTAATTAATTAATTGTAATTTTTTTTAGATTAAGTCGCATATATCTATCAATAAATGGCGTCAAATAAACTTAAAAAAATGAACGAAAAATATTTATAAAGGACTTTCGGCAATAGAGTGTAAAAAAAGTAAGAATTGACTTAAATTTTTTTTTTACAATACACTTATGTCCATAAATTAAGGATAATTCAGAATCCCACAGAAATTGAACTCTAAAAAAAATTTCACCTGTAGAATTATCACACACATCTTGAAGAAGAATATGCAAATTACAGGAAGCCACCAGATGGCGCGGATAGTACGTCACAAGGACGAGAGTGTAAGAGAGGGGTATATAAGGAATGGTGGCAAAGAAGTAAAATTGTTCACAAGCGCTTTAAAAGCCTTTCAGTGCAATAACCGCATAGTTATGGAACAAAGGAAGCATTTGGATGATTTTTTACGTGGTAGAATTATCGGACGACAGGAATGTGGACGTTCCCAGCTGGAAGTATCCAAGGAACTTGGAATCGCCCAGAGTGTCATCTCCAGGCTTTGGCAACGATTCCAAGATGATGGTAATGTGAGTAGATTTGGTTACAGCACAGGTCGCCTTCGAGTTACAACGCCGAATGAGGACCGGTATTTAGCAGTTACTGCCAAAAGAAACAGACGGAGCACAGCTTCAGACCTGTGATTTACCTGGAGTAGAGAGCATGCATTGTGGACACCGCAACAGTGGTCTTGTGTGATGTTTTCTGACGAGTCCAGGTTTAGTTTGCAGTCTGATTCTCGCCGGACTTTCCTATGGAGAGCGCCAGGTACCCGTTAAAACCAAGAGAAAACCATTGAACGACACCGTTACGGTGGTGCAGGATGGCTCGTTTGGGGAGGAATTATTCTTGGTTCCAGAACTGACCTGCATGTTCAGAGTGTAATGATGACAGGCCACATCTATCGGGATGTCATTCTGAAACAACATGTACGTTTGTTTCGGGGCGCCATGGGTGCTGAATTTCTGTTTATGGATGACAACGCCCGTCCTCACCGTGCAAACATTGTAGACGAATGCCTTCAATTGGAGGATATCACCCGTATGGGTTGGCCAGCACACTCACCGGACTGGAATCCAATAGAGCATGTGTGGGATATGCTTGGCCGACGAATTGCAGCCCGTCAACCCCCTCCACCGGAACTTCGGAAGGCATTGCTTGAAGTGGTGTAATATTCCCCAAGATCAGATTGATAATTTGATACTCAGCATGCCTAGGCGTTGTAAGGCCTGTATTGCATCGTCCGGCAGACATACTCCATATTAACCATCATACTAACCATGTAATACTGTTTTTTGTAAATAGGTTCTTTTTTTAAATTTGCTGCAGGGAGTTATGTCAAGCATATAGCACCTTTTTTGCTCTTTACCTTTTGTTTAATAAATAGACTTTACAAATAAGTCAAATTTGTTTTTCTTCTGTCTCTTTCTTTGCCTGAACTTCATTATCCTTAATTTATGGACATGAGTGTACTTGTTCCTTAGCAGCATTAAAAAGTCTATATTTTTCATTCATTTTTGTTTACATCCGTTTTATGAAGGATTATCAGTGGAAAGCTCCAAAATTAATAGACAAGATTTCGCATTTTTATTTTACCTATTTTTATAATACTTTTTCCAGTTATTACATTAACCACACCAAGATATAAAAGTTACGTATAAGTTCTTAAATGATAGCTTCTTAATTTTTTAGACGTGAATAATGAATTGTGGTAGTTACTATAGAATATTTATCTTTTTGAACAATTTGACAAACACCTACTACTCTCTGCTGATTCTTGGCTGGGTAATTCTTTGTCTCAGAAATGATATTTTACCTGTTTAAAACCCTTTTTGATATGATTCTAATTATTTTAAAGTGTAAAGCAGACAATACTTGCTGTTTCCGAAATGTATTCTATCCATACTTCCTGCCATAACAAACTTTCCTGTAAATCTGCAAATCCCTACATTTCCACAAGTGGCGATGACATAGTTACTGCAGTGTCCCAAGAAATTTATTACTTAAAGACCCATTCCTGCGATTTGATTGGCTTCACAGGCAAGTAATATAGTACACTAGTGGTTTTATTGTTTAGCTGATTTTAATATGCTTTACTTTCATTTCTGTATAAAATACCTCAAAGTTTATGCATTCACTGCCATAACAACTAGCGCATCAACCGATTGAAATATAGCATGAGTGTTTTTACATTAATCTATGGAAGTGATAGTAAAATGGAAGCAAAAGAATAATTTATTACGGGAAATATCACAGAGAAATAATAAAGGGTCATTGGGCCACCACTATCTTGAATGCACGAAGCAATATTGTCGCGTTCTTATGATATCATGAATAGGTATGCATGCTTTCTTATGATATCGTGTGACATTTCACTCCACGATTTTTGTAAGCGAGCTTGTAGTTACAGCAACAGATTATGGTCTGATATGAGTGTATTCACCATTGAAGACGAAATAGCGTTAGTTAAATTCTGCGTAATCTGCAACTTCGTAACTTTCACGAAAGTAGAATTTTTGGTTTCCAAAATATGGCAAATATAACGAGAATATGATTATTGAAATGCTGGAATATAAAGGAGACATTGACACAAAGGTATCATTTATTTTCAACAACTCAAAACAGACTACTAACTAACAAAGCAATCACTGCAAAGCGAAGCCTAAACTGCAACTAACAACACCACAATTAACTAACTTCTAATTTTTAAGACGATGGAACACTCTACGGTTGCCACATAATCGAGTACAATTTATTTAAACATTTTTCTTTTTTTCTCCGCACGTGGTACGCTATATCGCTCTCGTGCGAATTCATGGTGCATCCAGTTTATTTAAACATTTCTGTTTTCCTCTCCACGTGCTGTCCGCTATGTAGTTCTCGTGAGAATGCAGAGTGGATTCTTATTTACGATGTCCTAATTATCAACATCGAAAATTTTTAATCGATGGTAAATCAGAGGATAGAGCAGGTCCTGGAAATGTGTCGATATTCTGGAGGCAGTCCTGTGACATTTTTGCTTTGAGAGACCTCGCATTATTTTGTTAGAGATTGGCTCCTGCGATTACGGAAATGAGAGATAAAACATGTGAATGATGCAGGCTAAGACATTATTATGGTGCCGTGAGCCATTACTAGAAGGGGTCAAATGCCCTGCGCAATGGCATTCCACATCATTATACCTGGTACGGGTGACCTGTGCTACCACAAATAACAGTCAGCATTGAAACACTCACTAAAGACTTCCAAACACTTACGTGGTTCTCACCAGTAAAAGTGAAGATAACCATGTAGATGCGCCATTCGTCACTGAAAACGTCCTGTCTCCAATCCATCACAATCCAATCCCACAGAGCGACGCACTCTCCAAACCGTATCTATGAAGGATATGCAATGGCGTGATAGTAAATAATTATCAATCAGGCGCTTACAATAATACAGGTAGAAGCAATTGCTTATACAGATTGTGCCACCTATGTGCATGTTTGTCGAACGATTCTTCCAGTTATTGGTCGTCCAAGAGCATCTTGAGTCAAAGTACCGTGTACACGTGAGTTCACAGACATGTGTGTGAACTTTGATCCCAACTTCTTTTTATGATGTTGTTAAGTGGTGGCCACCTAGCTGACTCTATAACAATGTTTCTTAAACTTTTTGAAGTCGGGATGCATTTAAAATCCTACAAATGATTGCAAGCGCACTATGTACAAAATTCTGAGAAATATGTTATAATAGCTAAATATTTCAGAAAGAGTGATGCAATGAAAAGATGAAGAGCATCTTAAATGTATCTATTCCTGAGTTTATGAGAAACATGAGCTTGAAGTATCCTAACGATTTTTTCAAAGTTTGGTCATATATTTGAAAGACAAACTCTCATATCCTCGTCAATATATAGACAATTTCCTTTCTTTTTACACTTAATTAAGGAGAGGATAGAAAATCCTGTCTCACATAAATATGCTGCTGAAAATTGTGGTAAGATTTTCAAAGCGTTTTTTAGATATTGACACGCATTCTTCTATTATAAGAATCCAACAGGTTCAGGAGAAAATTCCTTATGTTTAATAAGTGGATATAACTCTTAGTTCTTCTTCTCCGGTTAATGTTCCCCAGAGTATTACTTACAGACAGCAAAGTTTCATAAGCTAAAAAGAAAATAGCTTTAATTGCGATTTTTAAACGTTAAAAATCACATAGATACTAACGCTTCTAGTAGCCAACTAGGGAAGTTACTCCTCCTAGTAACATTCTTTGGCGCCTTATCGCGGTTTGCTACTTTTTTTATGGAGAAAAAAAGCAATCAGAAAGATTAGCTGCTTATAATGAAAGCTATTTTTGAACGGGAAAACAGGAAAAAGTGTAATTATATTTATTTTTATATCTGGATACATATATATCTGGAATACCACAGTGAGCACCCGGAAATCTTCTAGGACACAACAGTGCGCTTTTTGAGACCAATGTTCTATCATCTCAACGATTTTTTCTTTCTCAAATTCCAATACCAGCTGATATTTGTTTAGAACGAAGACATAAGGACATCGCTTCTCTGAAGCAGATAAACAGCACAAAAAGACAACCTGTTTATTGGTTATGGCTGTACGAGCATTAACGACCTTGTTTAGTCTTAAGTAATGCGCTGTCTTACTGCAATTTCAGTTGTTTATATACATGCTCGACACAAGCCTCTGTCTCATTTTGGTCTAACAATACGTTTTTAAATCACTAATTTTTATGGTAATGAGAGCAATTTATTCAAAAAAATAAGACATTCCATTTTTGTGATTCGTGTACTATTAATTAAAATTTACATCTCTGTTTTGCCGTGAAGTATGGCATACCTCTTAGAAGATTGTATGTAATGAGGGAATTTCATTTCAAGTATAAACAAATTGGTTCCTCTTTAGCTACGCAGTATAATCAAATGCAAATCTGGATTATTTTTTTTATCCTTCTATGTTTCCTCCTTCGGTTTTATTTTATGCATTTTAATAGTTAGTCTAGACTCGTCTTTCTCACATCTTCCAAAGAAACTACATCGCACATAATTTGAATTAAATCGCGCGTAATGCTAATGAATTAATGATATCTTTGGACAATAAATTTTTCTGAAGGTTTCCGACTTTTCTTTTACGAAAGAATTTACAATTTTTGCAACAATATTCTAAAACTTCAAAGATTTCCAGTTTTTACTTTGTATTTTGAAAAATGCTAAATCAACCAGTTGCTGTGAACAAGGTCAAACTTCCAATCTGGTTCAAAGCAGCTGCAATGTGTTTGAATAGAGAATAGTATGGGAAAATTTCCTTATTTCAGTGCGCCTTTATACACTAATTTGCATTATTAACTTCATAATTTTCGTATATAAATGCTGAATTGAAATAAGAAATGAATATTTTAAATCTGGGGTGGCCAATAAGCGGGTCGCTTTGAACTTTTTCCCCAGCCCGTGAGATTTATCACACTTTTACAAAATATATTTATTATATAATGGACAAAGTTGTAAAAACCAATGTATTAAAAAATACATTATGAGTGCATCCATATATTCAAAAATTAACTGCCGAAATTATGAGAAAAAGTTAACCTTGATTTTAAAATAATATTCTTGCGAATATAGGACAGATATTGTATTGATAATATAAGACATGATATACAGATATAGATATAGATTTTCCAATTTGAGAAATCTGGCACAAAAAGTTCTTAGCGCTTTTGGTTCAATTTACACCTACGAATCGTTTTTTTTTCCCTTGAAAATGAAACTGACCCAACACAAAAACACAAACGCTAACCTGCAACACCCATTGCGCTCAAAAATAACGGACTCATAACTGAGCATGCGCGCAGGGAGAAAAAGCAACGGACGTCCCACGGTACTCAACGATGCGTGCAAAAATATCCATATTGGGATCGACCTGCAGACGCTAAGTGAAAGAGTGGAGAAACGAATATCGCATCTAATAAAATGAATATTTTTTTAAGATTTCATTTTTTTAATTTCGTTTGTATTTATATATTTTTTATATTTCATTTTTAGTGTTATATATTTCTTTACAATGTGCTTTTAGTATCATCATTATTATATCATCTATGTTTACATGTAAGAATAACAGTAAATACAATAATAATAACTCATTATGTTTCAATTTTCCACTCCAAAAACTATTAATAGTCGAAATAAATCTAATAGGGGGATATATAATTTTATATGCGGTCCGCGGTTTTAGGATGCATTTCCAAAGTGGCCCGCAAGATCATTTAGGTTGGCCACCCCTGGTTTAAATTATTAATTCAAAGAAAAATATAAATACAATTATTTACAGGATTGGTAAGAACAAAAGAAAAATATAAAATACAATTATTAAAAGGATTGGTAAGAACAAAAGAAAAATATAAAATACAATTATTAAAAGGATTGGTAAGAACAAAAGAAAAATATAAAATACAATTATTAACAGGATTGGTAAGAACAAAAGAAAAATATAAAATACAATTATTAAAAGGATTGGTAAGAACAAAAGAAAAATATAAAATACAATTATTAAAAGGATTGATAAGAACAAAAGAAAAACATAAAATACAATTATTAAAAGGATTGGTAAGAACAAAAGAAAAACATAAAATACAATTATTAAAAGGATTGGTAAGAACAAAAGAAAAATATAAAATACAATTATTAAAAGGATTGGTAAGAACAAAAGAAAAATATAAAATACAATTATTAAAAGGATTGGTAAGAACAAAAGAAAAATATAAAATACAATTATTAAAAGGATTGGTAAGAACAAAAAGAAAAAATAAAAATACAATTATTAAAAGGATTGGTAAGAACAAAAGAAAAACATAAAATACAATTATTAAAAGGATTGGTAAGAACAAAAGAAAAACATAAAATACAATTATTAAAAGGATTGTTAAGAACAAAAGAAAAACATAAAATACAATTATTAAAAGGATTGGTAAGAACAAAAGAAAAACATAAAATACAATTATTAAAAGGATTGGTAAGAACAAAAGAAAAATATAAAATACAATTATTAAAAGGATTGGTAAGAACAAAAGAAAAATATAAAATACAATTATTAAAAGGATTGGTAAGAACAAAAGAAAAACATAAAATACAATTATTTAAAGGAAAGGTAAGAACAAAAGAAAATATAAAATACAATTATTTAATGCTTTAGTTTGTTATTTCACAATTCATATAAATTTTTTTTTGTACTTATCAAGCTTAATGTTTTAAAATACTTCTACTTCTAAGTAATCAAGTACTTAATCAAACAATATTGTTCCCAAAAAAAGATATTTTTTATCCTACGTCAAAACATTTTTTTTAAATTTGTGCCTTGTAACCCAATTGAGTGTTATTCAAGAAATAAAAGCATGATTACATTCAGCAACTTGCATTTTTATTTTACATTGTAGATTGTGGAACTTGTGTGCGTATTTTCATTGAGAAAATATGAAAATTTAACTGAATAATCATATTTGTTAGGCCAAACTACTTACCCAATCTAAAATGCCTTTTTCCCAATAGTCCTATCTAAAAGAATTTTCTATTTATATCTTGACTAAACTATTGCTTAAAGAAAGGAAATGTAAATGATATCGTTTAATTAATTATAGATCAAGCTTTACAGAGATGTAATTGGTAGATACATATAGATTTATGTGGTAGGAATTGGTATGCAGCAGTAAATGGTAGATAGAAATTTACATAACAGGAATTGGTACGCAGTAGTAATTGATAGATATAAATTTACATGCAGGAATTAGTAGGCAGTAATAAATGGTAAATATAAATTTACATTGCAGGAATTAGTAGGCAGTAATAAATGGTAAATATAAATTTACATGGCAGGAATTAGTATGCAGTAATAAATGGTAAATATAAATTTACATGGCAGGAATTAGTATGCAGTAATAAATGGTAAATATAAATTTACATGGCAGGAATTAGTATGCAGTAATAAATGGTAAATATAAATTTACATGGCAGGAATTAGTATGCAGTAATAAATAGTAAATATAAATTTACATGGCAGGAATTAGTATGCAGTAATAAATGGTAAATATAAATTTACATGGCAGGAATTAGTATGCAGTAATAAATGGTAAATATGAATTTACATGGCAGGAATTAGTATGCAGTAATAAATGGTAAATATAAATTTACATGGCAGGAATTAGTATGCAGTAATAAATGGTAAATATGAATTTACATGGCAGGAATTAGTATGCAGTAATAAATGGTAAATATAAATTTACATGGCAGGAATTAGTATGCAGTAATAAATGGTAAATATGAATTTACATGGCAGGAATTAGTATGCAGTAATAAATGGTAAATATAAATTTACATGGCAGGAATTAGTATGCAGTAATAAATGGTAAATATAAATTTATATGGTAGAAATTGGTATGGAGTAGTAAATGACAAACTTAAATTTATAAGTTTGTATTAGTGGAGGTTAGACTAAAATTATTCCTATTAGAGGATAGACTAAAATACATACCAATTCTTAAAATTATATGTAAGAATTGGTATGCATTTGTAGATGGTATATATAAATTTATATGGTAGACACAAAATATGATTGTTATGTTAATAATGCGTATATCGCTGATGATGGCATAAAATTTGCTATATATTTCTGTGGCAGTAAATATATTTCGTTTATCTTCCGATTATATAAGCATACAATTTTCAAGTGAATCATATATTCATGATAACAGAAAAAAACTGAAACATTTTGTAAATTTTTTTGTTGTAGTTTATGTTTCGATTAGACAAATTGTTCTAATCGAAATCGGTTAAATCAACAATTTTGTAATCAGAAATATACATCAAGACATTGCAATCTTTTTCAAGTGTTCGCATTCTTTTGAGGGTTTTTTTTCCCAGTATATTTAGAAATTAGTTTTGGTTTTAAATAACGCAAAATTATTTTGAATTCAAAATGGCATTAAATTGAAAATATAAATAATTTATTAGAAATCATCCCTTAAACCAGGGGTGGGCAACCCGGGCCTGTCTTGAGCATTTTTCCGGTCTATGAGATTTATTTTTAAATTTTTTTAATTTTAACTTTAACCTTTTATTTTTTTTGGGCATCGTCAACGGACTCCTAATTGTACCGATAGCTTTAGCTTTTTTGATCTCTTGCTTTAATTGTTCTCAAGCAAGAGATGTTTTTCTTAAACTTTTAATTGTTTTATTTTATTTTAATTACTATTCATTAATTCAAGCAACCCCATTTTGTGCAAATTTTCTAACTACTTTAAGATGTGGAGGTTTTGTGGTTCTTAAAACCACCTTAGAACTCCGTAACCGGTAAGCCCGTTGCCCGTGATTTATCACACCTTTACAAAATATATTTATTTTATAATGGCCAAATCAGTGAAAAACCAATGTATTAAAAAAAATTTTTGTGCATCCATATATTCAAAAAGGAACTGTCGAAATGATGAGAAAAAATTAACTTTGGTTTTAAAATAATATTCTTGTGAATATATGACATCTTGTAAATATAACGGACGCTATCCTGCAACACCCATTACAATGTGCAAATACTCAAATTGAGATCGATTTGCAAAAACTAAGTGAAAGAGTGGAGAAACACTAATAAAATGAATATTTTTTTAATGATTTAATTTTTTTTTTTTTTTCGCTTACATTTTTGTATTTTTTATATTTCATTTTTAGTGTTATATATTTCTTTACCATGTTTAATATCATCATTTATATTATCTATGTTTAAATGTAAGAATAATAGTAAACACAAATATAATAAGTATACTTCCATGCTTCAATTTTTCACTCCAAAAAAATGTCTATAGTGGGTCTAACTCTAATATGGGGATATATAACTTTGCATGCGGCCCGCGGAATTAGGATGCATTTCCAAAGTGGCCTGCAAGATCATTTGTGTTGGTCATCCCTGCCTTAAACTTTAGGCAGGAATTTCCAAATACAATCTTACTTGAATGGATTGAAAGAAGAAAAACCCTATTTTCCCCAGACAAAAACTAAATTAGAATATATCCATTAGGAGATTGATAAAAGGTTCTACAGAAATATTTTTGACGTCTCTAGCTGTAATATTAATGAATTTCAGTATTAATAAATACTCCTTTTATTTGCTTTAAAAGCTTTAAATATTCGTTGGTCCCTTTGCTTTTCAAACAGGAAAACTTGAAACAAATATTTAGAAGTAAATAACAATTTCATCTCAATTAATTTAACATTTGTATCACTTCAATTTTTTTATGAAAAAGGAATAAAAAAATTGTGTTTTGTCCTAATTTTTTGGAAATTTTGACAAGAAATGCTGCTTTTTAAAAAGCATTTCGAGCCTGAATTTTTTTCGCAATAATGTTTTAATGTCAGACTTGTTTTAAAAGCTAGGAAGTAAAAGTTCAAGGAAAAGTGAAACAACTTCTAGAGGTCGTTAATATCATTACGTTATTTTTAATTAAAAAAAAATTAGAAATAAGGAATTCTGAACTTTGTAAGGTAAACGTTCGATTTTTTTTTACAGAAAAAAATTAGTAACCAGTTAATTATGATTTCAGTTTGGTATTATAATGGTACATTTTTAGTGATGAAACATATGTTTGAGATTTGATATTTTGAATAAAAAAAAATTTTCTTACTATTTGCATTTTTTTATAAAACGTCAATTAAAAATTTATTAAATTTAAAAATTTTAAATTTAAATTATTAATTATTATTTAATTTAATTAATTAAATTATTAATTATTATTTAATTTAAAAAATCAAATTATTAATTATTTAAAATTTTAAAAATTATAAACATTTATATCAAAAAATTAATTTAATTAAAAAATTAAAAAATGTTAATTAAATTTAAATTTTTAATTAAATATTTAATTTTTTATTATTTTAAAAATTTATTTAAAATTTAATTATTTAACTAGTCTATTATTTAATTTATATTATTACACGTAAATTTATTTATTTTAAATTTAAATTTTATTTTTTATTATATTCCTGTATATTTATTTTTGGTTTAGAAATTAATAATTTTAATTTAGTACAAGTAAAAAGATTATAAAAGATCACAGATAGAAAAAAAATTGAAAATCATTGAAGAACTTTTTGGAAAATAGCTAATAAATAGTCCTCTTAAAATTTTGTACTTTACCAAAAGGATTTAGGAATGATGGTGAATAAAATTTAATTTTTTCGTTTAGCTATTTTTATTTTTAATTATGCTTAAATTTTGAATTTATATAAATAAAATTGAAAAAAAAAAAAAATGGCTGTTAATGTTTTAATTTATTTTTATATCAAATTTAAATGGTTAAGGAATTTTGTTATGAATTATAAAAATCCTTATGTTCCTTTTAACAATTATAAAATTACTTAATTAATTCAAAGAATTTTATGTGCGAATTTTTATTTTAAGCTACGTTCAAATCTATTCATTATTAATTAGCCTTGATTTAGCTTGGTTTGGCTTGTCATTTTTTGTACACTTTAGGCTAATTAGACCGGTACCAACAGTGTAAAGCGGATTATGAACCCCTCACAAACATCCATGCCACCGCAAAATAATTGACCTTGAAGATCATTGTCAAGAGAATATTAAATGTACCTTCTGTGTATAATATTCCTGTGTGTGTATATATACACTGAAGTGACAAAAGTCATGGGATAGCAATATGCAAATTTTCAGATGGCAGTAGCATCGCGTAGAACAGGTATAAATGCGCAGTGCTTTCGCAGAGCTTTCATTTCTGTTCAAGTTATTCATGTGAAGAGGTTTTGACGTGATGATGACCGCACGACGGGAATTAATAGACTTTGAAAGCGGAATGTTAGTTGGAGCTAGACGCATGGGTCATGCCATTTCGGAAATCGTTAGGGAATTCAACATTCCCAGATCCATGTGTCAAGAGTGTGCCGATATATGAAATTTCAGGCATAACATCCCACCATGGACAGCGCAGTGGTCGACCGCCTGCACTTAACGACCGAGACCGGCGAAGTCTGCAAAGAGTCGTAAATTCTAACAGACAAGCAACACTGCGTCAAATAACCGCAGAAATCAATGTGGGACGTACAAGGGACTTGTCTGTTAGAACTGTGCGGAGAAATTTGGCTTTCTTGGGCTATTCCAGCAGAAGACCGACTCGAGTGCCTTTACTGACAGAACGACATCGCTTGCAGCTACTCTCGTGGGCACGTGAGCATATCGGTTGGTATAGATGAATGGAAAACCGTAGCCTGGTCCGATGAGTCACGATTTCAGTTGGTAAGAGCTGATGGTAGGGTTCGAGTGTGGCGCAGACCCCACGAAGCCACGGACTCAAACTGTCAGCAAGGCACTGTTCAAGCTGGTGGTGGCTATGGTGTGGGCTGTTTTTCATGGCATGGACTTGGTCCTCTGGTGTGACTGGACCGAACATTGACTTGAAATGCTTATGTTCAGCTACTTGGATATACTTGCAGCCATTCATGGACTTATTACCCAAACAACGATGGGATTTTTATGGATGATATATAGGATATAATGTCACTAGGCCACAACTGTTCGCGATTGGTTTGAAGAAATTCTGGACAATTCCAACGAATGATCTGGCCACCTAGATCGTAATGAATCCCATCGAGCATTTATGGGACATCATAGGGTCTGTTCTGCCCAAAATCCTGCACCATCAAATATTCCAATTATGGACGTCTATCGAGACAGCATGGCTCAATATTCCTGCAAAACTTCCAACGACTTGTTGAGTCCATATATATGCTGCACTTCGCCGGGCGAAAGGAGGTCCGACACGATATTAAGAGGACATGACTTTTGTCACTTCAGTGTATATGTGTGTGATATAATCCTAAAACATAATATTCGTTTATATAAGGCCTGAATGGCCGAGTGGCTAGCGCTCGGTAACGCAGGTTTCGGGTTCGAGTCTCGGCAGAGCCATGGATGTTTGTAGTGGTTCGTTCTAACATGTAGCCGTAGGTCCCGGTATAACATGATCGTAGAGCGAGGCGGAGTATTGTTACTCCGCGTCTGTAGCTTATCTTCAAGCTACACGCCCTCCTTCCCACCAAAGCATCGGAGACAATTGACTAAGTGTTTGCCAGCTGCATTAGAACAACAACAAGAAAAAAAAATCGTGTATATACAAATAGGATATAATTCCTCTATATATATGGGATATAATATTTTTTTGTAATCTGAATAACTCTTATTTTCAACATTGTTGTTAACAATACAACCAATTATATTTTTTTTCTTTTCGGAGAACGAGTGCTAAATTGAAAATAAAATATTTGCAAAATATGAGCTTCGCAATCTATTATTTCTCTACAAAAATCAATAGCTATGGAATTAATTGAATTAATAATTTATTACTAATATCCTTCATATCCTTTACAAATTACATTAATGTGTCATTGCTTTCAAATTCATTTATAGCAAAGATGTGCATATATTGCCTTTATTACTTTTAACATATCATACATACATATTTCACTTTACCTCAAATTAAGCGTAGAGGACATGCTACATTTAATGTAGTAGCCTCCACAGTTGTCAACATCTTTTTATATAGGCGTTCTTCTATTAATGACTTATTTTGTAACAAATTATCTTATAACAGATTATTTTGCTTTTGGTAATACCATACTTATTGTTTTTTTTTATGGCGTATTGGATTCTAGTAATTGTATAATTTCTTTTTTTGTATTTAATCTTGGATTGAGAAAGTGTGTGTGTCATTGTCACTTATTACGTATTATCTTTCAGCACCTGTTTCTTTTACGATTTTCTTTTTTACTTTCATTTCTATAAATACTTATTCCATTTGTGCATAGAATCCTTTCCAAACAGCTCAAACGAACTGACATCAGCTGGGCTTGTGCTTTTATAACTTTTGAAATTGGTCAAGAATCCAAAATAAAATAAGGTAAGCGTCTTATTCTGAATCCTAGTCCTATATTTAAATAAATCTTTTTTTTTTATATTTAATCCTGTTTTCAGCATTATTTATGTATCACCTATAATTATACATGTCAACGGCCATACCATGCTGAATATGCCGGTTCTCGTTAGATCACCGAAGTCAAGCATCATTGGGCGCGGTCAGTACTTGGGTGGGTGACCACCTGGGAACACCACGTGCCGTTGGCATTCACACATTTGGAACCTGAATGGCCGCGAGTGTCTAGCGCTCTGGTGCCCCAGGTTTCGGGTTCGAGTCCCGGCGGCGCCATGGATGTTTGTAGTGGTTCTGAATCCACTTTAAGCCGTAGGTCTTGGTCTCCCATGACTGTAAGAGCGTCACGGAGCCAAAGTCAGACTTCTACCTACGGGTGCTCCATCACAACAGAAGCTGCTTCCTTCCCCTTCAATGATGAGTACGTATGGGCTCGTGAGCTTGGCCAGCCAAGTGGGATAAGAAACAACAAACATTATTATGTATATTTTTTAAAAATAATACATAATATATTCGTTGTTTTAAAATTAACTGATAATGGTGAGGTTGAGAATGGTTAGATGATGAAAATGGATAGTTTATATATTTTTTATTAGTTAAAATAGTGTACTTATTAGAAATTTAAAAAGGGAGGCATATGAATTTTAATTAAATTTTAAAAGCATAGACACAATATTTTAAGCAGTATTTTTAAAAAACAATAATCATGCATAATTACGCATAAATCTTTTTTTCTCTTTTTTAGAAACGTCTCTCACAAGAATAGCCACTCTAGTGGCTATTCTTATGAGAGACAATTACATAATATCATTGTGCTTTGAAATTACGTAATATCATTAAGCTTCGAAACCATTTGAAATACGGATTTAAAATTACCAATTAAATGTAACTCTCTTTCCATCAAATGACGAATAAAAAATGACCAATAGTCTTTAAAGACCATTGGTCACAATAACTCTTATAAAAACCGTGATGTACGCATGATAAGCTGCGACGTACCACCTAGATGTACAACAGAACGCACGGATCTCCGAATCCAGTGGTGGCGCCCCAATCAACTACTTTCAACCTTCTACGGATAATGGTAGGGTAATTTGATGCTTCCAATGTCTGGGATAGCAATTTTCGAGCGGCTTGATGGCTAATCAGCCAGCGCTCTGGCCTTTGGTACCACAGGCTTCAGGGTCTAGTCCTGGCGTGGTATGGATGTTTGTGAGTGGTTCGAAATCCGCGTTAAACTGTGGGTCCCGGTCTATTTAGCCCAAAGTGTGCACAAAATGACTGTAGAGCGACAAATCAAAACAAACCCAAACCCATATAAAGGCCCGACTCATGGCTCAATGGCAACAAGAGCTGGTAAGCATTAGAGCGGAGGTTCCATTCGCTGGAGGCTTTGTTGTAGATACCGTTTCAAAAATAAAGAGACTTCATGTCGTTTGTGATGCTCATCATCTTGCCTCGTTAGTCGGACTACTTGGAGGGTTTGGTTTGGTTTGTCGCTCTACGGTCATCTTGTGCACACTAGGGCTAAACAGACCGGGACCTACAGTTTAAAGGGATTCCGAACCACTCACAAACATCCATGCCACAGCCAGGATTCGAACCTGAAGCCTGTTGGTACCAATGGCCAGAGCGCTAGCCAATTGGCCACCAGGAAGCGACTACTTGGTGGGAGTTTACGAATTTTCTCCTATGTAATACGCAAATGTAGGGTAGTTCCTCCTAGAAGTCCTCTCTGAAGGCATGGTCCTCCTTCTTCAGCGTCACCGAGCCAAGTCAGACATTTACCTTCGGGTGTTCTCCCTTCCCTCCTTCCATGAGACCACACGGGTTCTTGAACTTGCTTTAGATGTCGCTGTCTACCAAATGGGATAAGAAAAAAAAAATCATATAAAATTCTAAAAATTATGTAGCCATTTTTTAATGTAAAATTTTGTTAATCTTTATTTAAAAAAACATTTTCCTCCAGTTATTTCAAAACGCAGCCGATGCTATTTTCGTAAACCTTTCAAAACATCTTATCAGAATCTGATGCAAGTAGGAGTTTCTGTTTGACGCGCGTTATCCAGATTTAGATGATTTCAACAAGTTCACGTTGTCACAATGAATTACTTACCAAGTTGCAGTTGGGATTGCAAAATAAACTAGGGATGAGAAAGTTCAGCGGTGTAAGTTTATCGACAGCGATTGCATTCTAAAAAGCGCGTACACATCTTGAACCAGCCCTAAATCATTAGAAAAATCGCTATTAACATGTGTGTTGTGAAATTAGCGGAGAAACCACAATAAGATTACCATTTGTAGAAAAATACCTCGTCATACCTTTTTTTTTTTCCTCTTAAATTATAAATTCAAAATATTTTCAATTAAAATGTATGAATAAGAGCTATTTTAAAAAAAAATTTCAGGTAACAAGAAATTCAATAATAATGCGTAGTTCTTATACTATTATCTGAAAATGAAATGCTACACGAGTGAAAACCTTAACATTCTAACTAACTCTTACTGATAACATTCATAATTGATGGATATTTTATAAGGATTACAAGTAATTTGTCATCTTTATCCAACCAATAAATTATTACCGTTATAATATTCCATATTTTTTAAAAATTTAATTTTTTGGGAATTTAAATTTACCGTCTTATACGGTTGTCGATTCAAACGGACTTCACCATGGGGTGTGCAGGTTGTGCATTTGGATTGTAACTGGGTGTGGCTGGATTGAGTTACTTGAGGTTTTTTTTTTCTTTTGTTTTCTTCTAATGCAGCTGGCAAATAAACCGTGATCTTTTATGCCATAAGGGCTGCACCGACGTTACTCACTTTGCACTACCCAAGGGGCGCGTGTAACTTGAAGATAAGCCACGGAAGCGGAGTAACAATGCCCCCGCAACGCTCTACGAGAGTATTAGGACCGGGACCTACGGTTTAAAGTGGATTCCGAACTACTACAAACACCCATGGGCAACGCCGGGATTTGAACCCGATACCTGTGGTACTGAGATTATATCTTTACTCATTTTACATCGTGATGGTACAATATGTCCACTATCCTTTAAAATCTTTAGTCAGATACATATAGGCCATTCCAGTAACAAATAATTGAGTTCAAATGTCCGGTATTTAAAAATAATAACTTGAACATCATTTAATTTCGTAATCATTTAAAGGCGTTTTCATTAAGATGGCAAAAATTTTTACACTTTCTTATATACCTTTCATTATTATTTTTTTCCAGTAACTACTCCATCTATTTAGATTTATTTGTACAAATTTTCCCTGAAATATTAAAAAAATCTGATTAAGTTGTAGGAAAATTTTATTAGACTAAATATATAGATAGTTATATTAATTACTTATTGAAATAAAATTGATTACGCAAACGTAGTACAGAGTCTCTATAGAAGTCACATATTAAGAACTTATGTTCAATTTTATTTTCATACATTATGTAATTTTTAAAAATAATTGCATATCCCTTCATTTTGATTCAACTACGTATAGAATGTATTATAATGTTATATTTTGTAAATGTTTGAATATTAGATGGCGCACTTTTATTGTATAAAAATAAAATAAATAATGTATGAGATATAAATCTAAATGAATACATATAAGGGATACCTTTTTTCACCTATTGTGGAAAAAAATGTATGTATTGTCCTGAATGAATGAAATCAAGCAATCTTTATATGAAATCAAAACAAAGTGTTTAAAAATATTTTTATACTAAATGATCAATTTATTTGATTCCCTTTAATTCCATTTTTATGGATAATGACATAATTTTTTTTCTCATATTATAAGAAATTAAATACATGTAGAAAATAATACCATAACCTTTATGACATTTTTAATCTTTAATGACATTTTTTTCAGATAAATAATAATGTTTTTTTCAGATAAATAATAATGTTAGGGATTTTTTATAATAATCCTAAAAGTTATTTACATTTTTTGTTGTTGTTTATTTAAATACTATTATTATTTTTAAGGGGCCTGATAGCCGAGTAACAAGCACCCCAGCGATATCATGGGTGCTTTTGTAGTGGTTCGGAATCCGCTTTAAACCGTAGGTTGCGGATTAATATGAACGTTGGGCGTAGGGCTGACAACTCTATCCCGTACCCAAAAAAGCATCTCTTGTCTAGAAATATGCCACGGCCTTGGCTCACCATGGGGCTGTTGCGCCAATGAAGAAGAACAATTTTTTTAATCCCTGTGAAACATAGATAAATTTCTTAGAATAAAAATTAATTATCATCTTCATCATCAATAGCTCAACTGGCGCAAATGGAACTTTATTCAAACAAACTCCAGATCACAAAAAAAGAAAATATCAAATTGTATACCATATTAAATTTTATGTTAATAGTTATTTTACTTAAGAACTGATTCAATCCAAGTATGCATTTAAAACTAAATAATAGATTAGAAGAATTTCTTCCTAAACTTTTTCACACAGAATTCTTCTATAAGTTCCACGTTCATAAGTTTAGTGTCTACTGTTTTTAGAATAGTGTCATTCTAATTTTGCTAACAATTTCAATGTAGATCCCTTGCATTTAAAGTTTAAGTAAGAATTATTATGAATTTTAAGTTAACTGTAGGCCCCTCTTGATCTTGAGGCCCTAGGCTGCAGCCTAGTTAGCCTATAGGAAATGCGGGCCTGTGTACTTGTATAGAGGCCCACGTTTTCAGAAGTAGAGAATGTGTTGTGGAACGATAGGAAAGCGATAGTAAAAAGCGCGGAAAGACGGATTACAGACAAGGAACAAAGTCCACATCTTAGGATGAAATTCATCCACTGCATGGGTCAATAATTCTGTCATTTGAGATGATCTTATTGGCGGAACTGACGCGTGTTTTTTTTTTTTTTCTTTTATTATTATTCTGTTGTGGCTGATTCAAAGCGTTTTCCATGGGGAAGTACGTGTCTCTTCCCTGTAAGACAGCTTATGAAATTGCATGCGCGTTTTTGCTTGGAATTTTTGGATATTCTTGGATTTGCGTTTTTCTTCCCCCGTGTTGCCGTGTTGTACAATTTACTTAATTAAAGAAAGGTGCTGATTTTGCTGTCCAGTGTGAATGGATTACATAGTGTGGAATCTAATATTATTTTGACGAATTTTACAAAATTGTAAAGTTATTTTACAAAATATATATCCTCATTTTGTTGTAATTTAGAATCAGAGAGATTACTATTATGTGTTTTTGATGTATAAAATAAAACTAAATGCTCCAACTTCTAAATTCAGTAACTTTCTAAAAAGTTTTTGAATTAGCAAGGACTGCAGAAAAGTAAAAGTTAAAACATTAGGTGAGTACAGCACGTTTTTATGTACACATTATTTTTATGTAATTTCAATTATTTTAAGTAACTTATTATTGCCTGTAGCAGTTTCTAAATTTAAATAATTTATTTTATAGTGACAATACTTTTACAAATATTTTTTCAGTACAAGGACATATTGTACGTACGTGGCTGATAAAAATATCGCACTATAATATGTAAAAATAATATTACTTATTCAATTGGGTTTTTTTTTAACTTTATTTGTTTCTAAAGTCATAAAATGCATTATTAAATTTGGATTGCTGCAATAAAATAAATGACAGTGAATAAAATTTAAAAGGAAGTTATAATCAGACGAAGTTCAAGGTTTTGACACTCAGGAAAAAGTCATTTAATTTGCGTCATTCAAATGTGTATTTAACTACTACTAAATTTTAGAAATACTATACAAAATCTAAAATATAAAAGCACATCAAATGAATTCATACAGTTTTTTTTTCTCCTAAACTTTATGCATTTTTATCGAATAAATAGATAAACCACTTTAATACGAAAATGGAAATAATAAAAAAAATGTCTTCATCATTTCAAATATAATTTAAAATCTATGTTTGGATTGGTTATTTTATCTTAAATACAATTAATACGATTTATCTTTCTAAACATTTCCATGATTCTCAAATATTGATTAGAAAAAAATTGTAATTCTGAAACTTTGATTAGAGAAAAATCATAATTCTGGAACATTGATTAGGAAAAAGTTATAATTCTGAAACATTGATTAGGAAAGAATTATAATTCTGAAACATTGATTAGAGAAAAAATATAATTCTGAAACATTGATTACGAAAAAAATTATAATTCTGTAATATTGATTAGGGAAAAAATTATAATTCTGAAACATTTATTAGGAAACAAATTATAATTCTGACTCATTGATAAGAAAAAATATATAATTCCGAAATATCGATTAGGAAAAAATTATAATTCTGAAATATTGATTAGGAAAAAATTATAATTCTGAAATATTTGAAGAATAATGCTTCTATATATTTTACGAAGCTCTTTGTTATATTATATGATAATTCTAACCCTGCGTGTATTATATTTTTGCTCTTTTATGTTAATAAACATATTTATAATGAAGTAAAAAAATAGACAGAGCAATATTTTTAGAAAGCTATTACAATTTAAATTGATTGATAATATATTTACGTACATATATGAGATGAGATGTATAAATGAGTATATATAAGATACAAAAAGCTTTAAAATTTTCATTAACAATATAAAAATATACCTTACAATTTTACTCATTTTTTAATTCCTTATTGGCTGTCCGAAAGACAAATTTATGCCTAATAAATAACTTAATAATAAATTCATGTTTTTTAAAGTAATTTTTGTTTTAAATGTTAGCAATTTTAAAAAAAAAAAAATACTCTCCTATAAAAATTAGAGAGCGTTTAATTTAATGGCATTGTTTATTTCACAATTTTCAATAAATCACCACCACATTATATTCTGTAAACCTTCTTTCCTATTCCTGCTAAGTTAAAAATATGTTCTTTACTAAAATAAATAATCATTTCAATAATGTTTTCGATTCAGACTTTGAAACATCGCGATTACCATTTGATCTTTTGTAATTGACATTTATGGCAGAGCTGTCATAGTGCATACTAGTCTCACACTTTTTGAAAGGCTTATAAACTTTCATTTAAATGATTTCTTATACAAAATCCACAATTTATTCTATACATTTTAATTAAAAACCCTTGGAAATTTTTAAGCTTGGCGTTTTTTTATATATATAAAAAGAATGGTATATACAGGATTAAGATCGTTTAAAATTTATAACAATTTGAAATTTGCAACAACAATAACACTCATTGTACAACGTTAATACTTATGTAATAATTAACATTATAACTTATGTAATATTACATGTACAATGACGTTAATACTTATCTAATAATTAATATATTCTGAAAATATATTGATTTTCCATATCACATGCATTTTATCACACTTTTATTTTATTATAAAAATATAAATAATATGACAACATATAGTTTATATTTTTATAATAAAATAAAAGTGTTGTTTTCGTTTTTTATTGTATATTTCATTACTTCATTTTCATTTTATCTTATAAAGTTTATATATTTGATGTATAACATGATGTACTATGAATAAATAGAAATAATTAATTAATAATTTTAATAATATTAATTTAATGCAGTAAATAGTATCAATTTCATTATATTTATTAAAAAAACAATTTTTAAACAAACAACTGTAATTTTTTTTGTTATTATGTTTTATATTTTTTTCATTCAATCTTATTTCAATTTATTAATTTAATACACTACCTTCGTAAAAAATTACAAAATTAAAAATAAATATATTAATAAATTACTACAAAATTAAAAATAAAATAATTAATTAATTACATATTATTCCTATCGTCTTTAATCTCGAAATCTTTGTTTAACAGCTCGAAAAAAATATTTTATTTAACTCACAGAACAAAATGATATTTTTGTAATAAACATATAAAAAACTTGCAATATATAATTCACCAATCTTCAGTTGCACATTGATTACTTATTAAAATTTGCCTTATGTCATTAAATCTTACCTCCTTAAGATAGCGTTATCACAGAATTGAATTATTTTTACTTCTACTAACTATCTGTGACGTGAGACATCGTAGTTTTTTTCTGTGTTCTTGAGTTCATTTATAAATTGTCTAAGCATGAGGAGCAGAGATTAGATAGAAATGAAATATTTTGTGGTCCCAGGTTGTTGAACTTGTACGACGATCACCGCCATCTTCACAAATTTTCTATTATTAGCCGTGTTTTAACTAAAGGGACCTCTAATTAGAATGGCGGAAATATTTTTGATCTTGTTAAAGGATTTACAACCAGAAATTATAAAAATTTCTGTGAGTTTAAAGACCTCTTTCCGTTTGATAACATATTGCTTATAACTTCATGTTTATGCAATATAATTAAGAAAATATTTAAAGAATTATTATCAAGTAAGAATTTATTTTAATTTCCAAAACATTCAATATCAATTTTTAGAAACTGTATAAAACACAATTGATTAAAATTTTTGTTATTTATTATTAAAGTTTATCTTTTAGATTTCAGGTTTTAATCAGAAAACTTTTTTAATTACGGTTTATATGCATTGTAATTCAATATTAATTGAAATAAACTTTACAAAAAAAAAAAAGTTTAAAATATTTACTTCAAAGTCATTTACTACTATAGGGAACATTTAACACTGGCTTAAACTAATACAATTTGACATTTATATTTAAAATCAAAAGCATACAATAGATTCTGTTTTAAATATTCGCATTCGGTGAGAAAAACAGTTAATTTTCGTTAACAATGTTAATATAAATTAACAATTCCTTTTAACTGTTATGCATGTGCATACTATACAACTAATCGTATTCATCTGAATTGCATTAATCGTATTCATCTGAATTGCATTAATCGTATTAATTTGAATGGATAAGTTATACGTATGTATACTATACAATTAATCGCTTTAATTTGAATTGTAACATAAAATATAATTATCGAGATACCTACCAAGAGAATTGTTACATTTCTGTATAACACAGCATATTTCTGTATAATTCTTGCAATTATTAAAAAATAAAATTCATTCGTCGATTTCATAGTATTTTCAAATCATAACATTTGAAAATAAAATTTTCATTGCTTCATAAACTACCGAAATTTTTCTTTATAAAACATTATACTTAACAGAAATATTAATACTGATGTCTTTCGTTGATATTATAATCATGAAAGTTTTACATAAGTTGTGCCTAGTTATTTAAAAAAACTTTCTTTTTTCTGTAAATTTTTGTATTATAAATTATGAAATTATCATTTATAGAAAGAAAACGTAATACGTTTTAAAAAGGTATGCTCAATAACTCATTCGTACGAGCATTATATTATACAAATTCCATAAGATTTATTTGTAATTAATTTAATGTAAAGTATTCAAAAAGTATTATTTATATTGACTGTTAGGAAAAAAAAAATCACCTCTGCTTCTCATATTGTTTTTCAATAAAATAAAGGCCTGTGCTGCAATCTTCTTCTTCAGTAGCAGAAATTGTTCTAGAAAAAAAATTTAATTTTTTATGAAATATAAAACGAAAATATAATTTAAAAATTGTATGAGATAATTCTTTATAACTATTAGAAATATTATTGCAGAGCTATTTAATAGTTTATAATTATTAAAAAAGATTTGTTATTAAAACTTTTCAATGCACTATAAATAAAAAAAGAATTGCCAAAATCGTCTGATTTTATTCTAGCGCTTTAATCAAGTATATTTGAAATTCTACAATTATAGTTGGCATCATTATTTATTAATTTTAATTTAATGCTGTTCGAAATTTAGATTCCTATTGCATTTTAGAATAATGAAAATGTATTTTTTCCCTAAGACGTGAGATTTATATTTAAATATGATCAAGATTCTTTTATTTAGACTCCTTCAATTAGCATAAAATATTTATAATATACTAATATGTAATATGATGTGGTTTACTGCAACTATATTCGAATACCACTGACGGCCAAAAACTCATCTCCATTTTTATTCAACGTGATAATAGTTTTAAATATCTCTTATTGTAGATTAATACGGAGATCCTTGGCAGCGTGGCGGACTCTAACTCCTTTATTGTAAAATAAGTTTTAAATACTTAATCATTAAATTCACAAAACTTTAGGGAATTTTTATTTTGGCAAACCACTGCTTCTCCTTTTAATATATGAAACTCGGGAATTGATTTTACAGTAACAGAAATTATTTTATTGGGTTTATATCAGCTCTTGTACATAGATTTAATTTTAATTATTTTTATAAATTCAACAGAAAATTACATTTTTTAAATAAATGAATAAACATACCAAATTTTGTAGAGAATCGAAAAGATTATACTTATAAAAAAAATTCGCTTTAAATAATATTGACTATATTTAAAGTTAAAATACCCAATGTAGGAGGGTAGGCTGGGGTTTGATGGCTCAGTAACTAGAGATCTGGCGCTCGGTGCCACAGGGTTCGAGTACCTGCGGTGCCATGGATGCTTGTAATGGTTCGGAATCCACTTCAGTTTCGGTCTAATATGACTTGGGTCTAATATGACCCCGGTCTAATATGACTTGGGAATTGGGCTGACAACCCTAAGCCGTAAAAAAATAGAAAAGCTTTCCATGTTTCGAAATCTGCCAGTAGGCAGAGGGCTTTGACTGAATATGAGGCTATATACGGTAATGAGGTCCTTTTTATGCATATTTTGGGCTAAATAGATCGGGACCTACAGCTTAAAGTAGATTCTGAACCAATCACAAACATCCACGGCATCGCCAAGATTCGAACCTGATGCCTGTGGTACCAAACGCCAGAGCGTTAGCCAACTGACCATCAAGCTGCAGAAGGAGGAGGATAGGCTGATAAGTTTCCAGCATGACTTAGAGATGGCACCAGCAACCTAATTTCTCACGGACACTCTATAATACTATCTTTTACCAGCTCAAATTAAAAATTTGAGGGCAATCGCTTAGTTAGTTCACAGATTTTTAATCGAAACATATAGAGACACTTTTATGAAAATGGACAAATTGGAAAAACGAGCCCTTATAAAACTTTCATTTCAAAAGTTCGACGCCACTTCATATGAAACAAGAAATGAACGCAACACCAAAAAAATCTTCTTCGTCATATTCATCGATGAAATTGGGGATTTCTGAATTTAGAAAAGGTCGCACAAGCACTAAAGACCAACCTCGCTCCTGCTGCCCTTTGAGGTGGAGATTCTCACTATAGAAAATATCCACAAAATGGTGCTGGAAGACCATAGATTAAAACTGACTGAGTTAACTGAAGCTGTTAAAATAGCAAAAGAACGATCACGAAGCTCTGCGCGAGTTAGTTGCCACGTTTGGAAATACAATAGGAATTTTTTTTTTTCAACTTTGAATTTAGAACTTTTATAAGCAGAAAGCCAGTGAATTTTTGAGTCGATTCGTAACCATGGAATTCCGTGGACTCATAAACTGTGGAACTCCAGAAAGTAAACAACAATGGAAGAGGCTAATGAACAAACCCGAAGAAGACAAAGACAAATTTGACGGTCAACAAGATTATAGCATCTGGTTTCTGGGATGTAAAAGGAATTATATCATGCTGTTTCTTATCCCACTTGGCCGACAACAGCATCTAGTCCAAGAACCCGTGTTCCTGAAACAGACTGGTCATGATAAAGGGTGAAAAATGCAGCTTCATTTTGTCCTTGACCCTACGACACAAAGACATGGGGCACCCAAAGGAAGAAGTATGACTTTACCGCATATGATTATACCTCCTGGAACTGAGTACCCATTTTAGTCGACTTTTACAACAAGCATAGGCTACAGTGGTGCTATTCTAACCCGGACCCACACGGGCAATTATATTCATTAATTACCAAAAGGAAAAGCCATCAGTGATGAATACTACACAAACGTATTGCAACGTTTAAAAGACGCGATCACATCTAGCGAAAAAAAATGTTGTTTCACCGTGACAAAGCTCTAGTACATCCGGCAATCGTAGCAATGGCTAAAATCAACGAACTTAAGTTCGAATTGCTTGCTCATTCGCCGTATTCGTCAGATTTAGCCTTTAGCGACTACCACCTATTTCCTAACCTCAAAATATGGCTGGTGGACGATGACTTGTGAGCGACGAGGTGGTTATGGATGCTCTAAATGTGCATTTTGTGGAGTTCAATGAATATTTTTGTAAAAGTGGCATTATTAAATTTGAGCATCGATATGAAAAGTGTATTTAGCTTTTTGGTTGATTATGTTTAAAAATAAAGGCAAAACGTTTCTTTTAATGTTTTTTTTTCTAATGCAGCTGGCAAATACTTAGATAATTATCTTTATGCCATAAGCAAATGCTGCATCGGCATTACTCATTTAGCACTACCCAGGGGGCAAGTGTAGCTTGAAGATATGATACGGACGCGAGTAACACTACCTCCACAACGCTCTACGATCTTGTTAGACTGGGACCTACGGGGGATTCCGAACCAATACAAACATCTAAGGCACCACCGGGACTCGAACCCGAATCCTGTGACACTCAGCTTCAGAGCTCTAGTCACTCGACCATCAGCCTCCATTTCAAATATATCTTCGTAAATTTAAAAAAATTTATAAATTCGATTTTCAAAAGTAATAAATATATATTCAGGTTTTTAAGATTTTTGGGCTTATAAATTAAAACCTTTTTTCTAAATCATGTGCCTAAACTATAAAAAAACGACGGAAACACACGAGATCCGCAATTCGTTAAATAAGTATCGTAAACATTCAATTTATTTCATTACGGCAGTCAGCTGAATTATCTCGCAGTAGACTGATTTTATTTTTGCGAATCGTTCACGTTTGGGTGACGTTCGCTCCACGTTCAACCATCGTTTGAACGCTATTGTAGAATCAGCTTCGGTAAATATACATGCGTGAATTTTATCTACGAGATCACTTTGGAGATCAAATATTTGAGATCATTATCTTACAACTTCGAGAATCATTTGTTGCTTTTTTTTTCAGTTGTTTAAAGATAATAAATTTTTTTAATAGTCTAATACTACAGGCTACAATATCTTCAAACTTTTTTCTAAGTACAATATGGCCTTATGTGTAATAAATAAGTAATAAAATAATCCCATCAGCTGCGTATATCCTTGGAAGTTATAACAAAAGTTTACCTTTTAAACTTTCATTCACGTTTCAGACTCTGGTAAAACCAAGTGTTCTCTTTAGGCTGCGTTTTGATACCTCTCTTTTGAACCATGATACGCCAGGAGATCAAACCCATGAGATACTATGAGATATTGAAGAAAAAAGTTAAAAGTGCGGTCAGCATCAAGAACATAAGTAATATCAGGGATCGAATGCGGCTGTCCCCCGAACTTTCAAAAAGTTTGAGCGATGTGAGAAATGCTTTTGTTGGCGAAGTATCCTACAGAAAAATCGATTAACAGCTAAGAGTAAGAAACCCGTATTTTGAAAAATGGAAATACTTGCAACTACATTCGTCTCATAAAAAGGTAAATTTTAACTTTTTACTTATCAAATTGATTTAATTTAAATGTGTTAAAAATTGAATTTTTTATTAATATTTCTACAGAATCTATAACATAAACTACTTAACAATAATTAAGGTTTGTTTTGTCGCTCTACCGTCAATTTCTGCACACTCTGGGCTAATTAGAATGGAACTTGCAGTTTAACGTAGATTCCGAACCGCTAACAAGCATCCATGCCACGGCCAAGATTCGAACCTGAAAACCTGTGGTACCAAAGTCCAGAGCGCTAGACACTCGGCCATCAGGCCCCCATATTATATGTTTAAACTTAAATCGCTTCCAGGCGGCCTGATGCCCATATTATTATATATTAGATTATATAAATATATTCAAATGTTTCTATAATCCCTATAATTAATTCTTATGCTTAAAAATGTTCAAATGGGCTTGATAAAAAATATATAATATCTATCAACGAACAGATCTATTTTGCTGGGAGCTTTTTTAATATGGAATATATGGTGATATATTGTAGATAAATATAGGCTTGTGAATAATATAGGATAATACATTTGTACGTATGCTATTACGTAATATACGCTAGTAGTAGCTACTTACGATAGTACGCAATTCGTACGCTGATACGTAATTGCATGCTTCTGATCATTTAGTTTCCACCAATAGGGGCCTGATGGCAGAGTGGGTAGCGCTCTGGCCTTTGGTATTACAGACTTTCAGGTTTAAATCCCGGCGGTATCATTGATGTTTGTGGTGGTTCGGAATCCACTTTAAGTCGTAGTGGTGTAGTAGTAGGAAACATACAATATAAATGTCATTTAAAGAAACGATGTTTATTTGTTTTGATTATTCAACAATTTATAACTTTTCCATGATATTATCCTTAGAAATATTTCGATATATTTATAAGAAATAAAGTAGATTCGTTCTGTAAAATTATAAAGATCAACATCAAATTCATCTTTTAAATATTTATGAAAGATGTATTTGAAGATGACAATGAATTATAAATGTCCAATAAAAATTAATATATGTGGTGTAAATTTATTCATACTATGAGAACATTGACTGGATGACGTAAGAATAAATGTTAGGATCAAATTTAATAAAAATAATACAATTTCTGAAATTTAAAAATAATAATGATTATTTAAAAAAGGCAACCTGCATTTGAGTACGTTTTTCTTAAAACTTAATTGTAAAGGGTTTCTGAGACAAGAAATAATACCCTCCCAATGATTTTTAATGTCATTAATTAGAAATTAAATTTAATAACTTTAATTTAATATTTTTAATTATTAAATTTAAGCACATTTAATTAAGGCAAATTTAATAATTTTTATTTCAATTTGCTATTAAATAATTAAAATTTTTCATGTTGCGTTATGTAACATTATTTTATAAATACTATCAATATTTTAATACAAATTTAAACTATTTAATTTATTTTGTATTTTACTAATTTTAAAGGAAATTCTAGTCAAAAATGAATAAATATTATTCTAAAAGCACCTACAAAGACTCCCTGCCGGTAATACGGTAGAAATTAATCTACTTTAAGCAATAAAAAAATCGAAATTAGAACGACTTTAAAAAATAACTACAACTTCAATCTCTATCAAGCGTCAGCTTACCCAGATAAACATTTGAATATGTGAAAAATTAATTGTTAAAAATAAAATTAAATGAATGAAATTGTTTTTAATGAAATTAAATAACAAATAAATTATTTAAGTTCATATTCTTTCTGCTAGTTAATTATTTAGTTAACTCGCAGAAACTAATTTTAGTTTGATATCGTTATGAGAAATGTCACGTGACTTTTTAAATGTATGTGTGTCTTCATTTTCGAGAGAGATCATTTACAATAGATAAAATGAGTTCTCTTTAGAAGTGTAATTTAATTTTTCTCATTTCATCCAGTCTTCTGTATTTGTTAGATATTTCGTGTTTAAAATTGCAAAAATAATTTCATGTTCTTTCGTTTAATTGTTTTGATATAGTCAGATAATTTCATATAGCTCTTAAATATATTTAATTAAAGATTAAAAATTATTTTGTTTATGTTTTTACATAATATTGGGAAGTAAATAAACCAAACTGAAAGTATATTTTTGTAAAATAAAGAATCACATGATCCATAATCAAACTGCATTATTTCTTCTTTCAAAAGTAAAACTTTTCCAAATAATTTTTGGAATTTTCTTCCATAATAGGATTAATGATCATTTTAATAATGTTATCTAAGTGAACAATTATAATAATGTGAGTAAATAATGTGAATAAATTGTAGCAAGTAATCGCCCCATCCCTGTATAACGCTGAATTTTTACATACTTGCCGTTTTAATGATAAATGTCCTCGGGTCAATATGCTCGGTATTCGAAAACAACAAATACAATTTGTTCCGAAAATATAAGCACATAAACGTTTTAAAAGCAAAGAGAAATGGCTGAATTCAGTACACTAATTGGAGGAATATTGTTAAAATGAAGATTATTATTATTATTATTATTATTTGAAAATTCTTTTATTGAAAAAAAATCTACGATTTAGAGAGAATTTTACAAGCGCTTTATTCTATACCAATTAACCAATTAACTCCAGTCCATAGAGCGCTAAGGCCGTCAGCCTACAGGCAGATTTCGAGACAGGAGATTTACTTTTTACTCTACGCACTACACTCTGTACAGAGACATGCTACTCTATAAGATCTTTATGCCATAAACAAGGGCTGCACCGCTGTTACTCATTTAGCACTACCCAGGGGGCACGTATAGCTTGAAGGTAGGTTACGGACGCGAGTAACACTACCCCCACAACGCTCTACGATCCTATTAGACCGGAACCTACTGTTTAAAGTGGATCCATTCATACATTCATGGCACCACTAGGACACGAACCCGAAACCTGTTCCACCCAGCACCAGAGCGCTAGTCACTCTGTGAAGTTTTAATGAGTTTTTAGCCAAAAGCAATTGAAAATACCATTCTTTAAAATCGAAAAGTAGAGCATAGAATTCAAAATGCTGCTAATAAAACCCTAAAAATGAAAATATTTTTTAAAGGAAATTCTTCATTTCATAGTTATTAGTAGTGATGATGCAGAAATCATTATGTAAAAGTAATTTTGATTAATAATTCTTTTAATGCATAGATTTATCTCAATGGTGAAATGAAAGCGCAATATTTTCTAAACTTACCATTAATACTGGTTTTTTCTTCTTCTTTTTGTATCATGCATATTGCGTTCAAATAGCACGACATTTTTTAGACGGCAGTTATTTATAGCAATTTTGTGTTTAGTTAGCTTTTTAGCATCAAGATTCGTTTTGTTATGAAAACATTTTTACAGTGTACATAGACCTACAACAGGATAGAAATACGAATAGGGATGTTTTATATTAAAACTTCATGAAAGATACCTTAATAAAAATACTGTTCAGTTATTTTACTTCTATTCCAGTCCAATTCTTTTAAAATTGCTATGTAATTTACTTTGCAGAATTTTCGTGATATGTTAAGTAATGTTATTTTTGAGACTAGATTCTCCGAAAGCTTTTATTTTTTTTCTTTCCCAAAAGTATTAAGAGGATGTCTTTATTATTATATTTTGCATATCACTAACATTTGATAAGTGTCAATATATAAACAGAATCAGATTGCCGTTAGTTTATTTTTAACCTCATATTAGTTTATAGATTCATTTTACTTATCATAAGAAATTGAAAAAGAAAACATTTATATTTTTGATTATGAGTGAAATGAAATAGTTGATAAATTCATTTATAACAGAAACAATTTCCATTTGATTTTTATAAGAAGTTAATTAGTGTAAAATTTAACTTCTTAAACATTATTTAAATTAATAAATAAGGGATTTAAAGCAAGATTTCAATTGATTAAGGATTATGAAGTAGAAAGTGAGCAGCTTTATAATAAATAGAGTTAGTGATAATTTTAGTTAATCATAGATGTTTTATTCATATTTATAACGAGTAACTTATTGATATACAATAGCTTCATTTTTTTAGTTTTTGCAAATATTTTTGATTGATACCAAATCAAATTAAATAATTGATAGATTTACAATAAAAAACTTTCATCTTCTTCATTGGCGCAACAGTCCTATGATGGTCCAAGGCCATCTACCTATTAGCAGATTTCGAGGCAGGAGAGGATTTCTTTTTACGGATTAGGGTTGTCACTCCTATCCCCAACAGTCATATTAGACTGGGACCTACAGTTTAATGTGAATTCCTAACCATTACAAGCGTCCATGGCACCGAGCACCTGAGTGCTAGTCACTCGGCCAGCAGCCACAAAAATCGTTATAGTATTAAAAATATTGTGAAAAAATAATTGATACATGAATTTTTTTTTTCTCCGTGAAAAGCTGTAAAAAGCATCAAAACAGTAAATAAAGATTTGAGAAGAAGCTCAAATTCTCTTGTGGAGAGAAGCAAATTTTTGTCCATAAAATTAAAGAAATCCCAGATTATAGATTATAAGACAAACGGGAGGATCGCAAGAATATTATGAAATATAAATACACCCAAAAACAACTAAAAGAATAATTCGATCAGCCGGATACCATGGCTGGATGGCAAAGAAGAAATTTCTTCCATAAGACAACAATAAAAAAATTCGAATTTCATTTCATTTCATTTGCTCAAAACATGAAAATGGATACTTTGTTGGAAAAGTATTATGTTTGCTGACGAAAGCAAATTTAATATATACGGAACTAAAAATCACATAAAGGCTTGGAGAAAATAATAAAATAATTTCAAAAAGAGAGCTTACTTGTAATCATATCACATGGCGACGATAGAATGCTTGTCATCTTCTGGGATTGATAAACTCGAATTTATTAATGATACCATCAATCCATAAAAGTATTTTGACATCTTAAGCAAAATATTCAAAATCTTTTGCTGAAAATCTAAATTTACAGAATAAATGACAAGTTCCGTCAGAATAACAATTCTAAGCATATTGCCTTAAATTCTTTGGTGTGGCTCTTGTAAAGAAGTTATTAAAACGTCTTCGCAGTCATCAGGTTTGACCACAGTACAACGTATTTGACATCATTAAAGTGGTTTTTCTGAAATTATTCAAAAAAGAAATTGAACCTATACCAAAACATGCCATTCTTAGTTGTATTATGCCATTTTTACTTACTATTCCATTCTTAGTTGTGGTTACTGTAAAACAGTTAGTTGTTACATGCTGTTCTTAGTTATGGTTACTGTAATATAGTTAGTTGTTACATGCTATTCTTAGTTTTGGTTACTGCAATACAGTTAGTTGTTACATGCTGTTCTTAGTTTTGGTTACTGCAATACAGTTAGTTGTTACATGCTGTTCTTAGTTTTGGTTACTGCAATACAATTAGTTGTTACATGCTATTCTTAGTTATGGTTACTGTAATACAATTAGTTGTTACATGCTATTCTTAATTGTACTATGCCATTCTTACTTACTATGCCATTCTTAGTTGTGGTAACTGTAATGCAGTTACTTGTGGTTACATGCCATTCTTAGTTGCCCTTCTTAGTTGTGGTTACTGTAAGAAAGTCATTAAAATGCCTTCTCAGTAACCAGATTTGACCATAATAGAACATATTTGACATCTTTAAAGTAGCTTTTCTGAAATTATTGAAAAAATAAATCGAACTTATGCTAAAACAATTGAAAGAAGTTCTTAACGCTCGTGGATATGCAACCAAAAAGTAAAAAATAGTTAAAAATATTTAAAAAACTGTTATTATACTACATTATTCTAGTGCAAAAATTTTTTTAAGTACTATTCATCCTTTCATCACGTATTATAGCATTTTTAACATATTTGTTTTAAATAATTATAAAAAAATGTATATAAAATATGAAATATATTCGTACTTAATTGTTTCACAACAGTACATTTTAATTATTTTTAATAACTTTATCTTTAAGAATTTGTATAACAACTTGCGACAACTTATGTAAGGCACTGTAAATTATATTAAAAATATTTTTGTTTGCATACATTATTTCCAACTAAATTTCTTATATGAAATCCTTTACATGAAAAACAACTTTTTAAAAAATGTTTTAAGTTGTTTTTAAGCTAATTTTTTTTTCTATATACAGTAAGTTATAATCTTGATGATAAATGCTGATTCAGAAAAATTAAGTAGTACGTTGATAATATGTAAATTGTAGCATTTAAATAAAAAATATATTACAAACATTGTACTATCTTTACATATATTATTTATACAGAATAAACTTTAAAAAAAAGATAAGATTTATTATTTTTGACATTTCAGCTAATTCTTAACCATTTTTGTTATCGAGTTTCTATTATTTTGATTTTAATTGAATAATTTTATTTTAGGACTTAAGGATGAACTAAAAAATTTCTCTTGTAATATGTAAAATACAATTAGCTGTTTGAAATGAATTATTTATATTATGATTATCAATAATTTTTATTTGTAGCGTCAGAATCATTTTTCATTTCCTTATTAAAATATTTAAAAAATGTGATATTCAATCATAAATAACTAATATATCAGCTAATAATTAAATAATTATATATATTTCGAAAGCAAATGTTTCTATTGCAAAAAAATTTGAATTAGAAATTAATTTCAAAATTAGAATTAGAATTTTAAAATTAGAATTTTTAATTATAAAAATCAATCACAAGAGATTACTATCCATTACTATCCAACCTTTTTCATTCCAAATCTTTACGTAATTATGTAATTGTCGTTTGGTAAGAGGTAAATTAAAAAAATACACAGAATTAAAAAAATACACAGATCAGTTAGTAATTAAATAATTATATATATATTTCGAAGGCAAAGGTTTTTATTGCAAAAAAATATGAATTAGAAATTAATTTAATAATTAGAATTAGAATTTTTAATTATAAAAATCAATCACAAGAGTAATTATCCAACCTTTTCCAATGGAAATTTTTATTTAATTATTTAATTATCGTTTGGTAAGAGGTTAATTAAAAAAATACACAGAATTAAAAAATACGCAGATCAGCTAGTAATTAAATAATTATATATATATTTCGAAGACAAAGGTTTTTATTGCAAAAAAATATGAATTAGAAATTAATTTAATAATTAGAATTAGAATTTTAAAATTAGAATTTTTATTTATAAAAATCAATCACAAAAGTAATTATCCAACTTTTTTCCAATGCAAATTTTATTTAATTATCGTTTGGTAAGAGGTTAATTAAAAAAATATACAGAATTAAAAACAAACGCAGATCAGCTAGTAATTAAATAATTATATATATACTTCGAAGGCAAATGTTTTTATTGCAAAAAAATATGAATTAGAAATTAATTTAATAGTTAGAATTAGAATTTTTAATTATAAAAATCAATCACAAGAGTAATTATACAGCCTTTTTCAATGCAAATCTTTATTTAATTATCGTTTGGTTAATTAAAAAAATACCCAGAACTAAAATGTTTAATTATAATAAAAGACAAATATGTCATAAAAAATTATTAAATGAAGAAATTATTAACAATGTTAATGATAGTGCAACTTTTTTTGACAGATATTTAGGATATCTAAAATATCCAAACCTCCTGCCACGCGAACAGTTGCGTTAATAACAGAAAACGAAAGTTACACGTATTTAAATGACGCTCGTTATGACGTTGCCTTGAGTTAATCGGGATTTCCTGACGTTTTTGGAGACCGGAATTATGTAATGCTTCCTGGACAGTACAACTGGAAGCGAATTATTAATTAATTACTAAATTGTTCTACTTTTATGGGGATAAAACTATTTGCGATAAAAAAAGAGTTTTAGCGAAAAAAAAAAAAAAAAGGGGAAAGAAGTTTTAACGTTTAAAGTTAAAGTATTTAAATAAAATTTTTTTATAAATATTCAATGTTTTACTAGAAATGGGTTTTTCGCTAATCTTGTGAAAAAATGAATTTGATTATAGTTAAGATTTATATGTACACGATTACAAATTAACAATGAGAGAAATTTTTTATTTATAAATTCTATAATTCTTTTAAAATGGATAAAATTTGTTCTCCCAGTAAGATTTGTTTGACTACGTAGTAAATTTGTTCAACCAGTAAAAGCAAGAATTTGAACACTTTTTAGTTTGCGAAATACAAGTTTTCATGTTAGTATTTATAGATACTCAAGATTACATATTACATTCCTGTTTTAACATATAAAATAGCATATTAAATATAAAAATCGGCTTTTTTCATCATTTGTCTTAAAGAGTATATTTATTAATTTAGTATTTTCCACAATTTTACAGTTGCAAAAAAAAAAAAAAAAAAAAAAAAAATGCGTTTGTAAAGAACTGAATCATATCTGGATAAATTAAAATTACTACTAATTAGTACTTTTTAATATAAGACATGACGGTATTTTTTCAAAATTTGTTAATGCCAGGTATAATCAACCTTTCAGGTTCTTTGGGTCAATATTGGACGGAAAAATTCCCTTGGGCGCTCCATAAAATGATATTTATCTAAGTACAAAAAAGTTTCTTAAAATGTACAATCTAAGATATACACGAACCATTAGACAAAAATGTCAAATAACATTCAATCATTTCTCTTCATGTTTTCAAGCAAACATTTTTTAATCAATATATAATTGTTAAGGATCAAATAATATACAATTGTTAAAGATCCAATAGGCACATAAGCTGGATGAACGAATCTAAAAATCATTTAATAAATATAAAAATCCGAAGGTTAAACGTCAAAAACTGCATTGGCAGATGAAAAAAGAGAACACAAAAATCTACACGAAATTTACAGTGAAGTGTATGAAAAGAGGTTGTACAAAAAATCCGCAAAATCCAAAATAAATAAGAAAAATTAAAGAAAATTAAATATAGCTTTATGAAAAAATAAGTATCCTCAAGGTATTATAAATCCTGCTACCTTTGGTGGTCTGGATCCAAGTCAAAACCACATCTAGCGAAGTATCTCGATAACAATGAATAGACAGAACCTTACGTTTAGAGCCGATAAAGTATAGAATTAAAGAATATATATATATATAGGTGCCATAGATATTTGAAAGATAATATTTTGTATTTTATAAATAAACAAAGAGAATTTTCTTAAGAAAAGAAAAGATCTTTAGTTAATGCTATTAATTGCGATAATTTCTCAAAGCATTTTACTATGGATCTGTTACAAATTACTTTTCGTTCTCCATAATCCTCACATAATGCAAAACAAAAAATAATCTTAAACGCAAAAATTTAACTTTCCGACCAAGTATATAATAATACATGTTCTGCAGGAACATGTATTGTTTCTTATTACTTATTCTGAATTTTGTAGAAGAAAATAAACTTTTAGTAATTTACTTCGGAATGAAATATCTTCATCGAAAAAGTCAAGAAATTTTATTTTTTAAACAGATTAAAATTTTTATTGTTAATTAATGACTAAATTTTCAATTTAGAATTTCAGTTATCTTTTACATTTGTTTTACAAAAAAAAAAATAATAAATAAAACTTTAAATCAAAATACATAAGTTCTATTCTGTATTTATATCAATTAGTGATTTTCAATTCTTGAAATTTTACTGATTGCTGTTTAATCTCTGAAAAATATTTTTCCTTCGGCCTCCAAATTTCAAGGTTGTGAATTTTTTTACCATTTTAACGAGTTTATATTTGTTTATGTACCATAGATGTTTAACATTTCATTCTTTATACTATTTTATGGTCCTTTCTTGACTATTTCCATTACTTGTCATTATAGTTTCCCACTGAAACAAAACAATTTACACTAAAATTTTTAGTATTGAATAAATTGATTGCCAAAATACATGTATTCTTCCATATCAGCGTGTTTAGAAGATTAAGGTTGAGGAAAACATGTCTTTTATCAGGTTTCTTAATAACATTACTAGTTTTTTTAAGCAGAAACAAACATTAATCGACTTGTTTTTTATCATAAATAAATTTTGTCCATGATTTTCCTTGAGAAAATAAAAATTCAATAACTATTTTAAAGTAAAAGCAAACGCAGAAAACTTTTATAAAGTAGAAAAAAATTCGCACAAATTTAATTTAAAAAATAAAAAAGTTTTTATAAACCTTTGGTGTGGACTTTTAAGGGAAAATTTTTTTTTGTACAAATAATAAATAAATATCTTCTTAACGACATTTTAAAAATAGACCTTGAATAAGATTAGTAAAAGTAAGTAAAATACCAGAATATTATAGTTCACAAATATGTTCAAATAAAAACTTTTTTTATTTTTGAACTATACATGTTTCCAAAAAAAATAAGTAAAACTGCCATTTGGAAATTTCAATTCATTGAAATTTGGTGAAAAACAGTAATCAAAGAGTTCTAACAAATTAGGCACAAAAATAAAACAACACGTTTAATTGAGTCTTAAAAATATACAAAATGTAAAAAATACACAAAAAATATGTGAATTAAATACGTGATTAGCTTTGATTTGTCACTCTATGGTCATTATTTTTGCGCCCTTTAAGCTAATTAAACCGGGACCTACAGTTTAACGTGGATTCCGAACCACTCAAAAACATCCATGCCACCGCCAGGATTCGACCTTGAAGGCTGTTGTACTAAAAGCTAGAGAGCTAGCTATCCATTGGGGCGTGAATACCTTTTTACATTTATAAAGGCATGTTAGCAATATTTCATGCTTAAAGTGATTACATTTATTAGCTCACTGGGCATCAAAGCCCAGTGTTGAATGGGTGCAGGAAACGGGTTAAGATGAGCAGTGCGTCTCTCTAATGCATCCCAAATATGATGAATCGGGTTCAAATTTAGATCACGTGCTGGCTAAACCATCCTAAAATATATCTACCCACATACATGCATGGGCACACAAAATTTATCTCTGACTATGATAACATTCAACTTCCTCTTGATTGGCAATCTTATAGAGTTCCTTTACAAAGATACACTGGACCCATCTGTAAAGAATATACATCTCCATTGATTTGAACTCTGATTAACATTTGTGTGCTTCCAATTAAACCTTTTATTTCGATGGAGGGTATAAGAGATAAGCGAAATAATGGATTACTAGCAGTACAACCATCCTTCATGAAGCTTTCTATCGACAGTGTTAATCTGTTGTTGTTACTAATCCCTCTGGTTCAGGAAAACCTACACCAGGTCCAGAAGACCCCACTGGGCCATGGCTAAGGGTTAATATGCAGCTTTCCTATAGCGAGAAACCACGAGAACTGAAGACTGACTAAACCTCAAAGCAACGTTCTACGATCCTATTAGACCGGGGCCTACGGTTTAAAGTGGATTCCGAACCACTACAACCATCCATGGCACCGCCGGCAGTCGAATTCGAAACCTGTGGCACAGATTCACACACTTTCGGTCATTCAGACACCACAGTGTTAATTTGGATACTAACATTTCAGAAGAAAATCTGAGGTGGCTGGTATAATGGTTTTGTGCCCCTTTGCAATTTGCTGCAAATAGCTGTTATGTGCTGCACTTGTAACTCTAGGTCTTCCTCACCGAAGCCAATTCTGTTGTTTGTTGTTTCTTATCCCACTTGGCTGGCCAAGCCTATGAGCCCATACGTACTCATGATTGAAGGGGAAGGAAGCAGCTTCTGTTGTGAAGAATCATCTTGCTATTTGGGACTCATTGGCGAATAATCCATTATTCATTACCATAGGACTCCATCCATAGGACTCATTACCATTACTATATATAATACTGATTACTACTACCTTTACTATATAGGATTCATTACTATTACCATTACTATGTAGGACTCATTGCCATTACCATTACTATATAGGATTCATTACCATTAACCCAATGGCTCGATCGTAGTTCTTCAAATAAATAATATTGAGTATGTGCGAAAAATTGCAGATGCTTTTAAAATTCGTTTTCTGCCATGTGCCCAATATAGTTAGATGCCTGTAGTTTCATTAATTTTTTAATCTTATTTTGATGCAATATTACTTTTTATGCATACTACTACTTATTTTTTTTTTTTTTAATTTACTTGTTTTTTTATGTGAAATCACAATTTTTCTTATCTTTTTCTTAACTTTCAGAAATCGTGTATAACATGTTCAGCAAAAATGTATATCTGGATTAAATATAAGCATAGATATCGCAAAATAACGGACAGAATAAACTGTAAGATGAAACAGTTTATGTTGCTTCCATATCTACTCGATCCTATATTTATTTAAAAAAACATTTGTAATAAAATTTTTGATTTATTGCCTCATGGTAAATAAGGTTAAATGGAATCTGCAATTCAAAACTACTTATAGACATAAATGCCACAATTTATGTCTCATAATAAAATATTAAATGTCTCATAATAAATTTATTACACCTTGAGCTCTCCAGTGTGCCTCGATGTTAATGTGCCATAAAAAGGAATTTATGTGCGATAATTCTGTTTTTATGGTTAGAACAGTTGTCGGTTGATTAAATATGTCCACAAAAACAATTACAAATGTTTTCGTCAGTTCTGAGAAAAGAAAAAAAAATTATTCTTGCTAATTCTTTCTGACATTACGTTTCTTATTAATTCAATGAAGAAATTTGACGATTTATTTTATTGTAAATTATAATTGGGATCGGCCAACATGACAATGACTTATTTCAGAAATGAGGAGACTCCATAGCAATTGAAGCTGTAGTCAGGCATCTGTAGGCATCAAGCATCTGCAGGCTTCACGTATCAAGCATCTGCAATCACGCTGCCTAGTGTTAAGCAATATGCTACATCAAAGAGTTTGAATCGTTTAGCTTCTAAAAAAAATAAATCAATAAAAAACAAAATAAAATAAAAAAACTTCCTTTAATCGTCCATAAAATATTGCTAACCCAATGATAATTATGAAGCTTAAAAATGTAAAATCTAAGATATCTCCCACAAAGAATATTGCAGCATAAGGATCTTTAAACCTTTTTGGGGGGAGCGGGATGGAAGGGGGAGGGCACAGCTATTTTAAATCACTGAACAGCATCATTTACATAATTTACCACAGTTCAACTGCCCTGATGTTGAGCTTACCCCTCATTATGTAACTGATTGCCCAGCTGTCGCAGCCGCCATACATTGTCTGGACCATCTCTCGGAAGAGGATTTATACTCCGAGCTGGCAATCAACATAGCCAATATTATTCGAAGCACCACGATATCTGATTTTCTTGTACTCTTCAAGGGATACGACAACAACCGCAGTTCATATATACTTCTCTATTCTCCACACATCACAAGGCTATGTAGCTCCCTACCAGTTAGAAAGGTGAGGGTGGAACATCGGTGGGCTTTGTGTATACCACGAACTACCCACTGACAGGGTATGGGAAAGGACAGTGTCTTCTGGGAAGGTTTTCAGTGGCTACTGCCTCGCATTTGAGTGTTATATGAGAGAAAACCCCTATTAGCCAGCCTGCTGGTCGATGAGAGACGATTTACACGTATTATCCTAATCGCCATCGAGGCTCCTCGTTTCTGGAAGCAGTGACTACAACACCACCACCAACGGATTCGAACCTCAGTCCTCCTTGCACCCTTGCCACTGTCCACGTGTCGGGAAATAAAAAAGATTTATAAATGATTGCTTCTCTTACAATATTAATTAAATTTTTTAAAAATAATTATTCAGCAAAAAGTTATTAACTGTTGAACATTTTAATTATTAAAAAAATAATTAGGTTAAAATGTGAAATTAATCTATCATTACACCGACGGTTGATAGCGTGACTTGGTTACTTAAGCGTAATGTTTTAATTTCCACAATGAGTTAATAATTTGTGTTCAATTATCTAATTAATAGAAGGTTGTGTTTTTTTTTTTCTTTTTTTCCTAACTGTTACAATGATGATAATAGAGTTTACGTTTAAAACTCATATCTCATGCCATTTTTTTTTTTTTTTATCTGAACTCACAGAGCTAGTAGATTTAATATGAGGATTAACGTCGCTCAAATGATATACGAAAATACTCAAATAATTGTTGGATTTATAAAACTGAAGTAGATTTGATATTCCACCAGACCATAATTCCTATATCTGCGTTATACGGCCTGAATGGCCGAGTGGCTGGTGCTCTGGCGCTCGGTAGCACAGGCTTCGGGTTCGAGTCCCGGAGGTGCCATGGATGTGTGTAGTGGTTCGGAATCCACTTTAAACCGTAGGTCCCGGTCTAATAGGATCGTAGAGCGTTGCGGGGGCATTGTTACTCTGTGTCCGTGGCTTATCTTCAAGTTACACGCGCCCCCTGGGTAATGCAAAGTGAGTAACGACTGTGCAGCGCTTGGGGCCTGAATGGCCGAGTGGCTAGCGCTCTGGCGCTCGGTACCACAGGTTTCGGGTTCGAGTCCCGGCGGTGCCATGGATGTTTGTAGTGATTCGGAATCCACTTGAAACCGTAGGTCCCGGTCCTAATAGGATCGTAGAGCTTTGCGGGGGCATTGTTACTCCGCGTCCATGGCTTATCTTCAAGTTACACGCCGCCCACTGGGTCATGCAAAGTGAGTAACGTCTGTGCCGCGCTTGCCTTAAGACGTCTATGTCTGTTTGTCTGCTGCGTTGGGAAAATATATATATCTGTTATTATTGGACGACATGGATAGGACAATTTTTGCAGGCAAGGCAACCAATTTAGAAAAAATTAAATGTTATATACATATGGGTTTATTTTTCTTTAAAAAAAATCTTTCTATGACAATTTTTGAAATTGAAGATAATTATCCCAAAGTGTGCACAAAATGACCGTAGAACGACAAACCAAACCACTTTGTCGCTCTACGGTCATTTCATACACACTCTGGGCTAATTAGACAGGGATCTACAGTTTACCGGACCACTAACAAAACATCCATGCCACCGCCAACATTCGATTCTGAAGCCTATGGTACCAAAGGCCAGAGCGCAAGCCAATCGGCCATCAGGCCGCTTGAAATTCAAGAGTTATTATTACTTTTTATTAGTTTACAATAATTTTTTGAGGAACAGGAATCGTTATAGATGTAAAATAGTGAAAAATAAATTTGTGATTATTGTATTTATAACTTTCTAAAAGGGAACAATAAAAGCGAAAAGTGGTCTGTAAGAATTTTGAAATTCTTCATTTTTGATTCGGGATCTAATTCAATAGCAATGATTTCCAATCTTACTTCGTTCTGTAAATATTTTTGATGAAAAGAAGCGGAAACTCGAGGTAAAATAATAAAAAAAATATGTGATTCATTATTCTTTTATTAATTGTTTTTTCAAAAACAATGCATTTTAAGATTTAGTTTTATTTAAAAATTAAGTGGAAGAAAAAGAAATATTATGAAGAAATTATTTTCAATTTGAAGATATCTTTTCTATATTTGTTTGACAGGTGACAAACAAACACATTAATTTGCCACATTTCGATAATGAAAGATCTATAAATGATTAATCTCGTTTACAATATTAATTAAATTAAAAATAATTAATTATTAAAAAATATTTATTCAGTAAAATGTGAGTATTTTTCGAGTGGATTTTCATTTTTTTTAGTGAAGAATTTTTAAAAGATCCTTATGACACAATAATTCGTAGTCTAATAATTTTAAGAGAGCGAATTTCTTTGCCTTTTATCTCTGATTCTATGCCATCAGGTCAACTTTCATTTTAGTGTTATTATATAACTCATTTTTTATGTTAACGTAGAACATGTTTTTGCCACTACTTACTGGGAAAACTTATTGGCTTCTCTTTTTTATGCCATATAATTCAGCAATAAGTAATAATAATTAATTAATATAAATAACAAAATCAATTAAAATAATTATTAAAATACGCTTTTCTTTATGGGTACATAAAAACAAATATAAAAAAATAAAACAAAATGTTTAATAAAACCGATGGAAGTAGTTATAGGATTATTATTTACTTTTTCCACGATGTATTTCTGATAGAAAAGGATACATTCTTAAATGTACCGTAAACAAAACCCACACATGCAAACAAAAATAAACAGATTGTATGAACAAGAAGAGCCATCATGTTCTACTAAAAATCTTTTGATTTTCTTCATAAACTGTTTTAAAAACATATCAAATAAAGAGTATACGAAACTATAAGCAAGGTGCTTGCACAATCTTATGATTGAACATGCTATGGGAAATGCTACATCCTTCGAAATCATCATCACCTGCTATCCCATAAACTTTCTAGCGTTCTAAAATGAAACTGAACTGCTTCCTTCTCCTTCCAAGTATAGGAACGCGAGGATCAGTTTTAAAGGACTGTGATTACACTTACCAACTCTTTCCTATCAGCTATCGCGTGAAAGTCATGTGACCCAAACTGCGGGGTGACTTTTTTTATTATTTCATTTTCCATTGGAACGTTAACCTTGTGGACGCAATGTTTTTATTGGGTATCACCAAACCGGCAATGGCGTTTGATTTGCGGATAACTTGTTCTGTCGTATCTTATGCCCGACCGGCGTAACGCGCTCAATTTATAATTCCGAAATGACACACGACTGAATTCATTCAGACACTGGAGTTTAAACTACACATCTTAAACTCAACTTTCCATGCAGTAAGTGTGTGGTGTTTTGTTTACATATCTGTAGAATTAAGTTTTTCGCCTCGTCTAGTTAATTCAGTAGTAATATTTTGTCAACATTCAATTTAATTTAAATAAATATCAATTATATTTTATTTGATATTTATTTTAATTAAATTGAATGTTGATAATTTTAAAATTATTTAGAACTGTATAGCGTTTGCACAGATGTTTGCTCATTAATTGAATAAAGCGATGATTTTGTTTGAGATACTTATTCTTTGCAAATAAATTATTCAAAATTATAACAAATGTTTACCACACTTTTATTTAATATAATAAGTCAATTAAATTTGCTTATTAATTGTGTATAAAATATTTTTTAAAGATCATGATTTATGAAATATTACAAAATACAAAAATAGTAAAGATTCTGTCAGTAATATGATGTGTAATTTTTCAATATATCTTAAGTATGACTTTAAATTGTGCATAAACTTACCTTTTTTATATATAATTCCCATGTACATTTAAAAATGTTAAATAAATGAAAAGTTAGAGTATTATTTAAAGATGTATTAAAACTATTACCTAGATTTTGTTTTACGTTCCCTTTGATTTCATATATACATTTTTAGTTTTTATCATTTTCTTTTGATTAATTTTTGTGTTGTTTTCTGTGTTTAATAAACTTATTATATATCAAAATTTTTAGAAAAAATTAATGATGATACATAGCAACAATTGTTTCTTTATTTTAGTTGGCATCAATTTATTAATTTCAGTTATATTTTAATGAATTTTTTAATTTTTCAGGTATCTATCTGGCTAACAATCAGAAATTAAAAAGCTATGGCTATTTCATGGAAACTAAGACTTCTGCTAACATTATTCATAGTTTTATTTCATACCTGTTTTCATACCAGTGGAGAACAACAATTCATTGATAGTCTGGATATTTTAGAATCATTGTCACAAATAGCACTACTTCGGCATCACCCACAATCTGCTTATTCCAATCCAGATAATGTTAGTGAAAGTTTTGCTTCGTTGTTAGAAGATTTACACAGACAAAATCTGACTGATGCACATCCAAACTTGAACTGCTCATCTCTGTCTCAATTTCCACTTTTACCAAAAAATCTATGTAATGATGGAACCTTATTTAAGGTATGTAAACATATTTTTTTTTTGTCTTTTAAATACTTTCCTTTGGAATATTTATAATAATTTTTTAAAGTTATATTATAACAGAATATTATAATTATATATTTAATTTAGATTTCTTTATTTTAAGTATTATATCATTTCTTGTTAAGTTAGTCATGGAAATGCATTTAATAAAGGGATTTAAATATTATATTGATAATGTTTTGGAATTATCAGTTGGATAGAATATATTCATAATCACTTGCCATTAAAATTTCACTCATGAAAAATGTGTAGAATAAGTAGAATACAAATTATAGTTATCAAATTAATCATTTTAAATTTATTACAATTATTTCAGAATACTACTTTTTATTTGACTATCATTTAAGAAGTAAAATAATTTTTCATTCATTTTGAATTAGTAATCTAAGACAAGCTCTTAAATATATTCTATCGCAGATCAGAAATAAAAATTATTTTTGTGTATATAAAATATATTAATTTTGTAAAAATTATTCTATTAATCAAATTTTATGATCAATAGAATAATTGATCAAAAGAATTTGATTAATTTATTAATTATTATAGTGTCCTTAATAATTAAAGTTTTAAAAAATCTTTTTAATCAATTAAAACATAACAACAACATAATAATTTAACTTAATAATTAACATAATAACTAATCTCATTATGTCGTTATCTAAATAAATGAATGGCCATTTAATTTTTGTATATATTTTTACTTTAAGCTAGTACATTATTAATATTTTAATTATTTTGATAGTTTTTGCTGTTTTCATTTTTTGTTAAAAATAAAAACTTAAAATAGCAATATGTTTTTGCTGTTTTCATTTTTTGTTAAAAATAAAAATTTAAAATAGCAATATATGGTATTGTATTTAATTAAATAATTTTTCAATTATCAGTATGTGTATTAGTGATTACTTTTTATAAACAGGTTGCTAAACTTATATTAAGACTTGATGACATTTATATATTTACTTTTATTTATTGCCTATTATTTATCTTGGAATTACTTTTTAGTCGAATATTTCTATATGTTTTCATCTATTTATTTAATACATAGTTAAATACTGATGAAAAATATTTCTCTTTATTGTTAAATGAACTGTTAAATTTTATTAAATAATTTATATTTTAGTGTATGTCTGCAAGTGATATGCTGGAATTAGTTCCTCAATCAACAAAAAGTGTCAGTGAAGCACTAGCTAGGTTATGTCCATTACTCCTTCTTCAACTTCATAACAGGGCTTGCACAACGCCTGTTAATGAGCATACTAGTAGTCTCAAGCCTTCTACTGTAGCAGGTATTACATTAAAAAAATTTTAAAGATTATTATTTTAATTCAATTTAAAAATAATGTCAAAACTTATATATAAAAATAATAATGGAAAACTATTAAAATATTTTTAATGTCCAGTAAATTATTTAATGTGTTTGTTTATATATTTTATGTTTATGTAAAAATGTTTTTGTATTTTTTTAGTATGGGGTTATGGTCTCTTATTTGTCACAATCATCAGTTGTTGCTCATTGGTTGGAGTCATCATTTTACCTTTGCTGAGTAAGAATGTGTATCAAATTGTTTTGATGTTATTTGAAGGACTGGCTGTTGGAAGTTTGATTGGAAGTTCTCTTTTTCATCTTATTCCTCAGGTGTGTAATCTTCTAAATCTTCCATTTTTAATCTTAGAAAAAAAAATTCAAGGCCAGATAAATATCCCCCTAGTATGTTTAAAATATTTCTTTTGAATATCGTTAGATATGTAAAGTTATATTGTATTTAATTTTTTATCATGTTTACAATTTTATTCAAAAAACTATATTATTAAAAAAATTATAAGATTATACTATATGTTATTATTATAATTTTAATATATAAACAAATTAAATTGTGAATTAATATCCTTCATTGAAAGAAATCCTAATTTTGTATTAATATGTATGTTATCAATTTATAAATGTGTGCTTCTGTGTTATTAAAAATTACAAATGAATCTTTTACAAGTTTTTTTTTAATATTTATATATTTTGGCAGTATTTTTAATTTTTAATAAAGTATCATAGTTATCTTTGTCACTTCTATGGTATAAGATTAATAGGAATGATTATTTGATTAGTAATTTAGCTGTACTCAATGTAATTTGTAAATTTAATTATTAACATTTTTAAAGCTTTACATTTGCTAATATTGATAAATTATTTCTGTAAAATGAATCATTTTAGTTTGATTATTATTTATCTATCTTTTACAGACTTTCAAGCTTGTCGGACAAGATAAAGAACACAATTACTTGTGGCGTTCTCTTTTGATTTTTGGTGGAATTTATCTTTTTTATGTCAGTGAAAGATTTATGAAAATAATTATTGATTTGAAGAAAGTAAGTTGGCTTATATATTATTTAATCATGTAATTTTTAGTTTTCTTTTTTTCTATTAAATTGTAACATTTGTTATGTAATTATTTAAAGGTAAAATTGTATTATCCCATAAACACATAATCTAATTCAATAAATATAATTGAATTCTTGTATGTATTTAATTATATTATGTTATTGTTTGCTTGTTATATTTATATATATTATTATATTTATTGTTGTATTTGTTTATTTGTTATATTTATTTTTAATAGTTCTTAATTTTTTTATTGTAAAATGTTTTCTTTTTTCTACAACTAAATCCTGTGTTTCATTGTAGGAAAGAAAATTAAAAAAATCCGGTTATGAAATCAAAGAAAATTCTAATGAATTTTTAAAGCCTTTAGCTGAAAATAATCACACAGTCATCGCTCCTCCCTCAAAATGTGAAAAACTTGAGAAAGGAAATTATACCAACGGATCTTTACCTATTCTCACTGCAGATAGCTTGAACAATCAAAATTACAAGTTAGTTAAGGATGACGCCAATGAACATATGATTGTAAAATCTTGTCCAGTTGATGCTGAAGTAAGTTTAAAGCATTTAACCTCTTAAAAGGTCAAAAATATATTATTTTTCTTTTAATCATTAAAAGAGTTTCTGGTGTGATAATAAATCTCTGAAAATAATAATAATCTCAAATTTGCTAATAAATTATGGTGATAAATGTTGTATTAAATATTCCCAGAACAAAATGAATTTAAAATTTATATAAATTCTTTAACTTTGTATCCATATCTAACATAATATATGTACTATCAAATGAAATATATTAAAAAATATAGTTTTGAAAGGAAACAATTAAAGTATTATTTATGTATCAAATTGGAATATGAAAAAATATGAATGTGTATTGATTGTTATTGTTTTAATTGTGTGGTAACATTTTTATAGATTGCCAATACTCATCACACTCATCATCATGAGCATACAATCCATTTTGAGAAAGGAAAATCCACCATTGCCACAGTTGCATGGATGATTATATTTGGAGATGGTTTGCATAACTTTATTGATGGTTTATCTATTGGGGCTGCATTTTCTGAGAGTATTTTGGCAGGTGTCAGTATATCAGTTGCTGTCATTTGTGAAGAATTTCCTCATGAATTGGGTTAGTAAAGTTTTAAACAAATAATTTTAATAAAACTTCCTAGTTAATCAATTATGTTTTACTGAAATGCATATCTTTTTCTTGGTTTAGGAGATTTTGCTGTACTTCTTAGTGCAGGAATGACCATGCGGCAAGCATTACTTTATAACTTTCTTTCTGCAATTACATGTTATTTAGGATTGGTTATTGGAATCATTCTGGGAGATTTAGCAGAAGGGGCACCTTATATATTTGCATTGGCTGCAGGCATGTTTCTGTACATAGCTCTTGTGGATATGGTAAGTTTGTTTAAATGTTTCAGAATAGGAGAATTATTTTATTATTTTTATTTTTCATTGTAAATTTCAGATAGTCTATTGAAAGTTGGTGCTTTTAATTGAGACTTTTCTTTTTAAAAAATGCTTCCTTCTATTTTTAATTCATCATGTACAATGCAATCCATTAGAAAAGTTGATTAAAATATTCCATAGGAATATGAAATGCAATTCATTCATTAATTTATAAGGCATAGACAAAAAATATATTGATAACTACATATTATTGTTTAATATTTGAAACTGCATACTATTTGAAATCACTTTTTAAATATCATGGTGGTTTTTTTTCTTGGCATAAAATAGAATTATAATACCTGTATGCATATAAAAATTAAATCTAAATTTTTGGAAAGCACTTTTCTAAGCTTTTTAAAAGAAAAAGAATATTTTTATTTAAATAATTTTAAAAATTTAATATTGGGAATACAAAAATATTTTCAAATTTTTTTTCTAACTTTTATTTGCTTATATATAGATGTATAAATTAATTAGAACTGTTAAAGGCTATTTACTTTGAAGACTAACTAATGAGATTGATTTATATGTTGTATTCAAGAAAAATCATTATTTAATATCTTCTTTGAATGAATGTATTTTTAATTTTTGATGAAAAAAGCAAAAATAGATTTTGTCATTTTTATTGGTAGCTAGCTTTAATAATTCATATTATATATATATTTTTTTAAATTGTCTTTAAAATTACTCTTGTAATGTGATCTAAATATGTTGGGGTTATGAAGACAAATTTTTTCCCAAGTAAGAAAATTTAGCATCTTCATGTTTAATAATTGTATAGAAATATAAATTGTGTAAAACCTTGAATAAATAATTATTCATTCAGGTTTTTAATTAAATGGAAATATGAATCACAGAGAGTTTCAGAACTAATGAGTTACTAAATTTTTATATCGCTTATTCAAAATCATTCAGCATTTCATTATCATTTCAGCAAGGTCATTCAGCATTATGCAATTTCATTTTAAGCTGTACATGATTATGTTTTATTAATATCTTTTTAAAAACATGTTAGTTATAGTTTATCCAATAATTCTTAAATTCTCCATTGTTTGTATGGAGATAAAATTATTTAATGATTTTTAATACTTAAGAATTGATGAATTAATAAACAAAATATAAGGAAATCGCAATGCAAGACTATACCTTCACATTCATGCATTTACATATATGAAAAATAACACAGTCTGGTTTAATGACAGAAACAGATGAATTGATATCTTGTTAGAGATACTAGTCATATAGACAAAGTATATCATATACACTGAAGTGACAAAAGTCATGGGATAGCAATATGCAAATTTTCAGATGGCAGTAGCACCGCGTAGAACAGGTATAAATGCGCAGTGCTTTCGCAGAGCTTTCATTTCTGTTCAAGTTATTCATGTGAAGAGGTTTTGACGTGATGATGACCGCACGACGGGAATTAACAGACTTTGAACGCGGAATGTTAGTTGGAGCTAGACGCATGGGTCATGCCATTTCGGAAATCGTTAGGGAATTCAACATTCCCAGATCCACTGTGTCAAGAGTGTGCCGAGAGTATGAAATTTCAGGCATAACATCCCACCATGGACAGCGCAGTGGTCGACCGCCTGCACTTAACGACCGAGACCGGCGACGTCTGCAAAGAGTCGTAAATTCTAACAGACAAGCAACACTGCGTCAAATAACCGCGGAAATCAATGTAGGACGTACAAGGGACTTGTCTGTTAGAACTGTGCGGAGAAATTTGGCTTTCTTGGGCTATTCCAGCAGAAGACCGACTCGAGTGCCTTTACTGACAGAACGGCATCGCTTGCAGCGACTCTCGTGGGCACGTGAGCATATCGGTTGGACCCTAGATGAATGGAAAACCGTGGCCTGGTCCGATGAGTCACGATTTCAGTTGGTAAGAGCTGATGGTAGGGTTCGAGTGTGGCGCAGACCCCACGAAGCCATGGACCCAAACTGTCAGCAAGGCACTGCTCAAGCTGGTGGTGGCTCCGTAATGGTGTAGGCTGTTTTTTCATGGCATGGACTTGGTCCTCTGGTGCGACTGGACCGAACATTGACTGGAAATGTTTATGTTCAGCTACTTGCAGACATTCATGGACTTCATGTACCCAAACAACGATGGGATTTTTATGGATGACAATGCGCCATGTCACCGGGCCACAACTGTTCGCGATTGGTTTGAAGAACATTCTGGACAATTCCAACGAAGGATCTGGCCACCTAGATCGCCCGACATGAATCCCATCGAGCATTTATGGGACATCATCGAGAGGTCTGTTCGTGCCCAAAATCCTGCACCATCAACGCTTTCACAATTATGGACGTCTATCGAGACAGCATGGCTCAATATTCCTGCAGAAGACTTCCAACGATTTGTTGAGTCCATGCCACGTCGAGTTGCTGCACTTCGCCGGGCGAAAGGAGGGCCGACACGATATTAAGAGGTATCCCATGACTTTTGTCACTTCAGTGTATCATATAGTCATATAGACGAAGACAAAGCTACTTTGGAATAAAATGGTATAATAATGAGTATGAATTTTTCATCTAGTTTTTCTTTTAATTATTAAAAATTAAAATTATTTTTATTACGATTAAAATCCTTCCTAAAAGAACATTTCCGTGAATGAAGTATGAATCCATCCCACTTTAGGATGCTTGTCAATTTTCCATGCCATCAGTGGTTGGACTATACTTTGATTGAGCATATTATCCCAAGTGATTGATGCAGAGGGATATATATATATGTCTGTTTATAATTTCATGTCACAATATTTAAAAAAAAATTCAATTATACATTTATTGACTAATGTAGAAGCATTTGAACTTATACCGATATCTAGAATATTCTGAATATATGACTAGTTTTATAAATGTTAAAAATTACTCTTGGGACAGTAATTGTAAAGAATATACTGTTTCTCATAGAAAAGGAACATTTATTTCAGAATGTAGATTAGGTAGGAAAAATATGTTAAGTCTAAAATTCTTTTTTCACATTATAATTTTTTTTAAGCACAGATGTACAGACTTGTGAAGTCTGTGAGCTACATATATTCATTATAACTTGGCTGTAAACTGAACTGAAAAAAAAATCCTTAAAAATTTCCTAATATATATATTTATTTTAATTTATATGTAATAAAAAATTATATTGTAAAACAATAAATAATTTCATGTGTGGTATCTGTGATATAACATTGATTTAATAATAAAATAATGTAATATCACAAAATAGCCTGCATTTGATTAGATTTTTGTTATAACCGAGTGCAAAGCAATTGGTCAATAAACATTTTTTTTTTTTTTTTAAATATCCAATACTAAAATTGTTTATTCACATGTATTGTTTCTAACAGGTTTGCACATTTTAATATATTATTTTGCAAATGTCTATTTTGTTTTGTGTCATTTTAAAATGTGACATATTTTGGCAATAAATATCGTAGAAATAAAACAATATATGCAAATACAGATCCTGTGCCCAGGCTAGGATATTATTGATAAAGAATTTTATCTTTCTTTCTGTAATAAAATAGAAAATATTGAATAAAATATTTTTTTAATTATAACTGGATCTTGGTGATCCATGTTGTAATCCTTCATCAAAATCTAAAAATTTATTACAAATTGTGTATTTTTTTACTTAAAAAATATGACTTTTGAAAAGATTTGGCAGTCTTTAAGCCATGGTTTGTGCAACCTTCTTTAAAGAAACATTTTATGCATTTTCAGAAAAAAATTTTTAAAAAATTCTGAATTTATAAAATAGATAAATTTTAAGAATAAATATTTATATCTGTAATTCTCCTTTTTACAGTTGGGAGAGCTTGCTGAAGTGTTAGAAGAAGCTCGTAAAAAAGGAATCAAAAAACAACTACAAGTTTTCTTCATTCAAAATGTGGGCATTATACTTGGAGTGACTATTTTATTTGTAATGGCTCGATATCAAGAGCATTTCAATTTTGAAAATCTAAGTGCATTTATGTCTAGTCCAGACGAAGTCATGGATGATAGGGTCAAACAACTTTATTCAGGGCTTCAAGAAGCAAAAAATTTACAAAGTCTTCTGGTCAATTGAGAATTTTAATTTTAAACTGAGGTTCTTTCCTAAATATCAGATCTACATAACCAATTTATTTATCAAAGGATGCAATTTCAACAAACAATTGAAATTTTTCTGTTGTAAATTGTTTTTATTGGCATGTAAATATTCATATTTATGATCTCGGAAGACTTTCCTATATGTATCTTCCTATTTTAGTCTTGTAACTTCTTTAAAGTAAGAAGAGAAATATTTTTATAGGAATGAGACAAAGATTTATTCTAATTGCAACAGAATGTGTCATCCCTTTTAAATAATGGCTTCCATGCAATTAGAGCTTAAGAATTTGTGCTATAGATTTTATTTGAAATTATTGTGTTTGTCTCTTAAAATAGCCTTTTAATAAAGTGTATTCGATGTTCAAGATCAATTAATAGTAAGCATAATGTATTGAATTCTTGAATACTCGATACTCCTACATAAATTTTACCTTTAGGATGATTCATCTTTATTATGTGTCCTTTAATATTTCGTGTTTCTGACAAGGCAAATGCATTTTATGTATTTAAATATTTAACTGTAATTTTTTAATACATTGTTCATGAAATGTTGTGTTATTTATATTTACTTATATAAAGCATTCCATTTCACTCTTTATTCAAAATATGATAGCATGATTATGCTAAGAAACACAAATTAGCCAGCCATTGAATCCCTTTAAAATTATTCAGTATGTATTATAGAATAATTAAATAAATTAAGAAGTTATGCTAGTTATTATTGGAAGTTATGTTGTAAGTTTATTATGTTAGTTATTATTAGAAGTTCTCAGAGTGTAAAACTATTTTTAGGAAAATATTAAACTAAAATGATGAATTTATATTAAATTGTATTTTTTTTTTTTTATTCTTGAGGAGTTTTTTGTGTATATATATTTTTTATAATCGAAACCAAAGATAATTTTTGATACTTTAAAAACTATTAATTTTAACGATTTTCGTGCTAGTCTTTTTATTACATAATTAACTACTAATCTTATTAGTTCTATTTTACTACTAACTATTACCAACTACTAAATATATTTTCAAAATTTATTTCATTATAGTTTTTTTTTATAGTTATAAGAAGAACTTGTTATATTTGTATTGTTTAAACTTTTAGTATTGCTTTATAGTTAAATATTAAAACTGTTTTTTATTCAATTTTCTATTGATATTATGAGTTTGTTGGTAGAATTTAAAAAAATATTTAAATTGTTTCTTTTAGTAGATCACTTTTATTAATCTGGAATATTTTTAATATTATATTTGCTACAGAGTGCAGTGTCATATGTGTTATACTTAGATTAGAACAGTAGTCTCCAAAGTAGGGCACATAATACTTGGGGGATGCCATAGATATATACTTGCTATCGCTTATGAGTGTTTGGTGTGGAGGTTCTTTCATAGGTTGCTCTGTCTGATTTCTGTAGCATCTAGGAAGTTCAACATCATAAATGCAATCCGTATTAAAAAAAAATCTCTTCATAATCGGTGGATGGGATTGAATACGAATGTCTGGATTTAGTAAGCACAGCAATAAATGCAAACTTACCATTTGGTTCTACATACCTGTGTGAAGTAGTGTTTTCTGACAACAATTCAAACCAAGTACAGAAATAAACTAAAGTTGGAACCAGGTCCTTGAATTGCATTAGCAGAGGACATCAAATCAGATTTTTCTGATATTACTAAAGCAAAGTGAAATCCCATTGATGACGACATTAAATTACAAATCTACATTTTTAATTAGAATTTAATTTAAATGCATGTTTACTATAAAAAAATAATAAATAATTTGAATTTTGACTACACATGCACATATATGTTATAGGGTAGAAACTTTAAACTATTTTCGTGTTATGGGTACTCGAAATGTGTTTCATAGTTATACAGATTTTAAGTAATCTGACCTAAAAAAAAATCTAGCATCACAGTTCATATTTTGCAGCTAATGATTTCCTGTTAAAAATATTAAAAAATTTTCAGTTTTGTTTTAATCATTAAAAGTTTTGAAGAAACACATCGATGAATTTTTTAATAAAAACATTTCCATAGTTTGATTAAACTCAAATGATTACTGTTGGGTTATATTAAGAATAGGAATTTTAATGTAATGTTCTTTTGTCTATGTGTGTGCGTGTGTTTGTAAAATGCTTGTTTTTATATGTATGATTGGTTTTCTGTTATTTTGTGTGTATAATATTGTGAATCTCTTGGATGTTATCAGTCAGTTTTTTTTTTATTTTTTTTTATTTATAAATCATAACTAAACTTATTAAAAACTGAATAATTTAAACTAATCATGGAAGTTGTTTTATAAAAGAAATTTTGACTGTGAAATTTAATTACTGTATTTGTCTCTACTTAATTAAAATGAAAAACATCTGATTTTTTTAAGATTTTAAATATCTTCATGCTTAAATAATTATTTAAGAAAATAAACTGATATAAAGAACAAATTGTATTGTGGAACAAATCTATATAATCAGGCATGTATGTGTACACACATGCATATGACTATCTATATTATTTTAATATCTATCTGTAAATATAAATCAAAATACTTATAATAAATTTGATTTTTATTTATTTCATTCTTCTATTGAATAGTCAAAGTAAATATTATTTCTTTGATTAGTTGGTAAAAATAATTGTAAATGTGAAATATAATTTTAGTTGAACATAAAATACTTTCGTGCTGTCTATTGAATTGTGTGTAATTGTTCATTTAAACATTCTTTATGGTTAATCATTAAAATAATTTTTTTTTTTTTTTTTTACTTTTCCATTTATATGTGAAATAAATATAGATACAATTAAACTCAAACATAACTGTGATATTTAAATGTTTGTTTTATGTAACAGAATTATTAAAAATGATAATTAAAAAGTGCTCTTAACTGTCTTATTTTTTACTTTGAAGATAATATACTAATAATTCTGATCAAATGTTGTTGTTATTAGTTGTTAATATTCATTTTCAAATTTATTTAAGTAATAAATATTTCCTTTCTAAAATATACTACGTAAGATATTAATTAAAAAAAGAATATTTATTCTATTAATTAAAATAATTAATAAATTAATTAAATAATATATTATAAAAATAATATATATAAAATTATATATTTAAAATAATATATATAATTTAAATTATTCAATTAAGTAAAATAATTTCTCTCATCATCATACAGACTACTTTTTACTACTAATAAACTACTACTTTTAAAATAGTGAAGTGTATAATTATATATAAAATCTTAGGTTCAACTTCAGTTAGATTTAAAGTTGATTTTTATGATATGGAGTCTAATTATGTTAATGTAAACTAAATAGATGTGCTGTGACCTTAGTTTCATTTATCATAATCACTTTACTAATAGACAACATCATATTTGCTATTATTGGAGATCTCAACATAGTATTTTAAAATAATCCAGAAAACTTTTACATAAAAATAGTATCAATGTTTAATTTAGTTTTTCTATTCATTAATTCCTATTAAATGGTAGAATTTTTAAATATTCAACCAAAATAATAAATTTTAAACATAGCCGTTTTACAATTAAGCATAAAGCATAAAGCGTGTATTTTAAGCTGTACTTTTCAATAATTAAATAAAATTATAACTAATGTATTCATTTAAGATGATGATGTCAGAAATCTGTATGAATTGGATAATACTATATAAAAAAAAAAATCCTGTATTTGTCTTATTGACAAAATTTGAGTATAGAAGCATTTACTATGCATATGTAGTTTTTTAATCATGACATTATTGCTAATTTTATAAAGATTTAATCTCTTAAACTATTTAAATGCCTTCATTACTCATTATAAAGAGAAAATATGATTTTGTTATAAATTGTATATATATATATTTATTTATTTCATGTTGGTTTTTATGATAATTATATTTGATGTTTAAAAGTCTGTTATAACTCTTCAAGTTGTCTTTGAACTTTGTCCAGAAAACTACAATAAATTAAGTAAAGAAATATATTTTATATTTTGTCTTATTAAAAATTTGTTTTACTAAATGTGTGAGGTTTTTATTTAGTGTCACTTATATTTCATTAAATAAATACCCATGTGATAATATATGCACACAAAATTGTTTATAGGTATATATTTATTTTTATTACAGTAATTCATTTATCTACAATTTTTGTTTTGTTATGATTACAATTTCAATATATTTAAATTATAAATAAATGTAAAAAAAAAAATCCATCAAAAATTCAAATATATTAGGCCTTTTAATTTATTCTTTATACAAAAAAAAAATCTAAATTGTTTTAGAAGTATTAATAAATTACAATTCATAATTTATGGAAAATAGATTTTGAATGAATATTAAATAATTTGAACAAAATAATTCAATAATTTTAATCAAAATGTAAATTCAACAATCTTATTTATAAAAATCAAAGAGGATATAATAATAAAAAATAAAAAAAAACCAACACAATCTAAATATTTTTAAATGACTAGTTAGTAATATATAAACATTTCATTATATTTTTATCATCTACACTTTATAATATGATTAGAAGTAAGCTCCTTTAAGAAATCAGCATTTTGTTATTATGGTTCTCCTGTTTGAATCACTTTAACCAATAAATCAATATCGTTATTTTTTATAGCTCCACGGCAAGAATTTATAACTTGAGTCTTGGGTCTTCCAACTGTGAATAAAATAACAGCGGAATTAATCGCATTCAGTTTTATTAAACTGGAAATAATACTATACATTAATGTGAATCATATAAAGAGATTATCCTTAAATAAATGTTACAACTTCAAGAGAAAAAGGAAAAGAAGAAATTACTTTTTTTTTTTTATGCCTTTTTAATAATTTAACATGGTTCCCAATTGTGTTACATGAGAGGATAGTATTTGCACAGCTAGAACATGCTGTGCCACGTTAAAAAAAATTTCTTGCCATGGAAGGGATTATTACATAACTTTTAAACTATAAAAACCTCTATATAATATAATCTTTAAGAAGTTTGTTAAGATCTTAAAAAAGGTATTAAATAAAAGAAACCTAAAATTAATCATGAAATCTTAAAAATAGTAATAAAGTAATTAATGGAAGTAGTAACAACCATTGACAAATTTTAATGCTCTTCTAATAAGTTGATACTGTTATTTAGCTACTTAATGATTGGTTGAGAGAAATGAAGAAACGTATCCTATTGATACAGTTAAGATAAAAAATTCTACTATGGACTAAAATTTTATGCTGGAGAATGACATCCTTTCGAAGACTACACAGATTTCTGATTGTCTTGCTTTCTACTACATGAGATTGTATCTGGTGGATATTGAACATCGGCGATTGTTTCATTTCTAGATTTTTAATAATCATGTTATTATTACATTGGCTGCTCTTATCAAGTAGATTCCATTTCAAAATCAAATAGCTATTATTCGAATTGCACTGTATAACTTTACAATGAATAATATTATTATTATTTATTTATTTATTTATTTTTTGTTCTAATGCAGCTGGCAAACACTTAAGGCTCGTTCACGTGTGAGGCTTGAAGCGTTGACAAATCACTAGCCTCACCGCGTTCGCCTGAAAACGGTTGAAATCCATTGCTTCGAGTTGACCCACTTTCAACACTCAAATGCTTGCTGCGTCATGTGATTTGGATGGAGCAAATAGTAGATCTGTCCTCTAGTAGAAGTAACTGGAACTTCACTAGGCGTAAAGCGATTTCTGACGCTTCGGTGTGAACGGGCCGAAAAAATTTTCTTCTCTGCCGCGTGACGCGTCGCCGCCTCACGCCTCAACGAGCCTTTAGACAGTTGCCTTAATGCAAGCGCTGCACAGACGTTACTTACTTAGCACAACTCAAGGGGCGTTTGCAACTTGAAAATAAGCTACGGACGTGGAGTAACAATGCCCCCACAACGCTCTACGATGCTATTAGACCGGGACCTGCCGTTTAAAGTGGATTCCGAACCACTACAAACACCCATGGTACCCCGAAGACTCGAACCCGAAACCTGTGGTACCGCCATTCAGGCCCACAGTGAATAATATATTCTCTGGAATTCTCATAAAATCAATATTTAATTAGTTTTTATAAAAATTCAGTTCGTGTTCTTGAATAGAGACAAATAAAAGAAAAGTTATCACGAAAATAAATATATTAAACAATTTCAATGCTGAATACATGGTCTTAACAAATTTCTCCGAAATCTCAAATCATTACATTAAAATTCAATTTAACTTTTTTACGAATTATTGAATGAACGACTTTGAAAATATTACAAAATACAAACACCATCAATTAAACTTAGGTTAATAATTATTTTTACTTAACTTAATAATGGTAAGATATTTCCAAATGATTTTTATTTTAATTCAATTCAAAACTATCATCGATTTTTTTTTTTTTAACAAGCTAAAGCGGCCTGATGTCCAATTGGCTAGCGCTCTAGCCTTTGGTACCCCAAGCTTCAGGTTCGAATCCTGGCGGTGGCATGAATGTTTGTGAGTGGCTCGGAATCCATGTTAAACTGGGACGTTCAGGTCCCGGTCTAATTAGCCTAAAGTGTGCACAAAATGACCGTAGAGCGACAAACCAAAAATGAACAAGTGAAATGTCCTCACCTCTAAGTCTTCCAGCCCTTTGGATGATCTGATTGACCTGCTTCAAGCACGTCATGAGCTCTTCGTGGTTATTCGATCGTATTTTGTAGTTGTTGATTAATTCGCCATTTAAGGCGTGCAAATCCTGGTGCCATCTTCTCATCAGTGCGCTAGGGATTATAAGTATGAGTTATATAAACAAATTATACAGAATCGGAACATTTTTTACTTGACATGAAACAATTCAACATATTTAAACCAGTTTTAGATTAATAAAAAGTAGAGTTTTTCAATTCCTTCTATTAGCTCACCCTCTCTCTATATATATCTTGTTCAAATTTTCAATCGCTCTAAAATACTTTTTATTCATCCACTCAAGTTCAGATACATTTTTTTTTTAACTTGTAGTGGATGACACTGGATCTTAATACAGTTTTTTTCAAATATTAATTCAGTAATTAAATTTAATTAATTAATTTTAGTTATTTTTAGATTTAAGTTGCATATATCTACCAATAAATGGCGCCAGATAAACTTAAAAAATGAATGAAAATTATTTATAAAGGACTTTCTGTAGTAGAGTGAAAAAAAAGTAGGAATTAACTTTAAAAAAAATGTTTTTTATATAACTTGTTTTTAATTTAAATAGTGGATTAACAAGAAAATCTAAATATAATATTAGATTAGCAAAAATGCCGAAAAAAATATTTTAATGCAATGGTTCTCAAACTTTTTGAAGTCAGGGGGTAATTAAAAATCTACAAATAATTGTAGGCACACTATATATAAATTTCTAACAAATCAACATCCGCTACTAACCCCTCTCAATTTCCTATCTAGATGCTCAACTACACAGACTACTGCTTACAGACGGCGGTGTCTCAGAGGTTGCAATAGAATTTTTTTTTAACATTGAAAATCACATAATCCTAGCGCTCCTTGTAGGGGCCTGATGGCTGAGTGGCTAAGACTCTGGCGCTCAGTACGACAGAATTTTCGGGTTCGAGTCCTGGCAGGGCCATGGATGTTTGTAGCGGTTCGGAATCCACTTTAAGCCATAAGTCTCGATCTCATATGACTATAACAGCGTCATGGAGCCTAATCAGACTTCTTACTCACAACATTCCCAAATTGTAAAGGGGCAGCTCAGCTCTACGCACATGGGGATGTGATGCACGCTCTAGGTGATGTGGTGTGGTGTTGTAGTAGTAATAGTAGCGACCCTAGCAGCCAACCATGGAAGTTACTGCTCCTATTTTTTCGGAAACATTTTTTGGCACATTATTGTTGTTTGGCGACTCTTTATGTGAAAAAAGAAGCGAAAAACAACCAGAAAGGATGATAGTTTATAATGCAAGTTAGCTTTGAATGGGAAAACGGACAAGAAAAAGGGTAATTATATTTATTGTTATATCTGGGCACATATATCTCCAGACCTGGCAATCTTATAGAGGCCACCAGTGCCACTGGTGCATCTTTTGAAAAACACTGATTTAATGAATAGACCTTTAGAACTTTAATTTAATTGCAATTTAATTAAATGAATTATAATTACAGTAGCCAAAATTGCCGCTCCTACTTTCTCGAAAACCTTATTTGGCGCATTTTTGGAGTTTGATGACTTTTTACATGAAGAAAGAAGATTTAAAAAAAGAAAAGCAATTCTCTCGCCCGTCGGTGGGCTGTGTTGGTGGACACGTATGGAACACGACATCCACATATATACCAGAAAAAGAAAAGGAAAAAAAAAATATACAACAGCGAGATCATATTTGCTGACCAGTAGCAACATGCAGGAAGTTTCATGTTCATATCCGCTGGTTCAGCGTTCAGTTGCAAGCGTTGGTTGTATGATCCACAACAGTGAAAGAGTCAGATTGTCTGGTAGAAGTTTTTCAGGTGGCACACAAATGTGGAACAGTTACTCTTAAAAGTCCTTTGTTTGGAAGAAAAATAAACAATTTTCTAAACATAACAGTTGTGAACGATAAAAGTTAACAAAATGCGACGTGTATCCTATATCAGTATGCGTGCTAATGAATGAAAAGAGCCCAGAATAAAATTATCTACAGGAAACTGGAATAAAATCATAATAAATATATCATAAAATAATATATAACAATACATAATAAAATATTTATATGCATAATAATAATACATAATAAATTAAACATGAAAACGCTTTATTTGAGACCAAATTAGTGATCAATAGCGATACGAATCAAAATTTTGATTTCTCTAGAAAACATGAAAATTACAAATTGTTAGAAAAAAATATCGTGTCTTTTGTCTTCTATAGAATTCCTAAAAACATATCTTCTTTTTAATTTCACTTATCTTAAATTTATAGTGTATATACGTATATTAATAATTATTGCAGCATCAAAAATGTTTAATTAAAAAATATCTTTACTGATGCTATGCCATTATTTAAGCGTCTTTAGTTATGCCATTTATTTCAAACAGAACAGTGATTAATATATGGTACGCCGGAGAACAAGCACGAATCCCCGCCTGCGGGTTATACAGCGCTGCGAATATTAGGCGGGTACTTACTTTTATAAACAGTGAGCACCAAGCAATTTTAAAAAAACAGAGAGAAGTATATAAAAAATTCATCGTAGCCTTGCGTTGTCTTTCCCCACACTTTAACTTTAAAAATAGAACCAGTATCATGTTCTAGTTTTTGCGGTTTAAATATCATAAACCTACTAATAATAGATTCAACCGCAAGCTGCAGGATGTTTGAGAATATTATCAAACTAAAGCATGAACAAATTTATTTCAATCACGAATCGAATATATTTATCGTGCTATTGAGTTCCGCTTTAATCGAGTTACTGAATCAAAAAAATAAATAAATAACGCGAAAAGAAATTTTTAAAAAAATGCAACCTGCTGGGTCGACATATAGGTTTCCCATAAAATTTAGAATTTAACGTAAGAACAAAACGCATAACTGCAATCTTTTTTTTTTTTTTTTTTCTAATGCAGCTGGCAAACAGACATGGACGTCTTGGATGCCTTAAGGCAAGCGCTGCACAGACGTTACTCACTTTGCATTACCCAGGGGGCGCATGTAACTTGATGGTAAGCCACCGACGCGGAGTAACAATGCCCCCGCAACGCTCTACGATCATATTAGACAGGAACCTACGGTTTAAAGTGGATTCCGAACCACTACAAACATCCATGGCACCGCCGGGACTCGAAACCGAAACCTGTGGTACCGAGCGCTAGCCACTCGGCCATTCAGGCCGAATATTTAAAAAAAAAATTTTCTTCTAATGCAGCTGGCAAATAGACCGTGATCTTCGTCATAAGGGCTGCACCGATGTTACTCACTTTGCATTACCCAGGGGGCGCGTGTAACTTGATGGTAAAAAAACACGGACGCGGAGAAACAATGCCTCCGCAGCACTCTACGATCCTTAGGACCGGGACCTACGGTTTAAAGTGGATTCCGAACCACAACAGCACCCATGGGCAAAGCCGGGATTTGAACCCGATACCTGTGGTACCGAACGCCAGAGCGCTAGCCATTCGGCCATCAGGCCCTATAACTGCCATCTTAAAAAATAAAAATAAAAAAACTATAGAATTCCAAACGATTTTAATTAAACGATTATATGATGATTCCATTCCAAACGATTTTTCTTGAAAAATATAATTTTTATTTTGAAATAAAATTGGCTTTGCTTTCACCAGACGATATTCTTGAACAATTTTACATTATTTAATTCTATAGCACGTGAAAGAAATTAAAAAAATAAACCAATATCTCATGAAAGGAATTTCAAAAAAATTAACCAATAAGAATAATTGAAAATCGTCCATGACACGAAAACCCCCGCACCTCAAAACAATACCCAGAATTTTATGGGTAAAAAAAATAATAAATAAATAAATAACACCCAGATTACATGATCGTAAACATGGTTGAAAACTATGAATAGCACAACGATGTCCATCCGAAGAACATGACACATTCCGAAGTTCTAAACTCCATTAAAAAAACTATTGAATACCTTAAGCACAAAAAGAGGGTACACCTCTAAGACCAATGACGCTCATACAATGGCGTGACACTGCTGTAAGAAAACGTTTATCATATCACAAGCAAAAAAATATCAAGGACTTCAAGTGCGCAAATTCGCTTCCCAGCTTAATGAAAGCATTCCAAATTATAAGGACCATGTAGTGCATAAATAATAATAAACTGTGTGTAAATTTATATTTCATTTCCTCGTCCACTGACGATTGACGTAAATACTGTATATCCGAGCATTTTATTTATCCGAGGTAAGCTTGGTGCATATTAATTCGAATAATCGAGAAATAATATCCTTATATAAGAGAGCCTCACAAATATAATAAAATACTAAGTATCAATAAAATAAATATAGATCACACGTAAATTGTTAGAAACGGAGCCCAGACATCTTGAGTTACCGAACTAAAAGAGTTTGTTTGAAACTCCATTACCGAAAATGTTCGTGTTGATGCCAGGAGTATGTATGATAAATCTTTAGACTAGAACATTCTTCCTTTGGGCTCGAGGAGGAGGGTGCGAACATACTCAGATGCTATTTTTTGGGGATGTTCGCTCCACATTGCATCAAAATATGGGTGCAGCGTAACATATTGAAGAATACGTTACCCTTGATAACGTCGAATTTGTTAATATCAGTCTTTGTAGCAGCCAATAAACTAGACATTGGAAAGTAACATATTTTTACAAAAGAAATATATAGAGAGATATATAGATATAGATATAGATATTATGGATTTATTATTATATATAGCATGCTGAATATACCGGTTCTCGTTAGATCACCGAAGTTAAGCATCATTGGGCGCGGTCAGTACTTGGGTGGGTGACCACCTGGGAACACTGCGTGCCGTTGGCAAATTTGGGACCTGAATGGCCGAGTGTCTAGCGCTCTGGCGCTCGGTGCCACAGGTTTCGGGTTCGAATCCCGGCGGTGCCATGGATGTTTGTAGTGGTTCGGAATCCACTTTAAGCCGTAGGTCCCGGTCTCCTATGACTGTAAGAGCGTCACGGAGCAAAAGTCAGGCTTCTACCTACGGGTGCTCCATCGCAACAGAAACTGCTTCCTTCCCCTTCAATCATGAGTCCATATGGGCTCGTGGGCTTGGCCAGCCAAGTGGGATAAGAAACAACAAACAACAACATTATTATATAAAATATATTATATATATATATTATTATTATTATTATGGATTTCAATATCATGATTTAAACATTTGTTTCGAATATTATAGCAACCAAACGATTTTTTTTACTTTTCGTAATCAACTAATTCTTATTTTATTGATTTTTAGGCATTTATGATTGTCACAACTAAATTTGACGCTAAAAAGATTAATCCTTTTAGTTCCATTTCAAGAATCAATCTACTATTATTTTTAGAGACACAACAATAGAAGTAATGGATTCCATTTTTCGCGGGTTTCCATTGTTTTGATTGAAAAACTCCGGGTGCACTTTTTTAAATAAAATGGCAAAAGATTTTTTAATTAAAAGAAAAAAATTCGCGCTAAATATAATAAAAGTGTTACTGAAAATTTTGTCAAATTAAAGTGTTACTGACCAAAATTTTATTTTCATATGTAATTTTTTAAAAGCAACAGCCACTCATTATATAACGCCTATCAAGAGACACAGAAAAGTTGCAATACAACTAGGGATTGCAATACCGGTATTTTGAGCCATTTGTACAATTTTTGTAATACCGGTATTCACAAGTTTAAATACCGTTTTTTCGGTATTTACTAGAAATTTAGAATTCTTATCTGTGAAAGAATTCTTAGCTGTGAATTCTTATTCTTATCTGTGAATTTTTATTCAGAATTCTCATCTGAAAACGAGAAATTCTTATATGTGAAAACAAGGTTGTAGTTGTGAAGAAAGTGTGTAATATTTCGATATTTTTTAAATTGGTGAGTTTGTTATTCAAATTGTATTTGCATATCATACTTGAAAGTTCAAAATATTTTTCAGATTTATTATATATATACTCATAAATAATACCGCAAAATAATGAATAAGAATAACTTTAAAAGAACATAAAAAATGATAATTTGATTTCATTATTTATATGATGAAAAGAATGTGGTGGCACAATGTAAAAAATGTTCAAGAGTTATTAAAATGAATGGAGGAAGTACAAGCGGACTCCATACACATTTAAAAACGAAACATGATACAAATTTGTTAAAGAGGAAAGAATCAAATTGCGATGAAGATACAAACTTAAGCAAAATTTCTAAGTCCAGGCCATCAGGAATTTTAGATTATTTTGAAAAAAAATATATAATTTGGATGAAATTATAACTAAAATGGCAGCATTAGATGGTTTTCCATGTCGAGATGCTGAAAGAGCGTTTTCGACAACTGGTAATTTTTGCACAAAATTACGTTCCAAGCTAAATGGTAGTACAATTGATGCATTATGTTTTTTAAGATCACATTTCAAAAACTTGTAATAGTATCACAGACTGAATAGTGATATTTACACTTTTTTGTGATTTAAATAAATAAGATGTTCCTTTACTTTTTTGATTTTTTATATACTGTTTAAGTTACAAATTTTTTTTTTTTGTGACATTTACATTCTCTAATAAAATTGGCAAATAAAACAAACACCTGTGTTTTCTTTTTTTTTTTTTCTAAAATTTCTACTACCGGTATTAAAACTGGTATCCCGGTATTAAGATCTAAAAAATACCGAATGCCGGTATTGAACTTTTGGTCCGATATTGCAATCCCTAAATACAACTAACGACATAATCTGGAGTGTTTTTGTTTTCGGCTTAAAAATCGTTTGCACTATTAATAAGTAGCATGAAGAATATTCGAATGCACGATGTTTTAAAAGAATGTTTTAATTCACAAATTATTAAAACGATAAAAAAGAACAATAAACAACTTTTAGAACAATAAATAAAAATATTCAAAGTTTGTTTTAGAAATGTTAAATACGCCTTTTTATCTTATTTCGGATTTCTTTACGTATAATCTCAAAACAAATGGAAATTCTCGCCAGCTATATTCTAACGTGCCATTTGCAATTGTTTTTAAAACAGAAGAAATATATTATTCGTAACTTGTGAGTATAGTTCATTTTTCATTGAAATCCAACGCTTGTTAGTGATGCGATTTGTTAACTAGTATTACAATTTAGTGAAATAATAGTAGAAAGGTCTAGACTAGTGAGATAAAGCTATAATTCCTGGCCATATTATTATGACTATAAGAATAACATAAAAATCGTTATAATAATAAAATAAAAATCGTTTAAAAATTTAAATTGTAGATAAAAATAATAATAAAAAAATCGTTTAAAAAATTTAAATCATATTTAAAAATAATAATATAAAAATCGTTTGCCTAATCTATATTTGTTTAAATTGATTAGGCAAACGATTTTTATATTTTTTATCTTTAATAATAACGTTGTGCTATTTTTAGTGGCAACACTAAAACAGTTTTCCTTCTGTAGCACTAAATTTAAATCCTTACGAATAGCACCGAAATTTCTTAATTTGTTTTGTGAATTTTAAACTCAGATAAATTAGTAAAAGGACTAATATTAGTTTATTCTAAAGTTATTATTTATTACATCGAATAATGACTTTGCATTTTTCGTGATCTTAATTATTGACTGGATATTTTTTTACTTAGGGTATATATTATTCGAACTAAATTGGGCGTGATCAAAGGTCTTTCAAATCCAGCAACATTTACTAAAGTAATAATTACGAAAAAAATGCAAATATCTTCTTTAAAATTGTATTTTATTATTTAAATTGTTAATAAGTTTCAATTATCATAATAATATGGCAAGGAACTGTATTTCTGCAGGGCAGCTTATTAAGTTCTTTATTTTCCTGATTGTTCTATAAATTTTCCTTTACAAAGATGTCTAAGTTCACGATATTATTAGAATTTAATTATCTGTGTTGACTAATTCACATAATCAAACGATGGCATGGAAAATGCTTTGGGATGATAATTCGAAAAATTCATTTTAAATTCTAAGGATTCTTTTCCCTCCAAAATAAGCGATACTCTGATACCCTATATTGTTCCTAAACTAAAACTCTGATAATTGTACTTAACAATTGAAGTAGCATTTATCATTTTGTATCACTATTTTCTAAAAAATGCAACAACTTAAAATCGGGGGGATTCTTTCTAAATTAAACTATATAATCTTCCGAGATACGATTTCCATCTTCCGGAAAATGCTAAACGCCCAAGGGCTGTTCTTCACAACTTGCAAAGCTTCTAGACAAACTGGCTCAGTTGTCGTCATGACATCTGTGCTTTTAGTCTTCATTCCTAGCAACGAAAATCCCATCCTACTGTAGATTCCTTTTTAAATTTTGGATTCTTTAATTGTTCTGTTTATTTTATTAATTTTTGTTTTTTATTTTATTTTTCTCCTTGTTATTAGCTATTTTATTAATTTTTTCTTTGCTTATATTTTTAACATATATTTTAACATGGGACATTGCTCTTAAATAACTTCACCTCCTTTTAACTATCAATGTTTTTTCCTTCACCAATGTTTCTCAGATGCAGATAGGAGTTTTAGGCCCCTTTGGGGCCAGGGCACTCCGAAATCCTGTAAAGACGACGAATTAAACTATATAGTTGGCCCATCGTTTATGTGGAAAATTGGCAAGTGGCCAAGTCGGGCGGATTCACATAGAATAGCGTAATAGGGGAGAAAGTTATTTTCGGAGGGAGTTTCACTTACAATAAAAATAATATTAATTTTTAGTAAATAGAATTTTAAAATGCAAAATATTAAACGAGAAATTAGATAAAAAAAATCAATAATAGCTATTAAACTCTTTCTTTTAAAATTGTTTTGCACCGCTTATGCCTGACGAACACCCCTAACAAGTTATCGACTCGTCCATTTCCGCCTTTAAAACGGATGTCAGAAACATATAAATATAAACACATATAATCGGCCTTTAAGCCGCAAATCAGACAAACTATATTTTTAAGCTGCATTTTAATGCAGAAATGGTACGGATATGCTTTTTAAATCTCAGTTACTAAGTTTAAAACCTTAACCTTCTTTAATGATAAGTCTAAATTTAAAGCAACTTACTAATCTCTCATGAGGCGGGCGTCCTCAGCACGGACAACCAGATTCCTAATAAGACCGGAATTGTCAGCCATATCGGCCGACAGTTGTTGGCGAACGGACTGGTATTCATTTACCTGCAAAAGAAATTTATAAATATAAAAATCATTTTTAAATTAATCGCATTATCTGATGAACTGTGGCATCAGATGCCAACCTTACACGTGACTCTTCAGTAACATCTCAGGTAAGTTTCTATAGTTTTCATGTTTATCAAAACTTCTTAGCACTTCTTCCAATATGAGTACAAAATTCACATTCGCCAATGCAGTTGCAGTTTATGTAAATAATGTAGCAATTGTTTTTAAAACAAATTTAGGAAACAGTTATTTAGAGATCATTCAAAATATTGTTATGTGCACTGAAGTTATTTATAAAAGATTAAATGTTGCAAAGAAATATAAATATTTTAAATACGTAATGCTGCACACTACTTTGAAATACAGATTTAAGCATTGTAAGTGCAAAAAACTGTATGAAAACTTATTACAAAATACTCATATGTAACATTGTACTCAAAGACTGCTCTAAAGACTAAAATTCTACATATGATTACAAATTCGCCCTGGTCTTTCCGAAGTGAGAATAGCAGCCATGCTCTTTCCCTCCGAAGTTTTAAACAATTTTTTTACAACTCCATTCCAAATATTAAGAATTCTGTTTTGAATTATCTAAGCAACTGTGATTACGACATTTCTGATTTCAAAAATCGCAAAAAACCTCGCGCTGTCCTGAATATTATTCATTAGCGTTTCGATATCCTCCTTTCCGAATGACCATGCAGTTTCTCCACTGAGTCACAATTTCCTCTCCAATCGTTTTTGTTTGTTTCTATCGTTTATTTTTTTATAACCTTTTATTTATTTTTTTTTCCTTTTAAACGTTTATTCCTTACTTAAAAATTATAATAATAATATAAAAAAATTATTTAATAAGTTAAGAAATTAATTATATACATATTTTTAATAAATTAATATATATATATATATATATATATATATATATATCTTACTGTATTGTGAGCGTAGATTGAACTGGGAATTCTATAATCGGGCAACTCTATAGTATGTCATATCTGCTAGCAGTTGATAAAACAGGAAGATCTAATTAAACAATTCACCCTTCGATTTCTGACTATTCCCTCTGAATTTATTCATTTTTCAAAACAGTTAAAATAACGCATGACATCACCGAAATCAAATAAAAACGTTGGCAGCATGTATTACAATCATTAACTCGAATAATCTTGCTTGTAAGCAAACGCGCTCTATTATTGAGCTACATGACAGGCTCGTTAATAGTTCTCCTAAGAATTGGAAATTATTAGCAGATAATTTATCAAAATAGAAATAAAAATAAAAAATGCTATACTTTCGTAAGTAGATTGGTAACATTTTCTGTTTCTTGAGGGAAATGAGCTGTGACTGACAGGTCCTCCAGTGTCAACGACTGCGCAAGAGATTGAATAAGTTCTCCAGCTAATTCCATGTCATCCGTTTTGATAAACACCTGAAGTAAAATTGAACATCATACAGCATGTGGTATAAGCTGAAGTGTTTCATAAAACATTATGCACAGTGTGGTATAGGCTGAAGTATAATAAAATATTATACAGCGTTATGATACAGGCAGAAGTATTAGGGGGATAGGAAAATAATGCCGTTTTTTTAATATTAAATTCAAACAAAGTTTTACGAAGTTTTATTTTTAAACAATAAATAAGGCTTATATCGTTAACAATGAAATAAGGCTCCTCGTTAATAACAATCTTTTGCTATCTAGTGTCTAAATTTTCAATGCCGGATCGATAAAAAATCAATTGGTTTATGAGTAAAATATCTGGAGATAGCATTTTTAATATCATCCAAATTTTCAAATATTTCGTCACACAGAAAGTGTTGTAGCAATCGGAATAGATTGAAATCCAATGGTGCGATATCGGGCGAGTATGATGGGTGTTGCAATACCACCTACCCCACTAACCATACCTAACCACCATACCTAATTTTTTCCAACGCTCGTTCGTGCGGTCTTACATTATCGAGCTGCTGAATAACGCTTTTTCTTTTGGCAATCGCTGTATACATTTAAGATTAACTTACTCGACCGAACAGTTCACAGCTTGTTCAAGTTTCAGCAATTCAAAATGAACGATTCCGCAAATACTCTATCAAACACACAAAAGCGCCTTTAAGTGGCGATTTATTCGGAGAGAGCCACCGCCTTTTGCATTTGAGATCATCACAGAGAACCCATTTTTCATCACCAGTAATCAAGTGGTCAAAATAAAAATGCTTCTGTATTATGCCGTTGAGGCATTAAATTGCATTTGGTGGATCAGCTTTTTTTTTTTTTTTTTTTTTTTCCTTCAGATTATTACAGGACTCAAAAACCTGTCCAAATAATCTGCTCAAATGTTTTTGGAGACTAAGGTCCATTAATAGTGTTGACAGTTCTTCAATTGTCTAATATGGATTTGCTTCAATTTCCACCCTTAACAGGCCATTGTCTAAAGTTGTAGGTCCTCCTGATCTATACTAGTCGGAAAGATCAAAGTTACCGGATCTGAACTTAGAAAACCACCTTTGCAATTTACGAATATTTAATACACATATACATGACAAATGTTTAAATAGGTGCAAATGTCCGGTTTTTAGAATTCCAATAATTTTTTTTATTAATTGGAATTTCAAAATTTTTTTTTTATTATATAGTAGACTAGCAGAACCCGGCATACGTTGTCCTGAAAAAAAAAAAAAAAAGAAATGCATTGTAGAAAATTACATACCGCGAATATATTCTCCATGTTCCAATATAGGTGCATAATAATTTTTATGGATATCGTTTGAACGGTATATAAGATGAAATGCTGCTGCAGCACCCTCTGGTGGAAAGTAATAATAAAGTGGATAGCGCGAATTTATTTTCCATATTCGAATACATATTATTACCAATTTCCATAGCGATGAGTTGAACGGTATAGAAGTTGATATACTGCAGTACCATCTTAGTGGCAATTTACAACAAAGGAGATAGCATAAAAACACTCTCCATCTTTTGTCAAACACACACACAAAATTTCATCCAAATCGGTCCAGCCGTTTAGGAGGAATTCAATGACAAACACATGTACAGAAGAATTACATATATAAAGATGATATACAAATAATTTAGTTAAAAATAATTTAAATATATTTCCAGTTGGAAATTTATGGTTTTAAAATGCTTTGTAAATAATGCAATTAAAAATAATCCAACCTCTGATGAAGAATCCATAGTTATAAGCAGAGGTTGCTGAGAGCGTAAGCATGTGAATCTCAAATTTAATTGATTTGTAAATTCCAAATCTTGCATCAGTAAGAAGTTATTGTTTATCCATGAAACTACCTATAAGAAAAACACTTAATAAGTAGCAATAGATTTCAATTTGAAATAATAGAAATTTATAATGAGCAATAAAATTAAACTGAAATTGCTTATGTGCACAAAACAACTACATAAAAATTTTAACTTCAAAAATTAATGGATTATATAATACAGTACTAAAATTGTTGGCATTTTCTAAAATTAATTAATTTTAAACTTTAATATTTATTATAAAATTATTTTTAGCTGAAAATAATATTTCTAAAGAAAATAAAACATAGAAATTTTTTTTTTCTAATGCAGCTGGCAAATACTTAAACAGTTATCTTTATGCCGTAAGAAAGGGCTGCACCGACGTTACTCACTTAGCACTACCCAGGGGCACGTGTAGCTTGAAGGTATGTTACGGACGCGAGTAACATTACCCCCATAAGGCTCTACGATCATACTAGATAGGCACCTACGGTTTAAAGTGGATTCCAAACCCCTACAAAAATCCATGGCACCTCCGGGACTCAAACCCGAAACCTGCGGTACCGAGCGCCAGCCACACGCCCATCAGGCCCCAGATATTTTTTTCCATAGTAAAAAAATATATATAATCTAACATAAACTTCATAATTCTAATTAAACGAAACAAAAAGAAATTTAATAAATGATAGAAAAAAATGTAAAGATTTTTAACAATTAAAACAGAGAAGCATCAATGACTATTTGAATGGCTAAAATAAATTTAAAATTATCCAAATTTCTATTAGTTTTATTTTCTACAAAAATTTCTTAAAAACTACCAAACATTTTGGAAAATTTACTTACCCTTTGTACTCGGTCATTCAAAAAGAATTTCACGTAACTCTCTGGCTCGTCGTCACTGTGTTCTGAAGTAAGCGCATACATAGAGAATCTTGGCAACTGTCTGGTTAACTCAAAGACATGGAAATGGACACTTAAAGGGGAAAAATAAAAAAATGTACAGATATAAAAATGTACTAATCATAAAACATATACAGAGTGTTAAGAGAATGAATCTTTAATTCCTTTTTCAATTCCTTCTATTAGTTCACACTCTCCCTATATATATCTTGTTCAAATTTCCAATCGTTCTTAAAATACTTCTTATTCATACACTAGAGTACAAATAAATTTTTTTTTACCTTGTAGTGGATGACACTGGATGTTAATACAGTTTTTTCAAATATCAATTCGGTAATTTAATTTAATTAATTAATTTTAGTGTTTTTTTTTTAGATTTAAGTTGCATATATCTACCAATAGATGGCGCCCGATAAGCTTAAAAAATGAATGAAAATTATTTATAAAGGACTTTCCGCAATAGAGTGAAAAAAAAAAAAAAGTAGGAATTGACATTTAAATTTTTTTTATATTACTTGTTCATTTTATAAAGCTGCCTGAAAGCGTCGGATTGATAGAGAACTGGTACTTTCAGGTATGGTTAAAACACTAAACAAACGTTTTATCGCCTTTTTCAAACAAAACGACGTTTAAAAACGCAGATGAACTATGGTTAAAAGGAAAATTTATGCTCAGGATCTGATAATTTAAACAGTATTAAACAAAATTCATCGACTTTTCCCTGTCAATCGAAAGGAAGAAGTGCTACTCTCCCGATTTCGAAACAAAACTTATCCTTCCTAAGTTAGACTCAATATTATTGTTGTTGTTGTTGTTGTCATATCCCTCATGGACGGAGGGGGCAGCTTCTGTTGTGATGGGACACCCGTAAGTAGCAGTCTGACTTGGCTCCGTGACGCTGAAGAAAATTTTCCGAGAGGACTTTTAGGGAGGAACTACCCCGCATTGGCGTATCGTATGGGATGAACCCGGAAAATTCCCACCAGGTAGTCCGACTCACTAGGTAAGACGCTGAACATCACAAATGTCATCAAGTCTATCGTCTTTTGAAACAATATCTGCATCAAAGCTGCCAGTGGATTGCTCCTCCGCCCTAATGCTCACCAGCGGCGTACATTGCCACGGAGCCACGAGTCAGAAGTTACACTCAATGGATTTAGTTTCAACTTCTCCAATATGCTCAAGCTGCAATAAACCGGAAACAGGAGAACATATCTATTTCAATGCAGACATGAAAAACAGAGAGAAAATTTGAAAAAGTATTTTGGGTACAAGGTCTTATCTTATTCTTGTTTACATCATATGGCTAGTGACGCTTACTAGAAAATCTCAATTATTAATTTCTTATGAAAAATTGCGTAGTACTTTTTTGGTCTTTTTAAGCAGCGTCCAGACGAGAGTGATTAAGGGGCGAGCGACTTTCGTTCCGAACGTCTTAGTTTGACAGCAAAAAAAAACTTAGGTTATCTCCTGCTGTCAGTGACAGCTGGTCCTAAATAAGGTCACTTTGGTGTACGTAAAAAACGACTCTTGCTGGAGCGAGGAGACACTTGATTTTCTGGTAGTTTGCTCTGACTCGTTCTCGTCTGGGCGGGGATACAGGCGATAGAGATTCTGCGCACGATCACATTCTCAAATACTTTTTTTATTTCATTTATTACCTTTGAAAAAGGTCAAACTTTGCAAATTACAGATTATTACAGGATCTTTGTTATTTTTATTTTCTTATTTATAACAGTATTATCTTATTTCTTATTAAGAACAATTGGTTAAATTGAGATAAAGCCGCTTGTAAAGATAAAGAGTGGGAGGGGGGGATCTAAAGGGCATAAATTCCAAAGTACTAAAGGCTCGTTCCCACCGAGGCGTGAGGCGGCAACGCGTCACGCGGCAAAGAAGAAAATTTTTTCGGCCCGTTCAAACCGAAGCGTCATAAATCGCTTTACGCCTGGGGAAGTTCCAGTTACTTCTACTAGATGGCAGATCTACTATTGGCTCGACCCAAGTCACATGACGCGGCAAGCATTTGAGAGTTGAAAGTTGGGCAACTCGAAGCGGTGGATTTCAACCGGTTTCAGGCGAACGCTAGTGATTGATCAAGACTTCCCGCTTCAACGCCTCACGCCTCAATGGGAACGAGCCTTTAGTCAAGTCATTTCGTTAAGTGTCTCCACCCTTGAAAGCATTCTAGCAACACCTTCTCACAGTACAACACCTTCTCTAGAGATACCAAAAGGACAATAGTTGCTCCCATGCAATTAACATATAACTTTTGAACATCTGCATCCTTAATTAAAGTGAATATTTTGTTGAATTATTACGAAACTATCGAATGAAAGACACTTGCCTGAAAATATTTTATGAATTGCTTCTTTTATTAATGTATTTCCTTTCTTAGATATGGTGTCCATTTATGTCAGATTTGAATGTCATCGATTCAGTTATTAGAAAGTTCTGAATAAAATCGATTTCAGGTTATGAATGGATGCAAATTACTTCAATATAGTTCATAGAAATCATGAAGATAAATAACATGATTCAAAGAATCAATCGCAATCTATGAAATGAAAATATATGAATGATAATTTTAAAAATGAGTTCCTTACCTTCCCTTGTATCCTATCATAGCTTTGATGTGGAGATCTATCGGTAAATCCTTCGGCGGCCATAATGGAATGTGAATAGCCGAAGACAGTTGATTTTCCTTTGGATGACTGCGAATTTGAAATTTTCATTATTGTACAAAATTTCTAATTAAAAGAAAAAGTTAAAGTAATTTACTTAACATTTAAAAAAAAAAACTTACACCACATGTGATTCACCATCAAATATCCCTTCGGCAAATATCAGAACACTTCTGATAATGGTGTTATTAGTTGTTTCTAGCGACACTTCTATATGAGGCTGCCATGATTAAATAATTTAAAAATATTAAAGAAGTCGTAGAATAAATCATGCAGCAACAATTTAACATCATTACCATTACTATAAACCTCCTTTATATTACCGGTTATATTTTGCATATGTCTTCACTTTTAGTAAATATAGAAATGTTGGTATTATATCTATAGTAAATTAATTTAATAATGTCGGAAGAACTATTTATTTAGAATTTGTAATTTGAATCTTTTTAACTGTAAATAGTGAAATTCATCACCTTAAATTTATAAAATTGAAAATAATAAAATAACGCGATTCATTTATATAGGGAATATTTTTAAAACAAGATTACAAACACAAGAGGTTAAGCCTTTTTTGAAGGTTTTTCTAATAGTTTAAATTAATGGTGGCACTGTGGTCTTCCTCCTTGATGCATGCGCGTCGCGGCAATCTGCCCAAGAGAACAGACTTCTCGTTCAGAAAAGAATGAAGTTTCGTTAAGAGCATGCTTAACTTAGTATTGTAAATATGTTATGGGAAATTTGTTGTTCAAATAATATAAAAAAAGAAAATGGTACATAAATAATGGTTAAAATAAGTTTAAATTATAACATTTGCCTTAGAGGTGAAGATCTACTCACACGGCCAGATTGGTGTCAACAAAATTTATTGCTAAACGTTATATACTACTGTGCCCAAAAAGTAAGACCAATTTTTTTTTTCAAAAACTCTTTATTTATTCTTCCAGATTTATTTCATCGCCTTCAAAGTAATCCCCTCCGGACACAATGCACTTATGCCAAAGTTTTTTCCAATCCTCAATGCATGCTAAAAAGCCATCGGCGGGGCTGGCCTTCAAAGCGCGCGGCGATTCGCGTTGAATCTCTTCAATCGACTCAAAACTGTGTCCCCGCAGTGGTCTTTTGAGTTTAGGGAATAGTCGGAAGTCACACGGTGCGAATACGGTGGTAGTGGAACGATATGGGTTTCATTTTTGGCGAAAAAGTCACGAAGAATCAATGCAGTGTGAGCTGACGCATTCAGTGTTTTCGGTACGAATCGAGATTTGAAGCGTTTGAGGCTCAAAATGTAAAGAAAGACACATAACAACTGCTTACAATGGAAAACAGTTCGACTTCCATAAAATTCAAGTACAGTGTATATCTTACATCGTTATGTGATAAAGCAGGAAAAATTCCTGGAATGACATCAAATGCTTATACAAGGTTAAATTAATAATTAACTGTAATAGTATTCAAGATTTTCAACTTTACAGCAAATATGAAGAAAAAACGTGGTCTCTTGTATTTACACCATAACACGTAAACGCATATCTTTTTTAAATTTATAACGTACTTTTTTATACGACTGTAGCATCTTAAAATTGAAGAAAAAAAATGTGTAAATTTTATGTCAAGGGTATAAAAACAGAACTTGATAACTATTGTACGGCAAATCAAAGAACAAGTACAAATTCTGTACAGATTATATGCCGCCATGTATTACATAAGAACCTTCATTTTTTCAGATTATAAGCAGAAAATTAATTGACAATTAAAATACATGAGCAAATATTAATTTAAGATATATTTGTATGAATTATTCATTTTATGAATTTCTGCAGGCGTAATGACTTTAAATGACTCAATGACATAAATGACTTTTCAATGATTCAATGGCATTAAACGTTTCTAATTATTTGGTTTCTAAATCCTATAAATAGAACTTATTATAAATAGTGATTTAGGATTTTAGATTACTTACTCCAATTTTATCTGAGCCAAGATTTATGGACAGTCCAGTTTTTAATTGAGTGGTAGCCTAGTGAATGGTAGAAAGAATAACAAATCATTAATTAATCATTTACTTAAAATTAAATAAATAAATAATATACTACAGATAATTTTTATTTAAGCAAATGTTTCGTATTTACCGGAATAATTCCATGCTCATCGTGAGTCTGACTAGCTCTTCCGGCAGTTTTCAAATTTCCACTTCCTATTCTAGAATTTTCTTCATAGTTTCTGAATTCAAGCAACAGTGCCTAATTTTATAAAATCAAAATAAATAAATATAGTTTAAGAATATTATTATGTAGTAGTAAAACATTCATAAAACATAGCGTTTTGACACTTACACACTAGCCACTATTACCACTGAAAATAAAACTTGCACCAAGTCAATGTGCAAAACAAGATATACTAATACCCCCTCAAGGAGCTTCTAAAATATTACCATCTAGGGCAGGGGTCTCCAAACTACGGCCCGGGAGCATCATTAATCCGGCCTGTCATAGATTATTTTGATTACATTGTAAAATATGTTTGCTGTTTCTTATCCCACTTGGTCGACAGCAATATCTAGACCAAGTACAAGAACCCGTGTGGTCTCATGGAAGGACGGAAAAGATAGGGCAACTTCTGTTGTGATGGAGGATACGTAGGTAGAAGTCTGACTTGATTCTGTAAAGCTGACTTTTTAAGGGGTAGGGTTGTTAGCCCTACGCTCTACAATCATATTAGACAGGAACCTATGACTTAAAGTAGATTCCGAACCACTACAGGCATCCACGGCACGGCCGGAACTCGAATTCGAAACCTGTGGCACCAAGCGCCAGCCACTCGCTATCAAGCCCCACATTGTAAAATGTAAGTAAAATGTGAACATTGTAAATGCAAGTAAATCATACGAAATAATTATCAGATGTTTTTATATAACGATCCATTAAAAAACACATTAATTAACATATATGATGAAATTGAAAATTTTAATGATAATTAATAACATAAGATTTGTCCTAAATCTTACAATAAGTGACTTATGTAGGTAATTCACATAATGAATTAAAGCATTATAACTATGATTAGGGAGATTCATGTAGCTGTAACTTTCCTTGCAGTTGTCAGTGAAAAGTTACAGCTATACTCTAGCTCTCCTACTAGCTAAAAAATGACGTTGTATACCTCGACTAACCAAGCATAATTAGCGTTTTTGTTTAATTCAACGAGCTGTGTTACTGTAGCGCAAGATGGCAACTCCATCGCAATGACATGCATTTGACACTTGCCCACAAGTACCACAGAAATTGCGAACGTAGATACCTCACTCATCGGCCAATTTATAAACAAAAATTTGTCCATGATTCAAAACGATAGTATGTTGGTATAATAAGCTAGGTTCTTGGAGTCTGTAGTCTTCTATTTCATCTGTGGCTTTGAATTTGAATCAAAGGGGTATATGGGGATGCGAAGCAACAAGGACTACAACTCCCTAATCACTATATAGGACAGTTCGTTTTTCCTATTTTATATGTTACTCTCCACAACGCTCTACGATCGTGTTATACCGGGAAATAAGGTTTAAAGTGGATTCCGAGCCACTACAAACATCCATGGCACCGCCGGGACTCGAATCCAAAACCTGTGGTACGGAGCGCTAGCCACTCGGCCATTCATCTGTGGCATCCATAACTAAATTGATTATTACAAGGCATGAAAACAAATAAAGCCCATAAAGATAGTGTTTTCAATCTTATTTCATACGGCAGACATCTTCGAAACATCAACAAACAGTTTTCTTAAATTTTATACTTTTACCACCCTTTATTTTTATGAAATGTTCTTCAAATGTATATGCTCTGTATGCAAAGCTCTTCATAAACTGATATTATCCCCCCCCCCACCTTGATACTGTCCCCTAGGAGGCAGTGTGAGCCACTTTGGGAACAAGTGGTTTAAACTATATTCGGAAAATCGAATAGTACAGGGTGATTATAATTAAATTCCCACTTTCAAAATGCTTTAAAAAAAAAAAAGAACCACTCGTCACAAAGAGTTCAAATTTGAACAGAAGATACGTAAAGAAGGGGGAAACGGTATGGCATCAAAAAAAAGTTCCACCGATTTTTCCCATCCAATTTGGTATGAATTTGCAATAGTGGACAGGCGTTCCACTAACAGTGCCACAAAAGGTTGGAATGTTGTTGGAAAGTTGTTGAATGACTTGGAATCATTTTTTTCCGTCAAAAAAAAAAAAAAAAAAAAAAAAAAAATCAAGCACATTGAACACTACACTTGGTTTAATGTACAACTCACGCCAAATACATTGCAATTTCGATTCAAAATATCACTGGCAGCCGAATTCACTTTCTTTATGCCGCTTACAGCAACATCTATTAATACACTTCGAAACTTTTTTTGATGTCGTACCACTTCCCCCCTTCTTCAAGTATAGTTAGTCAGTTCAAATATAAATTCATTGTGACGAGTGACATTTTGAAAGTGGCCCTTTAATTATAATCACCCCGTAGTTGCCATTTATTTCAATGGCTATTTAAGTATTCTCCAGTACAATGAACTAAATGGCTGCACAAAAATTTAGCAACAAAATGGTTTACCATTTTTGGCATTCTTTGCCAGCAGATGAGCATCATTACTATGTATATAACGATTTTTCCATTGTAAACATCAGCAAATTTATACTACTTTATACAATTATTGTGACATTTTAATTCATTCAGAATCAAACTAACCTGCTTTTTAGAAGACAAATCACGTATAGTTTCTTGTTCGAAATTAGTATCAAGCATGTGATTTCTCATCTCTGCAGATGCAGCTTCATAACCTCTAACTAAAATATACATATTTATATACTAAAATAAATAAGATAATATAAAAAAAAATATAAAAAAAAAAAAGTGTAACTTAAAAAAAATATTGTCACATTGATTTGAGAATTGAAACATCTATTATTTCTTTTTTTAATTATTCTTTGATCAACAAACAGCTTTAGACATTTTTGATCAATGAAATTTTAAAATTGTAAAATTTAAGATTTGATGAATTTAAATAATAAATAAAATAGTAATACATAACAAAAATAAAATGAAAAAGGTTATTAAACTGAATTGAAACTGAAACATTTAGGATTAAAATATAAAATTAATAAGAAATTTGTACAAAGAAAATTACTAGAAACGTTTTTAACGGAAAATAAGTATTTAACATTAATTAACTTATAAGAAAACTTCATTTATCACAAAATGTTACAACAAATGAAGAGATTGACTAACTTAATAGACAATTAGTTGGTCTAATCTAAATGGATTTGGTTTAAAATACGATAAGCGATGCTGACTCAGGAGATTTTGTATTGTTCCAACAATGGACACAATAAATCGTATGCCAGATTAATGTCCTTTGGGCTCAAGAAAATGGAGAAATATATATATATATATATATGCTATTCTTGGAGATGTTTCGAATTGTGTGACTAAATATGAAAGCAGTGTAATAGATTTTCCACCATGTTGCATTCTGGGTAATGCTGAATGCCACTTTGACCTCATGCCAAAATATCTGTCCTTGGAAAAACAACACAGAAATGTATATGAACAACTTTTGAACAAAATTGTTCTTCATTTTCAATACAGCAATAGTAAAGTTATATTCTTGATCCCTAATTATGATTTAGCATGTGAATTATATTGATAAATGGACTAGTTTGTTAATCATCAGTATTACCATTACAAAGAGGTTTCTTAGTTAAATTCTCTGAATCGTTTCGTTGGCGTTCATTTTGTCATTAGATATCCTTCGCCCAGTTTTAATCCAATTTTTTTCTAGCCAGAAGTAAATCGCACACTTTCAGCATTATGAATAAACCATTGAGTTTCTCTGAAACAGAATTTATTTTCCTATGCATTTACATCATATTTGCCAATTTTTATCTCAGCAGGAGAATTTCTTCTTGTATGTAGTTTTTTATGCCTCAGAATGCATACATATTTACATTAAAAACCATGATATACCACTGCATATTCTACATACAGTACATCATGAGTAGTCTGTGGTGGGAAAGAAAGTACTTTAATACTGTCTTGAAAGGCATTTAATGCCATAACAAATTTTCGACAGGTTGTGACTAAAGATGTGAGACTTACTCACTATCCTAACGGCTAACAAGCCTTCTTGTTTCTGAAAAAACTGAAAGCAACTCAGATATAGGCAGAAGTCTAGCTCTTACTATTTACATATTAGCACAGCATAATCCTGAGTGAGGCAATCTATATATTAAAAAAGAAATTATTTGTGAGAAAATAATATATTTAAAAGTAATTCGTACCTTCACCATCTGTAGCACAGAAAATCAGCTCTTCTTTTCCTGTCAAACGGTAATCTCCTATCACGATTCCAGCAATACAATGTGAGAAATTATCTTTGAATACAACTTCTCCTGTTTCAACATTTCTGGCATCAATCTATATATTAAAAATTAACTTTAAAAAAGCGTCTATTATTTTTCCTATAAGATTTATACATTCAGTAAATAATAATTTTTTGATACAAAACATATTTACTTATATGATGTATCAAATGCATTTCCATAATAATAAAAAACCAAAATAAAAAATATATGCATAAGTGTTTTACATTATTTTACAAAATAATAGTACTTAAGTAATTAAAAAAGCATTTTTTACCTACTCCAGAAATGCTTGTTTTATCAGGATTTAACCCAATGATACAATGATGAACTTTACTGAGGAAAATACCTGCATACTATACTGGAAAACTACTGACACACCACTGTGATATGCCAAACCTAGTTTCTGTAATATCTCTTTACAGTGGCACATTTGGTTATTGTATACATTGTTTGCTATTCTGCATTTAGCTATTGTATATAGACAACTCAAAAAACTGTTGCTAAACAGTCAGAACGAATGCAATATAGTAAGTTGAAATCTTGGACTCTCTTTGTATCAATTCAACTCTTCTCAGAGCTGTAATTTCAAAGCATATTAAAGTAAAAGTCAATTAAGTTCAATTAGCATAATAATTACCTAATATGTTATTAGACCATGAATGCAAGTAATATCTTGGCATTTTGTTGAAAAATAAAAGATCAAGAATTTAATTGCATATTAATAATACCACATTATATATATATATATATTAATAATTAAGATTTATATACTAATGATATAAACAAATTAGATCAGTAAACGGAGCAATTCATTACAAGAATATATATATAATTTAAAATGTATGTATAATTGTAGATGTATTATCATGTATATATAATTGCTTGTACATATAATTTAATGAAGTATTTTACATCAAGACAAGTATAATATCAGTGAAAAGCATATTAAAAACTTTTTTTGTTCTTGCAAGTAAACATTATTAATAGCATTTAAACAAATATAAAATTATATATGACAGCACTACTATTAATGAACAGCAATTATACATTGTCATAATAAAAATATTATAGTGTTCATTCAAATAGAAGATTAGAAACTGAAAAACAAGGATATAACAATCCACAGAGAAGAATATACATATATATAGAGAGATATATATAGATAGCTAGATAGATGATATATAGATTTTCAAAATCGTAATTATAGCAGAATTAAATGCTATCTTTAGTGGTAAAAGGCAAGAATCTTGTGAACTGGAAAAAAAATATAAATGCAATTTTACAATTTTTTTCCCTAATCAAATGAATGAAATAATTTAACAAATCCTAATCTTCAACCATTTAAATCGTCTCTGTAAAATAAAAAATATGCACTGTACCAAGTTTAAAAATAAGCTAATAAAAAGCCTAATAGTAGAAATCAGAAAGAAATCGAATGCATATAACTATGATAATAAAATAGACAATATTTTCCAGATTATTATTTTCATGTGATGCACTGCTAATACATTTTTGTTTATTTATACTTTTTAAAATGGCAATAATTGTTTTCTGTAATATACGTTTATTAAACAATTATTTTGAAGTTTTACTTTTAAATTCTAATATTCTAATATAATATTTATTTTATGTTTTAATGAATGTCACAAATGTATGTAAATAAAAATCTTTATGCTAAATAAACATACATAGTAAAGAGGAATGAATAAATATTTAAAAGGACTGAAAAATTTTTATCCTTACTTTTCCATTACTCCATCCAGTAATAATTTCAGGTACTCCATCGCCATCAATATCATAGCTTTTTAAACAAATAGCTTGGTTTTTCGACTGTAAAAAAATAATTAATACTTTCAAAGCTAAAAGGTTACTAACATTTTAAGTTTTCAAGAGGAAAGATTTAAAAATTATTTCATACATAACATTTAAATGCTTTATAAAGTGTATGTTTATATACTTTAATAATTTTTAAAATGTTGAGAATGTATAAACTTAATATTTGTACTTAAAAATTTGCAAATAAATGATTGCAATATTATACAATTAGTTAAGAGAAATGAAAAAACTTAATATAATACACTCTTTTTTATAAATTTCTTACATACAGACATTTTTGAACCATTAGAACCATATTCATTAGAATCATATTCAAAACTTCTTTAAATAAATTAAAATAAACCAATTAACACCATTATATTATTACACAATTATTTTCAAATAGATATTCACTTTAGTAATTTTTATAATTATTTATTGTTTGAATAGTTTGATTTATTTTGTAAAATGCCTTTATTCGGCAAAAGCTAAATGTACTCGTATAAAGTAAATGCCTAAAAAATTTTGCTAAATAGGTGAATAATTTATTGATTTAATCACTGTAATTGTATTGGCAATCGATCTATAGATTTTTTCCTGACTGTAACATTCACATTTATTATTCAGCCATTAAGAGTTTTATTCTATTTATGAAAATAAACTGTATTTTACATCAGAAAATAAACAGTACAGGCTGTAAATTTAAAAAAAAATTACACTTATTTGTACTGATGTAATTTTTTTTTTACAACATCACAACATTTTATTATAAAACTTGAATCTAAATCCATCAGCTTGGTTTCCTGCCTTATGAAGAAAAATAAAATTAGACTAAATAAAATTAAAATAAATTTAATAATTACTCTTTATCCAATAAATTATCATCAAGATAAAGGATGATGCAATATTAAAAAATGGAAACTGAAATACATTTGGAAATTCTGAGCTAAAAATTTCAAACTATTTAATTTGAATTACATTATTATTTAGATATTTTTGTTCCTTAATTATAAATTAAATACTTATAAATAATTGCAATTAATTTTGTCCAAAATGATAAGTTTCAAATGATGTATGTGCATATCAAGAATATACCTTTATCCTCCATGCTCTATCTAATCCTTTATAAACTCCAACAGTTCCATTAGCTAATGCATAGCCAAAATGTTGACCCATAACTTTACACAAACCAGTTACAGCCTCTGTTTCAGTTATTTCAGCAATAATAACATCATTTCGAAAAACCCTGATGTCAAAATCTTCAGAACCCACAATGAGCTACACAAAATATAATAATAATTAAGTTAAAAAGGTAAAATTATTAAATTAATAAATGCAAAAATCATAATGTATTGCTATTTTATGCAAAATTAAAATATCAAAAATTAAAAAAATAATAAAAATCATCTACTGAATTGTCATTTTAAAATAATTATCTACATTCATCTAAGAATAAAAATAAAAACAAAAAATCTCAAATAAAAAAAAAATTAGATCAATTTTAAAGCATGAGAGTTGTACAAGAAAATAAAGATATCAAGGACAGAATTTTTAATTTAAAATCAATATGAATTTTTCACTATATAAATTGAAAAGTTAATAAATAATATTAAAATATAACAGTAAAATAGAAAAACATTTCTATGTTATTTTTAAAAATTTACCTCATTAAAAGAATCGTGGTTGAAATCACATAGAGTTATTGAGCTAACGTTGTCTCCAGTAACCTAAACAAAAAATATATATTTGATAAAATAATTATAAAACTTCATAAGAATTAAAAGTAATTGCACAATTATTTTGATATTCAGCCATAAAAATAAGAACTGATATAAAAAAAATAAAAGCTTATATAAAAAATAAGAGCAGGAAATATTTACTACACTTTAATGTAATATTTTTTTTAGTTACTTAATTGGTGATTGTATGATTTTGTGGGTTTATTTTAAACTTTTTTATAAAAATTATTTAAATTCTTTAACTTATTCACATATACACTCATTTAAGTAATTATAGTAAATCAAGAAAGCTGTAAAAAAATCTATATTTAAATTATTTAATCATTCTATAAAATAGGTACAGAATTTTATGATAGAATATTTCAAATTATGTCAGTGAACCTATGAGTGTGTGTGTGTGTGTAAGTAATCAGAATAATGTTAACTACCAATTAACTATATAGGTTTACACCTTATAATATAAAAAAATAAGATAAAAATAATTCCATTTTGTTATATACTTTCAATTAAACTAAAAATTTCAAATCAATTAGTGAGTCTATTGCTGTAAAAGTGTGGCAAAAAGTTTCAGTAATTTTATGACATATGTATGTAAAGAAAATATATATATAGCCAATAAGAGCTTAATATTAAAGCCAACATTTTTTCACTGCGAAATTTAAAATTTGTTTATAATATTCAATTTCTTTTAATAAATTTCATTCCATTATATTTTAATGTGCCATAATTTACAATTATAATCCATACATTATTAACTTTTAATAATAGAACTTTTCAAAATATGATTAAGGAAAAATATTACACTGATACATTGTAATTACTAAAACAATAAATAAATAAATAAAATACTTAATCATACAATAGTGTCATAATACCAAATGAAAACTTACAGTCCAATATACATCATTTCCTTCATGGTCAAAACCTTGTAACGAGCAATTACCACCAACAATAGCCATTGGTTTATCATTTGCTCCAAGATGTCCAAGTAAAAGACAATTTGCTCCATCATGAACCTAACAAAAATTAAATATTTTTTTAATTTAAAATGTTATCAATATTTTTAAATTACATTATAAATTTGATAAACATATTATAATCTACAGTTGTTGAAATTTCTGTTTAGATTTTAAAAAAATAACAAGTAATAAACATACATTTATATAAACTGATGAAAAGTAAGCTTACATCTTTATAGAAAAGATCTGTATTATTATCAACGTCATAAGCAAGTAAGTTCGTTGCAGTACCAATTACAAGAACATCATTATTTGTATCAGGTTTCAATGGACCAGCAGCAACACATGTAATAGATTGATTAATATTTAGGAGGCTCAGATCTCCAGATAATGCATTAGTAGACCACCTTCCACCTTTATAAACTGTATTTTGATGAGGGTTGTGAACAAAAATCTAGAAGAAAAATATGAAAATGTTGAGTAAAATTAACAATTTAAAAATAAAAAATAAAAACCAAACAAACAATTACTTTATCAGATGCTGTAGCAGCTGTCAAACATGGATGTACACCATCATATTTTCCTATTGTTACTCGGTGAGGTAAAATTTTGTGACTTAGATTTAAACTGAAAACAGGAGCTAACATTTTCAATATCTGTATAATTTATAAGTATACTAAATATTATAATATATATCCTTCTTTTCTAAAGGTCTTCTTCTTTTTTTTTCTATGATTCTATTTTGAAAAGAAATTTTGATTATTCAATATGAATTTGCATGATATGGTGAAATGTTAAAATATACCATTTTATTTCACTTCTCTGTGACGCTTTGTTTATTTACATTTGGTAACCATGGATACATGCTCAGAATGAATAAACCGTCAAAGTCACGACTTTCGAAAAATACTTGCATTGTATTTCTTTGTAAATAATTTTTAAAGCAAAGAAATTAAATTTGTATTTACAATGGTAAATTATTATATTTATATTTTCATTAATTTATATTGATAAAAATATTATAATATAATTTATTGTACTTATACTGGACATCTTTTTAAAAAAAATTTTTATCAGCTGATGAAAGAAGAAGTATTTTAGATTTGGTTTCTGTTTTGTTATTTTGATGTTTCATATTTTTGTTTAAGCTTTCTGAACTGGTATTTCGATCATTGACATTGCGGAGTATGATGAACAAAGGAATAGTTTAGTAATTTAAAAGAAGTATATATGTATAAACTTTTCAGATATGCTTTTTTGGAGGAAATTATAAAAAGGTTATTAATATTTTTTTTGATATTAATACTGTTAGTTTTTCTTTTGCAATTGAAAATTACGCATTTTATTTTCTGAATTTCCGTGCTAGTGAACAAATACTTATCAAAATTTAATCTTTTTCATGTAGCAATTTTCCCTTTATTTCATAATTAAACAGTTTGAATTCTAATTGTTCTACTTTTGAAACAAGTCGAATTTAATTTTATAATTTCGGAATAAAAATTATTGACGTTTTCGATGTCACAATTTGCTTATATGCATGATTAAATTATTTTTAATCAGTAAATTAATTTATTATATACCTTTAAAAATCGAAAAAAAGCTGTGGAGTACGATAAGTATATGCAAATTTTATTTCTTTTTACTAATTTTCATTTGTTAAAATTTGATCTGAAATATAATAATTTTTTAATCTGTTATTTCAAACCCAATATGTTTTCAATTAATAATATTTGAAAATTATTCATTATTTAAATTCCAATTATAATATTAAGACAAATTATTACATAATATGTTTAATGACCAATACATTTGATTATATTTATTTAATATGTATTGAATTTGAAAAAATTAAATTAAATCTTCTTACATATTTCTCTAATTTTCTATTTATAAATTTGTAGTATTTGTCATTTATCATTACTTTTAGAAATATTATTTATGATTATAACTTAAGTATTGATAAAAACAAATTATTAATTTATTTATATATTTAGACACATTTGTAATTTAATATATAAGTATTTTTTTTTTTTTATAATCACTTCTGTACTTTTTCCATTTCTCTCCAAATCATCACCAATATTTCTCACATTTTATTGCTAAGCTCATGAAATATGTCATATTGCTTTCATTGTGAGTGAGTAAATAAATTTTAAAATGCATTTAATAATATATAATAACAGAAATGAAGTGAAAACTATTTCAAAGTCTAATTCACTTGTGAAAACTATTCAAAGTCATAATTCACTTTTCCTGCTGTGTGTTTTTAAGTGATTGTTGATAAACACAATTGAAGAAAGCATTTTAGATGAGTGTGTTTATTATTATTATTATTAGTAGTATTATTAGAAAGAATAAAAATTAGGAAATAAAATAAGCCAAGCATTTTCTGTAATCATCAATACCATCTTGTGGATTCAGAAACATAAAATATAATTAATGGCATTATTTAACATAATTTAAACTCATAATTCAATTTATTTAATATTGTATTTATATTTGAAATCAGAAGCAATATTATTTCATGCCTACTATTTAAATGTATTTATTTTTTTATTTATTATTATTTTGATATTGTTTATGTAATATTGTACCTTGATTTCTGTTTTCTATTGTTCTTATCTGTTGTTGTTCTTCATAGTTATTATTTTTCATTTAAATTTATTTTGTATGATTTTCAGTATTTTTAAAACATTCTTGTTTCAATATTGATTGTTTTTGCAATTAATGACACTTTGATTTTATCGTTGGCAATATCTATTTGGTAAGAAAATAGATCAAAGTAAAGAAAACTACCTCTTTTTATACTAAGATCTGATATAACTGTTATATAACTGAAAATATTACAAATATTAATGTTGTTTAAAAAATATGTAACATTTTTACATCATAGGTACTTTGAATATATTTTCTTCTGATGGATTTGTATGAAGAAGATATCCACCCTCATTGTTTACAATGTGTAAAACTATTGAAATGCACTGTTGTACCAAAACCAGGAGAAAGCTGTAAAATAATTTGTTGTCCATCAGAATGTGGAGCAAGGTTTCATTCTTGCAAACTCAAGGAACATAGGCTATTATGTATGAAAGAAAAGGTAATAATACTTCTATTTGAAGATTTGAAATATAATCTTACATCAGTTAATAAAGTTTCAATAATTAAAATTATTTAATTTTCAATGGAGTTGCATCCTGTTTACCACTGATTGTGAATGGTCGTGTGTGGCCCATTGTTTTGAAAATAAATATATATAAAAGCTTTCCAATCATATAATGTTCTCTTATATAAAGTTATAAAAAAATTTAACTCAAAAATAAAATTAAAATGATAAGAAGCTGAAATAAATATTTAGAGTGGTCTTCAATCACATGGTCAGCAGATTTCCACGAGATCAGTATGTGAACTTTGGGGCTAAATTTACTGTCTTTATTTGTAATAATTTCTAATTGATGAATGGCTGAGTATCTGGTGCTTGTGCCACAGGTTTCGGGTTCAAGTCCCGGCGGTGCCATGGATGTTTGTAGTGGTTCGGAATTCACTTTAAGCCATAGGTTGTACCCCTCTTCCCTCCTTCCATAAGGGATACAACAACAACAACATTTTCATTGTCATAACCAATAAAAATATGTTTCTTATCACGTGATCATTGCTGCATATCTAGAAAAATATATACTACTGTGGAATTACAACAGCAGAAGGTAGCAGTGTATTGTTTAGGTACATGCAAGATCAATGAGAGCCATATACCAATTTTTTATGGATTAAAAGGGCCTTATTATAGTAAAGTATACAAATTTAAATTTTAATTTATTTAATTAATATAATGACGTGTTTGCACGTTTTACATAAAGTATGTATACATGAGAAAATTAAGAGGAAGAAAATACAAAATAATTATTTCAAAATTTTAATGATAAAAATAAAAAACAATAAAAATGCATTGATAAAAAAATTTAACATTTAGCAAACACCTTTGTTAAAAAATTTTTTATTTAGCATAAAAATTTTAAAGCTGTTCACATTAATTCCACAAGATGCTGATTCAGCAAACCTGAACTATATTTCAACTTCACAAAATTTATTGTAGAGTACAAAGATTAACAGCAATAAGTTGTACTAAATATTTAAATTAGATGAACATGAACATGGATATTTGATTATACCACAATTCCTGAAATTCTATAAATAAGTGAATGTGGACTGAACAATGCCTGATCAATTTTTATCTGTAATGAGTCCAATTCCAGAACTACTTTTTCAACAAGTGTTATGTCAGAAATTGGAAATCTGTCTTCAATAATATTATAATTAAATGATTTACAAAGTAGTATGCACATGAGAAATCTACTTGTAGTTTTTCCAGTATTTTTCATCTTCACTAATAATTATATTTGCTTTTACTCATAATATATGTTTATTTATTTTGGTCTTAGGATCGTATACATAAAGTCCAAGTTTATTTATAAAACTAAATTTAGTTTGTGGCATAAATATTTTTTTTTTCTTTCCTTATAAAGACAAATTAAGTGTTTTCAAATGTTTGATAATATCTGTAAGGAACATTACATTAAAATGTCAAGAATTTTCTAATGCTGATTATCTTCTCCCCCTTATATGTTGTAAATTGACAGCCATATTAATTTTGCCATAAGAAAAATGTATTAGTTACATAGGGGAAAAAAAATGTACATTTTGGCTGCATGTCAGCAGTTAAAAACAAAATATCTAATAAAAAATAAATAAAATTGGTATAAAATTGATCAGCAAAATAATAGTATTTTTGTAACTTAATGTAGTGTAATTTAATCTTTTTTTTTTAAATTTTATTGTAGTTTTATGATAAATATATAAAATAATTGATTTCTTGGTGCAATAATTTTTTTTTTTACCTCAAGATTAGATCTGTTTATCATATTTTAAATTAGTGTATATTAAATGTTATTGTTTTTTATCTATTGAATTGTGACTCAATTTCTCCATTTTTGCAATACTTTTCTTACCCTGTTTATAAATCAATAAATATATCATTTGTAGATTTGTGTACATTAAATTAAACTAGCAAATAATAAAAGTAACAATTTTAATAATTTTCTTCATCAGGTACCTTGTATTAATGCTGAATATGGATGCCCTGCAATCTTGTTTAGAAAATCTCGAAGCAAACATTTAATTTCATGTCCTGCAAGTGTTGTTCACTGTTCTGAAGAATGGGATAGGTGGCCTATACACTTACAGGACACTAAAGCAATTCTTAATTCAAGTAATCTGGACCCTGTTGTAAGAAACCATTTGGATGTTTGTTTAGCATTGCGTGATCAGCGGATGCTCAGAAGATGGTGTGCTTCTGCTGAGCTAGGCGAACCTGAATTGAATTACAAATTTGCTATTAGCGCTACAAGTACTCTATGGGTAATTTAAATATTGATTATCTTAAAGACTATACAATACATTTTATTTTTTAGACTAAAATAAGTTATATTGTTAATATTTTTTTCAATATATTAATGTATTCAAAATTTGACATTTCAAATATTAATATAAAATTAATCAATTTATTGATGACATTATGATATACATTGAAAGGCTTGTATGGTAGCAATTTTTATTATTTCTTTGTACAAAATGTTAATTAAAAGTTTCACTCATAAATGTGTTTATATCATATAACATCAGTAAAAATTGTACAAAAATATTTGTTATAAATATTAAAATTGATAAACAGTTTTGTGAACATATTTCAATATGTACACTTTTTATATAATTCATCATTCATTTATTTTAAATATTAAATTGATTTGTAATTTTGTGCTTTATTCTGAAATTGTTTTAGTATATTGTGGTCTAAATTGTTAGATATGTACATTTCAAAAAGTTGGAAAATAAATTTATTTTTCTTGCATTAAATTAATCCAGAATGCATTTTCTTTAGATTTATAGAAAATGGCAAACTAATAAAGAACACTTCTTTCCACCTGGCTTGGAAGAAAGTGTGATTAAGGAATTATGTAAAAAACAACATGAAACTTCAAATGGCACTTCTAATTCTTTATCACACTCTAAAACCAATGACTGTAATTCAAGCAGATTATATGACTCAGAATTCAGCGATTCTAATGAAACTTACAATAAAGAAAATGCTGGGGACTCTAATAATAAAATAGTGGTAAGGATTTTTGAAGTACACATTTTGTATTGAAATTATTGTTGAAAAGTTTTGTTTTTTCGATGAAAAAAAAAATGTTTTATTTGTTGTTAAAGAAATTAGACTTTGTTTAAATATTATTAAGTTTTTAGTTTTAAAATGTTTTAATATGATTACATATGATTTTTTTATTTATTTAAATTATATTTTTTCCTCTCCATTTGTATGATAAAAACAAAAATATATTTTTTATAGAATATTATGTTTACACAATTCGAAAAGAGAAAAAAAATAATTTTAATGAAATTATGTATTCATACACTTTAGAAGTTGATTATGTATGCATGAATAAGATTTTTTTTTTTTTTTTTTTATCAAATTTGGGCTTTTTTTATTTACTTTTGATTTTCAATACATTTATTGTAAGCTTAAATAAATTAATTGCATACTTAATTTTTAATAACTGCTCTGTCATTATTATTAAAAATTACTGTTGTAATTTGTATTAAATTATAACTATACATTCTTTTGTTTAAAAAATTCAAGTACATTTAAAAAATAATAAATTAAACTAGCATCAATTAAACAGTTAACAATTGGTTTATCATTCTTCATTATCAGAAGTTAAATTCTGAATCACACAACTATTCTAAAATCAATGTTTAACATCCAATGTAGCATAGCCTCTTTCATATTACCTATTGTAGCTTCCACCATCTCATGGTGCTTGGTTGTGGTGGAGCTTGGCACATAGTATGTTTATAGTGACTTTTAAAATGTCTGCATTTAACCCCATAACATTGACATAGTTTTGTTTAAAGAAAGTTTAATAAATAACCGAACTTTATAATTGATTATCGTGTCTGTTGCCTCATAGCGTTTAATTCTTGTTCACTATGGGAGCAGATGACGTGTGAAAGTGTTAGGTCCAGTAGTCCCAATCAGCCTTTGTGTTACTAAGCCACATAATTATTATCCTTGGTGTAATAGTTTATAGTGCCACCTTATATTATTGGGTTGGCAAGAAAGTTCTTTCAGTTTTCAACTGAAAGAACGTTCTTGCCAGTCCAATATAATAGGTGTTCTTTGTCATCCTGCTTATGACTTAAATAGTTCAACAATATATTAAAGACATCTTGCAATCATTTGTATTTCCCTTCATGATATATCATCCTGGGGCTAATTTGACATTAATTTTTACTGTAATGTCAGCCCCAAGTGACTTGCACATCTCTGAGTTGATTCTGCTATTCATATTCTTTCATGGTCAGTAAGGTCACAAGATCTTTAGCTAGTTGAACATAGTCATAGTAAACCAGCAAATTCAGGCTCCTTAAAACGTGACAGATTTGGAGCAGTAATTAAGAAAGATTTAGAGGAATGTATTGCAGAATGAGATTAGGAATCTTATATAGATGTATACAAGCATCCATTTCTGCTAAGAAAAGTTTCACCAGTTATTAATTTGAACATTCAATATACAATAAGCAATGATATAATAAGATGGGCCCTTTAGCCTTGAATTTTTAATCTTTTCATTATTTTTGTATGAACTTTAAACATATTTGATTTCAATAATATCAGTCTCTCTATGATGCTTTATGTTTATTTTAAGGAATGTTTTATATATATATTTGTATTACATTCGTTAATAAATAATAATTTAAGCCATAGCTATATATATATATTTTCAGTTGATTAGCATTTATCATATGTTTCCTTTATTTCATGTCTATGTAATTCCTTTTTACAAATCTTCTTGTCCTGTTAAACTTTCATAATGATTGTTTAAAAAATATAAAGAGCTGATAAATATAAGCTCACAAAAATATTTTTTAAAAAATTAAAATGTAGCATTAATGTTATAAATAAATGCAATTTAATTATTAAAAGTTCAATATTTTTTTATATAATCAAAAATTTATTATATAGACATGGTAGAAATAATTTTGTTACTGTATTAAAATTATATTTTTTCTTATTACTGGAAAAATTGCTCATATGAATAAAATAGTCACATTTATAAATCTGACATATATAATTAGAAAAATAAAACTAATTATAATGCAATATTTAAATTAATTTTATTATTATTATAATATAATATTCCTAATCTTCTAAATGAAAATCGTAGGTGTCAAATTTATAGAATATTTTAGAAATTTCTCTGTTCATTGTGTAAAATAATTTCATCGGCTATTGCAGTAAAGATATAAATTTGCCATACAAATATTGTCTAAGAATTTATTATTTGTGCAGGAATCAAATGAGTCTAAAAACAAGCAGAAGATAGAAAATAAGAACAACAAACTCTCTAATTTTGGGAAGTTATCTCAAGAATCAAATGGCCCTGGTGAATTGCCTTATTACAACCTAGATGATGTACTTCAACTCTGTCAATTTGGTACAATTGTGTATAATCACTCTACTGCGGAAGGCTCTATTTATGTGGCTGTGGATCCGGCTGAACCTCATCCTTATTTAGTCAATGGTCAACCATTTGCAACTTGTCAAGTTATAGATTTAAAATTTAAAAATCCTTCTTCAACACCACCTTGGTGCCTTTCCTTAGGATTGGACTTGAATGTAGAAGCTCGGTCACAACATCCACCGTCAAATTTTATGTACACTTTTTTATGTTGTCAGGTAAGTAACTGCATGATAAGATTCTTTTGTAGCTTATCGGTATTTATATAATATAATTTTGCTACAAAGCTATTAGTTTATATGATTTTTTAACATGCACATTTTTGAGTTTCTATCTTCCATTCCGTATTTTCCTGCATAATAACAATCAAGGGTTTGAGAACAAGCTATCTTATTTCGTAACTTTCACCAAAAAAATATATTTATGAAATGCTCATAATGATGTAGTTTGGTTCAAATGTGTTCAAGAATGTTTTCAAAAAATGTATTAGAACTAATTTATAATATAGATTAATTGCAGGGAAAGAAAAATATCATTAAACATGTTTGTGGTGGATTACTTTTTTTAGCGTTTTTCTTTATATTTTTGTTCTTAACCCAAAAGAGAAATTGTTTTCTCTTAGCTTTCAAAACTAAACTTTTATGCATAATTTCTTTTAATTTTAAAAGTTAAACATATAGTCATTATTAAACTTTATTTTTAATCATTTCTACTTGTCTCAAGTAAACTTTTCAATAACAGTATTTGTGCATGCATGTAAAGCTTACCAACTATAAGATAAGATTGTTTATAGTGTCTTTTTTTAAAATATTCAAAACTGTTATATAAAGTCACTTTCAGTTATAGATTTTAGGCATTTAATTCTTATTCTTAATTTAATGATTATTTTGTAATGAAAATTATATTTTAAATTAATAATTATATATTATAAATAAAAACTTTGCAATTACAGTTAATTTAAATGATATTTTCTTCAATTAACATGTTTTCTCATGTTTAAAATACAGTTGCATTTTAATTTTTCAAGATATATTCTTTGAGTGCAATATTTACATCAATCATAATAATAAAAATTATACTTTATAAAAATTACACATCAAATTTATTAATTATTGTTACTCAATTAAAGTTGCGCTGAAATTGCTCCAATTTGAATTAGATAAACTTTTTTTTTCTATAGGAATTTAGACGTGATGAATATGGCTGTCATTATAAAAATGTGCATTCTGAAATTCATGGAGGTTTGAATGGCTGGTTACTAGAAAGATGTCCTCTTGCTCAATATGGCTGTAAATTTGCTAGGAAGCGATTCAACCCAGCTCCCTCAAATTCGCATATCATTTTCAATGAAGTTTAGAAAGTTTTGGAATAGCTTTTACTGATCATGAAAAATTGGATTCTGACACAACAATTAAAAATAGGTAAGCTATTAATCTATAATATTTAAAATTAACTATTGAATTATATAAAAAATTACTTATAGTATTTTTAAGCTGCAATGATTAATAAATAAATATCATTTATTTAATTCATAATAAATCTTTCTTGCAGAATTAAAAGGAAAATTGTCTCTCTTTTTGAAATATATAAGTTGCAGTAAACAATTCACATTTTAAGCATCTAAACTTTTACGAAATTTTTTTTTATTACTGTGTATAAAAGTTTCTTAATCTGTTATAATAATTTTTAGACATGTATATATTTTTCAATTATAATATTATACATAAGTATGTTTATTTAAATTTCATTTAATTAATTCTTATTTTTTGATAAATTAAAGTAAAATAAATTTTTGGAATCTGCAAAAAGGGGGTCATTAATAATTTAATTAATTTTTTTTTTCATTTCTAAACTATGATTCATTTTATTCATATCTCATTAAAGAAAGTTAACTTGTGTGAGCAGAAATGTTTTATAAGTGAATTTTTTCTTTGTGAAAAAATATTTGCTCTTTTGATATATTTTGTCCCTTTATTCTTGCAACTTTTTGTAAAATATATTAAATTCGTATTGATTGTATTTTATCAATTTTTATGTGCACTTAAATATTATTAATCAAACTAACAGTTATAATATAATCTACTGATAAAAAAAAAAAGTTAATTTTTAATTTGTAAGAAAAATAATTTTAAATCAATTTCATTACATTAGTTTTTAATAGTATTTCCAGAATGTAAAATACATCACAGCAATTGTAAATTAGTCTTTAAAGAAATAAAATCCTCAAATATTTGACTGCAAAAAAATTTTGTGTTAATATAAACTGAGAATGGATAATTACCTACAATTCAATTTAATCAAATGAATAAGTATATATATTTTATGAATAAGTGTAATTTAGATTTCTCATTTAAATGTCAAATTTTTGAAATATTTTCTAAATTGTGAATCCTTGTTTCATATTAATATTACAATTTTAATTCTAGCTCAAATTCCATGAAACATGAACAATCTCAGCTCAATTTAGTGGATCTGCCATTTGATGTGAGTAATTTTTTATTATAGTTAAAAAAGAATTTAGGAGAAAAATGATATATATTAAATAAAATATTTTTTTCTTATAATTTATAATTCATAGGTTTTGCAACACATTGTTCGATATCTAGACAGTTTTAGTTTGGCTAATTTATCTCTAACATCAAGTTTATTGCGGCAAGTTTGTTCCACTGTTCTGAAAGAACAAGGACTAGTTTGTTTGAAATGGGAGCGTCACAAAACCAAAGATAATAAGGTTACTTGGAAAGTAGCTAAGCAGAAAGTAAGTTTGTTTTCTTAAAAATGCTATTATTGTTTGATGTAATTAGAATTAGATAATGCCTTTATTGATCTTTTGATCGATAAAGAAAAAAGTAATGCACTTTAGAATCAATTTTAATATTTAAAAAATAAGACTATTTCTGTTCATTTTTAATTCTTATATTTGATAGTCATTTATTAATTTATTTGTTTAGAATGCATTTTTAACTTTATCAATCAATTAGATCTTTGAAATGTACCAAATTAGATACAGCTTCTTGGCAAGATTTGATTAAATTATAGCTGCTAACTTGTAGGAATTTTCAGTTGAGTGTATAAATAATTGAGTAAATTGTATAAATTCAAAAAAGAAAGTATTTAGGAAAAAGTATAATAAATTTTCAATTGGGATTAATAAGAATTTTTATTAATTTTTTTTTTCTAAAGGAGTTAAAAATATGTTACTGTAGATAAAACATTCTACACCTTTCTTTTGAGCTAATGTCTCAGATATATCATTTCAGCTGTATGGCTCAATAGTATTGTTTATAACTCATAAATAAGTCACTTGAGTTTGAATCATGCTCGTTGTAATCACAATTTTGAAGCATGAATAAAGTTGGTGATAATTATATTTGAAAATTTTTCATTGATATAAATGCGAATACGAATTCTTTGTATTTCCTTCCATATGAGATTGATGTGGAGCAGTTACTCATGAAAATTTTTCTAATAGGATTATTCAACCAGCACAAATAAATAGGTTTTACGTACATACTGCTGTGTTTTTTAATGTTTGTATTAGTATTATTTGTTCTTTTAGTAATTGTTTGAAAAAAAATGATATTTAAACCATGATCAATAATAAAGATTAAAGTGTGGATTGAAATCTGAAAGTTTATTTTAAGTTAAAAAAATTTTAAACTACATTTTAAACTTTTTTATTGTGACATTACTTTATATATTAAATATCATAACTGATTCCAAAATTTAAAGAAAAAAATTAAAAAATATTGCAACTACATGGCTAAAAATAAGTAAATTTTTATAAAAATTGTGCAGTGTATGCAGAAAGTAGTTCTGAATCAGAGCTGCTGTTATTTAACAGATTATATTCAACATTGATAACAGGTTGTAAAAATAAATTGTTCCACAGCATTATAATTTTTGCTTGTAGAATCTTTGTAGTAAAATTACATTATAGTCATGCTTTAGATATTAATACTCAACATCATTTGTCAAAAGAATTTTGACTGCAAGACACTGAACAGATAGAACTCGCCTTTGTGTCACGCACGCAAAATAGTTATGCATGAGTCCTTCTGTAATTCATAGACTATAGAATGCATTTCTAGAACGGTGACTCTAAAACTTTTTGGGATACTTTGTAAAAAGTCTCTTTAAAAAATTTATTTTTGTTGATGACTTGCGATTCTCATTAAAATTTAAATTAGCTGCAATTAATCCATACAGTTACAGCTGTCATTTAGAGTGAAAATAAAATTCATTCATTTTGTGTATAAAAATTGTAAATGAAATCATAAAATAATAATTAAAAAACATTTTTTTAAATTGCAAATTAAAATCATGTTTGATGGAAAACACTTAAGTAATTAAATTAATTAATCATTTAAAATCTAGATTATACAGATCTTATAATATATTTGCACATTATAAACTATACACTCAAGAGCCAAAACATTAATACACCCCTACATTTTGCAATGAACTCGCCTGGATGACTTGGAAGGTACGTGATCAGATGGAAGTGGTATTTAACTGCTGCTGGAGAGTCTGAAGAATAATTCTTTCACTTACTTCTGTGTGTGATGGGAAAGGCTGCGGATCTAAGCGACATTGATAGAGGGCAGATTGTAATGGCTCGGAACAAGTATTTCCGAAACTGCACGACTCGTGGGTGGTTCGCGATCTACAGTTGTTAGTACTTATGCAAAGTGGGTGAATGACGGTGAAACAGCAGTAGACGACATGGTGTTGGACGTCCACACGCTGTCAAAGAAAAAGGTCGTCGGAGACTGTCTCGCATGGTGAAGCAAAACCGGAGCCAGACAGTGGCTCAGCTGACAGCCCAATACAATGCAGGGCCAAGTGGAATAGTATCGGAGCACACTGTTCAGCGGACACTGTTGGATATGGGGCTACGCAGCAAACGTCCCACTCGTGTGTCTTTGCTGACCAAGCGTCATCGCCAACTACGCGTGCGCTGGGCCCGTGGTCCATGGATCAGTGGGAGAGAGTTGTCTGGTCAGATGAATCACGGTTTGTCATTCATCACGCCGATGGCCGTGTCAGGATACGCCGTCTTCCAGGCGAACAGTTGCTCCCTCAATGTACAGTAGGTCATACACAGGCCGGTGGTGACGGTATTATGCTTTGGGGGACGTTCTCTTGGGCGTCTCTGGGACCCGTGGTTGTGGTAGAGCAGACCATGAATGCTACAGGGTATCTGAACATCATTGCTGACCAGTTGCACCCTTACATGGCCTCTGTTTTTCCAGCTGGAAATGGAATGTTCCAACAGGACAACGCCCCTTGTCACAAGGCTAAAATTGTGTTGGAGTAGTTCCAGGAACATGATGCTGAATTCCAGTTAATGTCCTGGCCGCCTAACTCACCGGATATCAATCCGATAGAACAAATTTGGGATGTCCTGGGACGGCAGCTCAGAGTTCAAAGACCACCAATTCGCAATATCTCGGATTTGCGTGACCGTTGCTTAAACATCTGGTACAATCTGTCTCCGGCCATCTACCAAGGACTTGTGGCACATATGCCAAGGCGGGGTTGAAGCTTGTTGCGCGTCAAAGGTGGGCCAACTCGTTGTTGACCAATGTTTTGGCTCTTAGGCATGAATATAGATAAATAAAGGCATGAATATAGTTTTATAGATAATACAACATTTAAGTACCAAAGAAATTTTGTGTGCGAATGCTTGATAATAAAAAATAAAATATTTTACAAAGCACCATCTTCATTTGCAATCTTTCAATAAGTAAAAAAATTCACAGTTATAATTAGGCAAGAAGCGCTGGTGAACAAATATCAATTATTTGAAATCGCATGATATAATTTAGAACATCGATGTTGAAATTGCTTTTCTCTATCGTACAGCTCGGATTTATCGATTCCGAAGTAACTTCGATTTTAACCTGTTTTGAAACATCGGAATTGAGGTGTTGAACATCAATATCTTATATCGAAATTTCGGTAATATCGGATTTCGGTACTTTCGGCTTAGATATTTTGATATAATATCGCCCAGGCCTAATGGAGGCAACATTCTTGATCCAATTGTTCGTTCTTGTGTGGGTTCAGCTGATAATTCTTACATAACGATAATGCTGGACCACATAAAACAAAAGTATTAGAGAGTTATTTATGGAGACACCATTGTATGTATGGGTTAGGCAGCATGTTCTTATGGCTTGAATGTGATTGAGCATAGTTCAGGATACTCTAAGAGACAAATTGTTGCATTTAACTCGCCCCCTTGCAACCTTCCTTTTGATGCCACAAGCTTCAGGTTCGAATCTTATTTGTGGCAAGGATGTTTATTAGTGGTTTAGAATCCACGTTCAACTGTAGGTTCCTGTCTAATTAGCCTAACATGTGCAAAAAATGACTGTAGAACGACCAACCTTGCAGTCTTTCAGTGTTTTTAAGCTTTCTTGACATAGGCATGGCCTTTCTACAAACATTAATTAACAGTTTAGTTTTGAGCATGAAACATCACTATTGAAATCTTTATTAGAATTTCTCAGAAGAAGACATTTAGGTCTGAGGATCCCTACTATTTGAATCATTTATGAGAAAAGTGCTTTTATGTTCCTTTAAAAGAAGTTGTATATCGGTTAGAGGCCTATGTATCTGTTGGACGTGATCACATTCCGTATTGAAGCTGATCACACAATGAATTCAGATACTGTGTTTTTAATATACTTCCATTTTGTGTATTTTCTTATTGAATTCCAGTGAATAGAAATTTTATATTTACATTTTTGGAAACCAGTCACTTTCAGTATCTAAGTGCAATGATATTTTAATTAATTAAAATGTTATTTTTCTTTTACAGATTGAGAACAATGTGTTACCAATAAAACAAAAATAAGTTATAATGAACAAAATTAACAAAAAATATATTATATTGGACATTAATGTAAAAGTAATTTTTCTTCTATCACTTTAAAAAATATCAGAAGAAACTCTACAACTTAAAAAATAACAATAGTTGAAATTCAGTATATTAGTCATCTTTTGAAAACTTTGCCAGTAAATTGTCAGAATGTTTAATTGACTTCTATTCCAATGATTCTATTAGAAAAATTATCATTTTATTTATTTAACATGCATCGTACTCCAGCTAATATCGTCAATCCTCAAGAAAAGGAAATTTAGAATTTTTACGAAATCTGAACACTTCCACAATAAGTCTTTTTTTCAATTAATTGACAAAAATGTTGTAGCCATTATTTGAAAATTATTTTTAAAGTAATAAAGGGTAAGCAGTAAGATCAGCTAATCTTAGATACATAATATATAATGAACTAGCAGACCCGGCCACGTGTTATTGTGGCTTTCTTGTATTTCGTTCAATTATTAGATACTATAATTGGTATTGTTAAGGAAGTGATTAGTAAAGAATGGTGAAAAGTTCAAATTAAGCTTCAACGAATAGAAAATGTTTAATTTTTAATAATTTAGTGAATGAGGTAGATAATATTGATTTTTAACACTGTTTTATAATTATTTTACCAAATTTAATTTTTAATAATCATTACTTTCATTTATCTAAGAACTAAGCGATGAACACTATTTCTTGTTAATCTGTCTTTCGTCAAAATAAATAAATTCGTTAAATAATTTAATAATTTGGTTATGATTTTCTAAAAGATTTTCCAACAATTCTACAATAGCTCTTTGTACTTGCTTGTTCGATAAAATTATACTGACATCGAGTTGTCACACGTTCTTCAGAACTGCCCATAAAATAAATTTGAAGAAATTTTGGCTCTTCGTTAGGTATTGGCTTCAACGACCCAATCTTATGGTATACCTGACTTTGTATTTTGAATGTACTTTAAAAATTACGTCCATCGGATAAGAAATCGCAAATTTTAGTTGCGCCAAATTACGAAATATGAAAATCGTCGATTTTGCATTTAAATAAAAAAAAAAATCTATATAAAAACTATCCTATCTCTCCAGTTGGAACAAAACACATTTAAGAAAAAAAAAATTAAAATCGGATTGTTAGTTTCAGAGTTCATCCCGAACAAACATCGTGACACGGGAATTATGTATAATAGATGATAATTATCTTTTGTGAATAAATTGAAAAAAAAAATTGATTTATTCTTAATAAAATATCATATTTTCAGAGGTGGTTCTTCAGTTCACATTTTTCTCCTATTCACTCTTGGACAATGGAGGACAAGAATAACATGGCTAATCACTTGAAGGTGTGCCCCTACTTCAATAGAATCTCTCAGAAGAAAGCGTTTAGATATGGAGATCCCCATGATTTGGATCCACCACAAGATAAGCGCTACTATGATCCTTTAAAAGATGTTAACGAACATAACATGACTAAACTGTGATAGTTGTTTATTGGTAAAGGTTCTTTTATTGTTTATTTGGAAATTTGCCATCGCAAATACGAGTGTTTGTGTGTGAAGGCAGCTGGATTCTGCTTTAGAATTAGTATACATAGCTCAAAATACTTGTTTATTTATATTTATTTTCTAATTGCCTAATTATACAATAAAGAAAAATCACGATTTTAACACTGTAAAAAAATGAGGAAAAGTACAAAATAAATGTTGAAATATAGCATTTTATTATGCAATATTATATGTAAACAAAGAAATATTTTTTTGATATAGGAATTTTAACTAAAGCTCAACAAGATTTTTTTTTTATTATTATTTAGGAATGCTTGTTTTTTTATGTGAATTATTTAATTGTAATTTATTAAGTAAATGCTCGATTAATTTATTAGTTGCTTGTACAGCTTTTTTTTATGTATTTTGCAGTTATAACAATTGCATTAGTGATATTAAAGCATTTATATACATTTTCTTTTGTGTTTCTTCATTGTTAAACAGATTTGTAACACAACCAGGATTAGAGAAAAAAGTAAAATAGGTCCCCCCTTAGGGAAATTTGGACCATTCAACATACAAACTCAATTTTATGACACATGGGGTGGATTCTAGACCAATTTTGAGCTAAATTCTCAACAATATATCAACTCTTTTAACAAAAAATAAACCATTTAATATTTGAATGTTTTTTAAAGGAAACAAGCATCATTTCATTTAAAAAATTTCAAACTAGAAAATAATCATTTTAACTGCGTCTAGTTTTTTATTCTCCAAAGAGAACTTTTGAAGAATGAAAGAACTAATAAATCTATTCACTTCATATAAACTACTTAAAAAAAGTAAACTTTTTCTTATACCCTTTTCGACACATTTTAATCATTTTTATATGTAAAATAAATATCATTATCTGTTTAAGATATTATAAAATTACAATTAAATATATATTTTAGATTATATTTAAATTTGAAAATTTTGAGAAAAAAAGTATGAAAATTCATTATTCCACACAAGAAATCAGTACAGAATTCTAATTTAATTTTCTTGCATACATACAAATTATATTATTTTTGTTTTATTTCAGTTATAAAAAGACTATTCATCGTTAATTATGTTCTTCTGAACATAATGACGACGACTAAAAAACTCAAATTTATTCCATTATAGAATCTTATGATTTTTAGCGCAATCATTTAAGCATATAATGAATTCTATGCATACCAATTTTTTATTACAAAATTCCAATTACTTTGAGAATTTCATGAAAACCCTGTATCGTTACAATAATTTCATTCATTAACTGAATATGTTACCATCTTGTTATGGTTACTAAGAAAAAAGGCACATAATATTTGCATGATTTTATTGTAAAACATCAGTAAATGATAAAAAGTAATTAAAGTTGTTTATTTAAATAAACATATTTATATATTTTTATTATTTGAAAGCAATTCCATTTACAGACAATTTAATGGCAACTTCTTATGATCAAATGAATCATAAATGGTAAAAAAAATACCATCAATATTCAGGTTTGCGGATTGAAATTCAAAATTTAATCTTAGGATAGCAGAAGTAACAACACTGTCACTAATATTAGAGAGTTTTTGCATACCGTATTTTGGACGTCCGTTAGCTTTTTCTCCCTAGCGCACATGCTCGTAGGAAATATTATTACAGATACGCATGCGCAATTTCCTATGAGCATGCGTGCTAGGGAGAAAAAGATGTTGATTCAGCACTTAAAATGCAAATTGATTTGGTCTTGAATTTTTGAAGTAGTTACGCTTTGCAACTCAAGAGTCACAATGATTACTCTTCGTCTTTTGATCTGTAGGGCAGGAATCAAATTTCTATAAATTCTCAGGAGATTTCTAGATTGGTTTGGTTTGTAGTTCTACGGTCATTTTTTAATTATACCTGCACGTACAGTTTAACGTGGATTCCTAACTGCTAACAAACATCCATGCCACAGCCAGGATTCGAACCTGAAACCTGTGGTGCCAGAGTGTTAGCCAATTGGCCATCGGATCACAGAAGATTTCTAGAAGCTTCTGACTGCAGGTTCGTAGACTGGTAGAGCTTATCGTAATTCGTTTTGAATCAGAAGGTATTTGTCAAAAACCGATTTGTGAAGTCAATGTCCAGATTAAGATCCCTGTGTTATTAGAGAGTTTTTGCATACCGTACTTTAAAAATACGGTATTTTTTTTTTCTCCCTAGTGCGCATGCTCATAGGAAACATTACAGATACGCATGCGCAATTTCCTATGAGCATGCGCGCTAGGGAGGAAAAAAAATACCGTATTTTTAAAGTACGGTATGCAAAATCTCTATTAACCAGGGGGAATCCACAATACCAGTAGGATTTTTATTCTTACAGGACTTGTAGTTTTCATAGGTTGGCTAATGTACTTGATTTGGAGCGGTATTTTGGATAAAATGTCGATAAAACTTTTGGCAATACTCAAATATCTAAGCAACTATTTCTTAGATTTCGGTCTTTCAAAATTCAAAATTTTCTTTAAAAAAATTTTTTTTTTCAGTGAGTCTGATTGTCTTTGATTGAGTGGGACCTAACAAATTAACCTAACCTCGGAAAAAATGCATTTACTGAGTCTTAAGTGTCGGACTATGTTCATGAAATCTTTGAGAAATAATTTGGGGATGCTAAAAATATTCTGCTCTGTTGTGTGATGCTACAAGAATATCATCGATGCAGAAGTTCACGAAGAGCTGAATGGATAAAATATTGGAAAGTCTGCGCAGCATTCCCGAGTCCAAATATCATGAATGGAAATTCGTACAACTCAAATGCAGTCAAATATGTGATTCTTCCATTGGTATTTAATTGTATGCGTGATGAAGATCTAAAGAGAAAAAAATTGTACAAACTTCTAGTTGATGAGTGAAATCTTGAAGGTGGGGTATGAAATACCAATCAGCTTGGCCCTAAAGGGCCAATAAGGCCCTAAAACAAGGTCTTCAAGTACCATCTTTCTTGTTCACGAGGACTAGACCACGAGCTGCTTGATGGGCGACAAATGCCGTGTACTCGAATTCAGTCTTAACAATTTTTAATTTATCAAATGGTAATCTACGAATTTTGGAAATGACTAGGGTCTCTTTGTCATTTATGAATGATTGGCATTATGCTTGATTGCGTTTTTTATTAATCCAAAATTTAATTATTATAATTTTAATAAAATTAATAATTATTATTTTAACTCCATTTATTATAATTTGGCAGATTAGATAGGATATCGATAACGAATTCTAAAATATTTTCGTCTAGTGTCGCAATGATAGTGTTATATTTTGCTAAATCCTGAACAATAGCACTATTCGAAAATCGGGCCTTAAGCTCTATAAATCATAACTTTGGCTTATTTTTCCAGAATGCTGGGATTTAAGTACGGTTCGGCTTAGTTGAGAATCAATTTTCGATTCATTATCATCAATAAATATTGGACAAATATGTTTTAAAAATTAAATATGCATTGCATTTGTTTGGAAAATGCAGCTACAAAACTTCATTGATCGCCACATGCTCAAATCACGTGCGGGTCACCAGATATGATAAATGGGTTATATCAAATATATAGAAAGATCGTGCAATGAAATAACATGCACATTCATACCAATATCGCAAAATTTTATTAAGAGAAACTAATATTTACAGATATACAAATAATATATAAATAAATAAAATTACAGTAAGACCCTATTTAACGCTGTTTCAGTATTACTCTGTAATACTGGAATTCCCCGAAATCAGAAATTTTAAAACTTTATTATCTGCCGCGGACATTCCAACAACTGATTGATAAAGCCGATGGAGGAGATAAACAACCCGTTAGAAATTTTTGGAAAAACAGCAATATCATGGATGCTGTAGACAACATCATCTTTCTTGGAATGGAGTGACCTGGGAATGTTTGAAATGAATATATAAGGTATGTATCGTTGGATGTAAGCAAGAATGTTGGCTCAATGAAATCCATTGTTGATATCGATAAAATTGTCAGGCTAGCTAATGAAACAAGGTTGTATAATATAAATGCACAAAATATTGAAGAATTAATAAAAGTTACAACTGGTGAAAGTCTTTCGGTAAAAATTTAGAATCCTGTACCCTTTGTGCCAAATGCATCGTCAGGATGTCAAGTCGCCAAGTAAACATAATGAATGCCGCAGTTAAGTTTCGCGGTAAACCGATATTACGCCAAGATCCAAAACGATTAGGATGCCAAGTAAACAAACAAAATGACTGCTGAAATTCGGTATCGTTGTAAAATGCTACTTCGTCAAAATTCATTGCCAAAATTCGCTATTACGCCAGCATTAGTAGCCAAACAGTTATTACCTCGAATTTTATTCCTTAAATTGTTTTTACGGTATAAATTTTAACTCTTTAGCGCCAATTATTATCACTATGCTGCCAAAATTTTACTCCTGAAATGTTTTTGTGCAAAAATGTATCGATTTATCACCGAATTTTTTTACTTATTGAAATTTTATTTTTAAATTGCTTTTACTCTAAAAAATATTGCGTTAATGCCAAATTTTATTACTAACATGCTTTTTTTCCATATGTTAACGCTTTAGCCCCAAATTTTACCATTATGTCAAAAAAGTTATGCCTAAATTGCCTTTACGTCAAATTATATCGCTTTATACCAAAATATTACCACTACTGTGGCAAAATTTTAATGATTTGCTTTTACTCCAAATGTTATCGCTTAAACGCCAAATCTATCACTATTTTCCCAAAATTTTATTCCCAAATTGTTTTTACGTCAAATTTTATCACTTTAACGCCAAATTATTTTGTAGAATTTTGTTTTGCTAACTCACAAAAATGTATAATTTTATCAACGATGATAATCACTAAACTCACTCACTAGCCAAATTTTTTTTTCTATTATGTCAAAAAATATTTCATGTTGTTTACGATGTAGAATTCGAATCATAATACGATATTAATAAAAAAGAAAAAAAAAGAAACCAGAGAATAACTTACATTTTATTCTGATATATCCTTTTTTGATCTTTTCATTGCTTTACTAAAACTTGCCCATGCATAGCCATATCAAATGAATGAAAAAAATAAAAACAACTTCACAAAATCACAAAAAAATTTAATACGTTCCTGTGGCCTTTTTCTTCAGGGAACTCACATTCTAAAATTAAACAGTTTCATTTTTCCTCCTGAATGCAAAAAACTTTCCACAAAACCTTAACCATGTCAGCAGCATTAAAAAAACCCACTGAAAAATTTAATGCGTTCCACATGACATTCCTCCGAGAACTAACGTTCTAAAAATCAGAAGTAAGATTTTTTCGTACGAATTCAAATGACGGTTGTCACAAAAATTTACTAAGTTAATAGCAAAAAGAAAACTATTTGATAATGAAATATGCGTTATTAATAAAGGAAAAAATAGTTTTTGTTGTTTGTTTCGTATTTTCATAAGTTCGTAGTTTCATTTTCCAACGACGATCTTAAATAATTAATAGAACAACAAATGCACGAAGATGACCAAATTAGCGTTTCGGAAGATGAGCAGCAAAAGGAACTTTCAACGGTTTTACAAAAAAAGTTTAGCCGCTGTGACAGAAATTACGGATCAGTTAATATAAAGGGATTTAAATTTTGATAGAAGTTCAAAGTGTCATTCATGCACCCCAAGGTTCATCACTCTAGATTATAATTATATGCATCTGAGTTGGAAAACAATATACTACTGTGTCCAAAAAATAAGACCCATTTTCAAATCAAAATTCCCGAGGCTTATAGAATTTCATTTTTTTTTTTCTTTTTTAGGTTACTGGCACTGTCCTTGACATCTGTGGGAAATTTGACGTCAAAACATTCGTTAGCGTTTGAGTTACGCTTGGCTTTGTGAGACGCTAAAAGTGATTTCGGCGATTTTTGAAATGTCTGAATTAATCGAGCAAAGAACTTGCATTCAATTTTGTTTGCGGAAACGTATGAAATGTTGCAGAAGGCATTCGGCGCGCATTCCTATATCAGAAAGAGATGTTTACATGTGGTACAAACAGGTTCAAAGAAGGCAGAGAACGCGTTGAAGACGAAGAGACCTCTAGTCGACCAATAACCAACGTAGTTCACGTCCAAAAAAATTAAATATTTGGAGCTTGCAAACCGTCGATTTACAATTAGAGACCTTGCTGAGGATGTTGTATTTTCAAAAGGATCGATCAATTCCATTTTGGGCCTCAAACGCGTCAAATCTAGATTGATACCGAAAACACTGAATGCACCAGCTCACACTGCATTGATTCTTCGAAACTTTTTCACCTAAAATGAAACTTATATTTGCTAAACTTATATTAAAAAATATATTTGCTATGTCGTTCCATAACCACCGTATTCACACCGTACGACTTCTGACTATTCCCTGAACTCAAAAGACCACTGCGGGAACACCGTTTTGAGTCGATTGAAGAGATTCAATGTGAATCGGCGCGCTTTGAAGGCCATCCCGGCCGATGACTTTTTAGCATGCATTGAGGATTGGAAAAAACGTTGGCATAAGTACATTGTGTCCGGAGGGGATTACTTTGAAAGCGATGAAATAAATTTGGTAGAATAAATAAAGAGTTTTTGAAAAAAAATAATCGGTCTTACTTTTTGGGCACAGTAGCATATAAAACTAAAAAGATTAAAATGTTCCATTTTTTCTGCATTTCCTTTCTAATATCCCCATTTATACAATTAAAAAACTTTTTCTGAAATAAATTTTCATTCCATAAAAACTAAAATAATGGCAAAAGAACATGTGCTTTAAAATATATCTAAAGCAGTTTGTTTTTATCCAGTGCATACAAAAAGACCTGAATATCTCTGTTCTACACCATCGACAAGATACTAAAAAAATTTTGTTCCCTTCGAAATAGAACGAGTTGCATCAATTTAAATCCCTAGATTCTTCAATTAAATAAACACCAATGTGCGAGTTTACATTAAAAGCAATAGGCTTCATTTTCGTAATAGATCAATTTCTCCACGAAAATCACCAGCGCTGGGAAGGCTTAAGATTCGTTTACAACAGCATTTTGTCCGTTTAGAGTATATTCATTAATGCACAGAAATCATTATATTTTTCCGGTATTCTCCATATATCAATTTTAAAAATATGGAACACATCATTTTAAAACAGTTCTACCAAAATGCATCTTTAATGAAAGACATAAAAACAAAACAAAAATTATATTTTCATACTTATAAATTAGTTTGATGTAAATTATGCCCTATCAAGTAATCCATTAAGACAGCAAACGAAAAAAATTAAAATTTTATTATTTTAAGAGTTCATTGTTGCTCCACTCAGTGATGTAAGAATCGATGGACTAGAAGCATTTAAAAAAAAAACAGGAGTGGGAGGATTTTATGAGTAAGTGCTACGGAGATTTAAAATAGACATATGATTAAAAAAAAAGTTTCAAATTTATATGATGGAATTCATTTTGGAGCATAAAACCCGTAGACCTGTCGATAAATTGGTTTCAAGATATAGGGTGTCAGCTTCTAAATGTTATCTCTGTGATTGATATGTTGAAATTGTGGGTTCATTTCGTGGCGCATCGTAAATAACACACGGATAGATACCGTGAAAAATGGCGATTCTGCTACTCTAGTACTAGAAACTATTGATTTCCTACTTGCAGCTGTAGTAGTCCTGTCCAAACAGCCTACTTTCAAAAAGAACTCACTAATTTTTCCGAAAACAAAATTGAAAATAATTGCATTAATACTTTGCGAGTATTTCAATAAATTTTATATTTGTAATATAATAACGCCAGTAAATTTTTTTATGCTGTACTTTTTTTTTTGTTTGTTTGTTTGTTTTCTAGGATAAAGAAAAAGAAATGTATTCCAAATTCCTGGTCTTCATACCATTCATTTTGATAAACGATTTAACAATAGCCGTAAATACCTACAATTTTCTTCATATCATCTCAAACTTTTCCCCCCATAGCTTATCTCATTTATAATTTGGAAAAAAATGCATAGCAATGGAAAAGATACCACCAAGCCTACAATATTCAAATCAATTTCAATTCAAACAATAGAAAGAGAAAAATACAGCTACCAAAATATATATATATATATTTATATGAAAAAATTTTCGCAGAAATTGATAAATTTGAACGCTCTTTCAAGAAATAACAGCTTTCAATGTTACAAAAACAAGAACTCTCAACTCAAATAATATACAGTAGCCTCCTATAAACAAAATATTTTTTAAAACTCAATTCATAGGCCATCATTAAAAACTCATTCATCTGTGTAATAAACTTTTAATTTATAATAGTCAACAAAATAGACATAAAATTACAATAAACTAAATAATTTTAAATTCTATAATAGACTAAATAATCTAAAATTTTTTAAGAAAATAATTTTAAATTCTAATAATCTTGTTAATAAAGTTTAATAGCCTCTTATAAGGAACATCCACAGCCCATCAAAAAGTCAGTCAAAATTCATACATCCTTATAATAAACTTAAAATTATAATATAATTTACATTTATACCTAATAGACTTCAACATAGACAAAAAATTACAACAAGACTTCAAAATGGACTTTTTAAATTAAGTTAAAATTTTTGATACACTTGATAATAACTTATTAGACTTGATAGACTTATTAATAGACTAATTTTATAATTTCTTGCAGCAAAAAGTTTATAATAAATATTTATAATTTTTTTACAATTTGATATTAATCTTAACAACAAGATTCTCTTTGAAGATTCTTGAAATCTATCAATATTGTGTTAGAAGGAGAAAGCACTGAAATAGTATCGTACTTTGCTGTAGAAGAAATTTAATTTTATAAAAAAAAAAATATTTGACATCTCAAATTAATTTACATATTGATACTTAAATTATTCTTTTTTTTAATTCTAATTTAAATATTTTGCCATTTCTTCAAAATTATGAACAAAATACTTAAAATGTTTCTTAAAATATATTTTAAATTTTTATTCAGAGAAATTCTTTTAACATGGCATACTTTATTTTTAAAATCTACTGCGAAAAAACAATAGAATCTTGTAACGCTTCAATACCTGATGGCTGGAAGACGAATATTGGAGAGAGATATGGAGTGATGGTAGGATGAATATTGCCAAGATTGAGATTCTGCATTAGGAACAGGGCCGGATTTTCCTATAGGCTAACTAGGCTTCAGCCTAGGGCCTCGAGATCATGAGGGGCCTACATTCAAACTGTTAGCAAAATTAAAATTACACTATTCTAAAAACTGTAAACACTAAAACATTGAACCGAAAATAAGGAGAAATTCTACACATATGACTAATAAACAAACATAAAAATGTATTGGTTAAGATCAACACGTTCGGCTCATTGGGTCTGTTCGTTTGTATATACTAGATTGCAACCAAGTATAATTCATACGTTCACTGATTGCTATGGCAAATATTGACGTGCCTTATGCTAATACTAAGGTCTGGTTTGTTCTTGCATAAATAAAGTATAGATTGGAACAGACAAACCAACTATTGATATTCCGACGTTCGGTTATATTCGTGTTACTTCGATGATATGAAATACGTGTTAATGTTATTAGAAAAGATTCTTATTTTAGGATTGCGTACACGATCATTTGATTCTCGCCTTTTGAATTCAGTAGGTTCAATAATTTAGTGAAGACTTTATAGACTATTAAATTTTTTTTTTGTGACAATATTTTCATTTCACAGAATTCTTTTATAACGTATTGATATATATCACAGTAATGATGTATTTTATTATCTCTTATGTATTTTATAAACTTAAAAATGGGAGGTGAAAGGGCCTCATAGCCTAGGGCCTCTTTTCAGCTGAATCCGGCCCTGATTAGGAAGGGGGACGAGATGGCTCAATCAACAAAACATTTCATCTTCGACGTGCACATCAGAGACTGACGCCAGCATTTGAGAATGGTTGACTGTCAGGATGACTCAACCGGGTCCACAAAACCATTCTTGCCTTTAGCACTTCCAACATAGAGAAAATCGACGAGAACTGACTTGTGTCAAATTGCACTTCATTTTTCTTTAAAAAAAAAATGTTGTCTTTTCTCGACTTTTTACTTTAATCTCCCTTCACTTATATACCTCGGTTACAGAATTGGAATGTAGCTATCAGATTTTGATGAAAGACTCAGGTTCGTGGAATATGTTTCGGTCCTCTATGCATATTTTGGCACTATGTGTTGCATAAAGGCCCGGACACATACAACCATGTTCCCTCCTTTTATCGGAGCCACTCGTTACTGGTTTTCGTGTGAAATCTCGATCTATTTTACCATCTCGCAACAATCTCTGCTCTGATAAACATTCAAGCTTCTAGTTATTATCGAATTTAGAGTTACAAGAATTCTTTATCTATTTTGCGCAGTTATTAGAAAATGCAGTTTACTGGGAAAGAATTTCATGTTAAAAAATAATATTTCAATTTTTTAATACTTTTTGCAGCAAATGAATATCATTTCATTGCTTCCTCTTCCCATACTCTCTGGCACAGAATAAAAGTATTTTCAAAGACTGATTATTGTTCATGATACAAACTTAAACGATAACATCTAATTTTTAAACCTGCAATAGAATGTAAGACAATATAAGTAATATGAAGAGTAATTTTTCCAATCACAAGTGAATACCTAAAGTACAATATAACCTTCTCCAATCACAATAAAATTCCTGAAGTACAATATAGTATAATAATATACTTACTAAAATACAATATAATTTCGGCAAACACGATAGAATAAAAGTAATATCAACATTAAATAGCAAAGTATTAAGTACGTATGTAATTACAAACCATCATTTAAAATACTACAATAGAAACAGAAAAAGAAAAAATATGTATTAAATTTGTTTTCAATATCAATAAAACTACTGGAGATCTGTTTTGAGTTGAGATAAACTATTCTTTAATTTATTCCTCCACTACAAAATCCGTTTCGAAACCAACGAAATAAAATTTTCCCATCCAAAAAAAGTTTTTTTTTCGAATATATGTATATATATATATATATATATATATATCAAATATATTCAATATAAGTAATAAAATATTCTAAAGGCAATGCTTGTTGTTGATTCTTCGTATTCCTGTATATCACACAAAACAGTCATCCCATGATAAACGGTAACATTTCCGCAGTTTCCTCACAAAACAGTTTTGCTCAGAGAACAAAAGTATAATTTAACTAGTAACAAAAGTATAATTACTAGTTTTGATTTTGTGCTTGATGGCAAAGTGTTCACTTAAACAGAATAAAACAATAAGTGCGAAATAATTAGGAGTGAAAATTTAAATTATAAGAGAAAAGAAAAATAGCTAAAATAAATAAAAAGAATAGCTAATAAAATCAAATGAAAGCTGTGGAACTAGGATGGAGGAAAAAACGGCCCAATAAAAAACTGATTCCGTCAACATTGTGAACGAAGAGGGAATTGCTGAACTTGTGAAAACAAAACTATACATAAAGATGAATTCTTGCGATCTTTACTGGAAGGGAGTTCTTTCTCGCAGAATACATAGAATAGTTTGGAATGGGGCACATGTGTCAAGTAGTGCTTCTAGGTTTAAGTTCAGGTTGGAGGTTAGGATTCCTTCTGGTAGTTGCGTAGGGGTATTTACACAGTCCAGTCACATTAATGGGACCACCTGTCAAAAGCCAGAATATACACTCTTATATATTCTGGCTTTAAGTGGAGTGTGGTATTAAGTGGAATTCTTTATACACACTCCACTGCAATGTGCTGCCACCTGCCTTTTGTGATTGGTTATTTCACGTTGACGTCGAAAGTAGGTGGTGGTCGCATTAATGTGACTGGACTGTGTATATTTACTGAGATGAGTGAAGAAGTTTTGATCTTGGAAGAAAGAGCTTTTGTGAATAGTAACGTTTTTTATAACTTGCAACGTAAATTATAAAAAAGCTCATTTAACTCATAATTCAATGAAACCCATCTTCTTCAATTCATATATTTATAAGCCAACATTTATTATTTTGCCGTTGGTAATACAATTTTTTTGTAAATAAAAATGTCTTGATGAATCATCTGAACAAAAAAAAAATCGTTATGCCTACCTATTTTTTCAGCCAAATTACCTCAGTAACTTGATTTCAGATAATTACATTTATGTTAATTTTTTTATCATTTAATTTATAGAATCACTTATATTTGATTGTTTTAAAATTAATTTTCTACTTGTTTTAAAATTTGTTTTCATTTTGTGGTTGTTTTTAAATTAATGTGAAGGATGGTGGTTCAGATTGTCCAATTCTTTCATTTTTTTTGACTAAAAAAAAGTTGCGTAAATATGCTTAATAAACTTCGGAGAAGCACTGCAAAATTTAGGGAAGCACAGACTGTGTCCTGCGACAACGTGATCAAACTCTCCCCAGACAGACATTTTAACGCTTTTTCTTTCTCATCATATGTCAATTTAATTTTTTTTTTTTTTTAATTTCTAATGGCAGATTAGGAACAATTATAGCAAAAAAAGAACAACGAAAAAAAAAAAGAACAGAGAATACAACAAAACATGCTGCAACAGAGTTCATTGATCTAACATATCTCTAGCCTCCCAATATCGCTCGGCGAGAAAAGTCTTGCTCAGAGCATCAAAGTGAAGTAGATGCGTGGAGACCATCGCCTCTCCAGAAGTGCATATCGGGGAAGGAACAATTTGAGTCTGTAAAGATGGTTTCGCAGGCAGTCGGTTGTCAAATTAGCCTCCATAATAGTAAAGACATCAATATCCTTCTCACACAG